>CM029531.1:2117039-2599733 GCA_017141395.1 Laodelphax striatellus
CACCTATAATTATCTACCAGTTAAACTAAGGGAATTACCGATTACCCTTCTAAAAGCAAGGATGAAGGATATTCTGATAAATGAGGTAATTTACCAAGTGAGTGAATATTTTGAAATACAGGGTGTTTCAGAACTCCCTACCAATACTCTAAAACATTGTTCCTGGGTATAAACCATATCTAAATAACATATTTAAATTGTCCAGAAGTTCTTAGTTACTCACACAGCTGCCATTTTGTTTTTTTCACTTATTATTTTCCCTCTCTTCCCCAAGCTCGAGCTTGCTCTTTTGGGGAAGTAGTTTCTTATGTTCTTATTTGTATAATACTGTATTGATTCATTTTTGCTGTTCATTCGAAAAATTGTATTTATAATTTTATAAGAAATAAATGAATAAAATAAATAAACATCTGAAATAAGACAGAGGATGAGTCAGGAAAGAGCAACCTTGCGAAGGTTCTCAATACATATAACAAGTAAAGTCACTATACACATGAATCACATAGAATAAAAAAAAAAGAAATGTAATAGTAGAAAGTGTGTGAAAGTGCCAGATTATCAAATATCAAATAATTCTTTATTTTGGAAAACAATATTACAAGTACATGAAAAATACATTAAAGGCATACAAGTATTTTATAAAATATCATAAATATACAGAGTAATAAAGCGAAATAATGTACTGTCTTTTATAAAATAATAACTAATATTATCCAAAATAAGATACTGCTTGCTAAATTCAATTGGAATTTGTTAGCAAACAGGAGAAGATTTCTGTTTGCGAGCAGATTTAGCCTATTCCTGCAGGAATTCATCCACAGAATAGTATGCCCTTTCAAGCAAAAGCCTCTGAATTTTCCCAATTCCACCATGTTTCTTATATCCTGAGAGAGCCTATCATATTGTAAAGGAGACACATTTGGAGTAACCCGTTGTCTCCACTGCTAAATAAATAAATTATACATTTTTGAGCCCATATATTACTGGGCAAGCTTATAAAACAAGAAAATGAAATATTCTGTTTATTATAGTACTACAATACTGGTATTGAAAGCAGCGATTCTTAATCAGTTTCAAAATCTACAAATATAGGCCATTATTTTATTGAAAGTTGGAGATACAAGGTGGAACAGAGAATTGTGAAATTTTGAAAAATAAATGAACGTTTAATGTTAATGAGGGTAAAACCATTCAGAAGAATACTCACCATTTACTGTTAAAAAAAAACAATTTCTTTTATATTGCAATATTGTTTTAATGAAAATTATTTTCTCATGGTAATTTTTTTCTATTGTGTTACTGTTCTGATAAATTATTAATTCCAATTCTTCCAAACTAAATCCTTCAGATAATGACTATTTGAACGTATGAATTCCTGGAAGTGCACTCATTCCTTGAAGTTAATTAAGAAATTGCAGAAATCGAGGACTATCATCATTTTTGTACAAATGACCATTGCTTAGCCAAAAATGTACATTTTGGAGTTCATGAATGATTGGCACTTACTTTTTCGAAGATTTTAAGAATGCATCCTTTTGAATGAATGGTCGAGAGCTTGCATTCTAAAAGACTCTGTCTCATAGAACGTAAATTCATCTGTTGAACACTACATGTCAAGTATTTTCCTGCATGTTTTTACCATTAAACGTTAAATATGTGATTTCTTTTTATTTTTGTTACTGTTATTTCAAAATTTCTAGGTCCTCTGTGCCACCCTGTAGTAGGCTTTATTAAATAAATCATTTTTAATTGCAGTAGCAAGTGAGGACATCATAAACGTATTAAAACGTCAAACTATAAGTGATAAAGGTGAAAAATCACTTCAGTCAAAAGAATGAAAGTTGATCTTGTAAAGTGGTTTAAACTGGAAAGCATGTTACTCCTTCAGAATTATTTCAGCTCGCATAAATAAAAAATAAATCAGGCTTTATTATTGCATGCATGCCAAAAATGAACAGCAGTGTTTTATGTTTATTACAAATGATTATATATATATATATATTTTATGATGTTGGTTAGAGATATTACCTCCTGTTCTATTGTGTTAGTGAACTCTTCATGATCTTCGATTGGTGCATCCTGTAAACGAGAAATCAGCCACACATTTAGTTGATTAGTAAACTAATAATATTGAAGCGCGATTAATTAAATTTGTTAAATTTCAATTATGAGCATGATGAGTTTACTGCTGTTGCAGTGTTGTTTGTTCAATATCACATAAATGCAGCTTATGTCATGGTTTGGTTAAGGCGTATGCTCTACCCTTTTAGTATCAGTAATCAGTACAAGATACTATATTGTGTTCTATATGACACTTTGAATTATTTAGCCTATCAGTCAAAATGAGTGTTTTATACCAAAACACATATTAAGCACGTTTAATGCGAACTGGAGAGCATCCACTCGCAGTGATGCAAGAAGTTAATGCAACGTGTAAACTGTACCGTACTGTATTATTTTCTTAGAACATTAAAAGGTACAAGTTGCGGTATCCACACACTGGACACACATAATTATTATGGTTCTCAGCATTAGAACAATGGTTGTCTCTACACCTTTCCCAATTGTATTTGAGAAAGAGTCAATTTTTTTTTTTGAGGGTGATGCCCATATGAGCTCTTGAGAAAGTATCAGTTGTAAGTTGTAATTGATAATAAATAGTGATTTGTAATTGAGAAAGCATCAGATGTGAATGAGAACAGTCAATTGTATTTGAGAAGTTATCACATGTAATTGGGAATAGTGGATTGTAAATGAGAAAACGTCAAATGTAAATGAGAATTCATCAATTGGAAATAAGAAAATAGTTCTCTTGAATCACGTCTTTTTTCTACTTTCAGGATTTATTTTAGCAGGAAACTGTCCTTAAAGCTCAAATTCTCAAGGTATTTAATGAATAACAATTGTAACTTTATAACTTTTTAACAGTAAATAAAATTTGGGTTGATTTATTTTCCAGCAGTTTTCCGATGATGGAGTTGGAGTTCAGTACGGTAGGCCTACTGATTACTATACCGGGTTATCATAAAAGAATGGTGCGGTTTCAAAAGAATTGGTGCGATTTTCTGACAAACATTTGACGCAAATCAGTTCATGATTCCTGTCAAATTTAGGTTGTTCGGCTTGAACACTGGTTTATATAAAAAGTCAATCTTCGCACCATTCTTTTATGATAACCCTGTATTATGCAAACTCTGCCATTGTATTCTAACGGCCAATTGCACAAAAGCCAATAATTTAATTCAACCAAATTTAATAATTAAATAGTTTGGCATAATTAATGCAAAGATTCACCTTCCTTGGAATCCATCAAGACGTCACTCAACGGCGGTTAAATTTGATCAGCTTCTGTGCAATCGACCATATGAGCACTTCATTGTATAATATTGAAATCAGAATAAATTTCTCAATTACAACTGCGGACATCTTCTCAATTTCAAAAATGATACTTTCTCAAATACAATTCACTACAGTATTCTCAATTACATGTGTTATCTTCTGAAATACAATTGACTGTTCTCATCTACATCTCATATTTTCTCAATTACAAATGACTATTCTCAATTACAATTTACAATCTCTCAAATACAACTGGGAAAGGTGTAGTATGGGAGTACATTTCGCTCTTACTCATTGTAACAGTGACTTTACCCAGAAAAAAGTTAGGCTAAACTAAAAGAGCATTGAGAATGCCCAATAAAAAAGCGAGAGTGAGAACCTCTTCAATCAGAAGTCACCGTTCAATTAACCATTTTCAAAGGGGTTTGAAAATGATAAATTTGTAAATGAAGCAATAGAGTAACATTGAGTATTGAACTAACTTTCTTAGTTCAAGTCGAATCTTGACTTTATTTGTGTTATAAACATAAGTCCTGTATAACACCAAGAAGACGATGTTACACTAGACAGGAGTTGAACAGCCTAAGGCTGTGTGAAGCAACACACACCGAATTGCATCAGTGTGTGCTGCATCATAAGCAACTATGTGAAGTACTGTGACTAAACGTGACTAATCTCGTCTTGTCTTGTCTTGACTAACCGGTGTACGCCTAGCCTTATATGCAATAAACTCAAAAGTCAGTGTAGGTCCACCTTTTTTCCTTTATCAACTTACAGGACTTCTAGTTTTTATTAAACAGGCACCTTATCATAGATATGTGATTTTGCAGCCTGTGATATATCACTAGAAAGTTATTATCCATTCATTTATTGGCAAGATACATTACAATGTGGGAAGAAATTAAATTAAATTATCCAATTAATAGTGAATTTGACAATTAACTGATTATAGTGAGCAATCCCATAATGAATTATGAAGCAACCATATTAAAAAGTAATGAAATTCATTTAAAATGACTGATTATTATTGAGTTAGCAACCCACTATGGCGTGTGTACTATGGAATAGTACCGATAATAAAGGTTGGCATCTTACCAGTCCCTCGAATGTGGAAAGCATGAGCAGCGCATTCTGTTGAGCGGTGGCGAAAACAAAGCCGAACGACGCCTTGCGCTTCAAATGGTGCGACGCCAGTTGCAAGTAGCCGTCACCATGGAAACCGGCCACTGTTAATGGCTGCAACAAATCAAATCAAATCAAAATACTTTATTCACTCAATTAATATACACAATTTTTACAAAATACAAGAAAATCAAGTGCATTCCTCATTAGGCTGAGCCTGCGTGGAGGAATGGTTCGTCTTACAGTAACTAAATTAAACCTGAAAAAAGGAATTTGAATTTGAATTTGAATTTTTGAATTTGAATTGCATTTATTTCGACAAATTACAAGATTACATTACAACATTTTTTTTGACAGGGTACAAACTTACAGTATCATACAAAATGGATAAAAAACTAATGACATCACAGTTATATAGATATAATTATTATTGTAATAATTCTTATTGTAGAAAATCTGTAAAATATCTGACTAATACACACTTTGTATACTAATGTAGAATAGATAATAAAACCCTAATCACTGAAATAATAATTGCCCACATAGACCAGTTTGGCCTGTTTGTGGGTCAATGAGTCCAGTACTATATCAATCTAATTATTTACTGCTAAGACACTAAATCTCAAAAATAAATTACACTTCGAAATAAACCACTGTTGGCATCACATTTAAACTAGAACATGAATTTGCATTCTAATTACTTTTAATTTAGTTGATACTGAAAACTATATAGAAGATACTGAATAACTGTCAGATAATAGAAGATACTAATTCACCTCAATGAAACTAGATGTGTTCTCAGTCTCTTAGCAAATGAACAATAAGAGGATTGCCTGGAAATATCAAAAGGCAAACGATTGAATAACCTGGGACCTCTAAAAGCTGCATGGCCAGCAGCAGCCGCAGTTAAGTATCTCGGCTCTATCAAATTCTCTCTAATCTGGCCACAAGTTGAGTGACCATGAGTAGGAGCAACAGGAAAATCTAAATACTTC
The DNA here is from genome assembly GCA_017141395.1 of Laodelphax striatellus. NCBI lineage: Eukaryota > Metazoa > Arthropoda > Insecta > Hemiptera > Delphacidae > Laodelphax > Laodelphax striatellus. Next base: position 2,122,496 of record CM029531.1, read on the forward strand.
TTATACTGTATACATATTTTATCAAATTGAATTTGTACATTTCAACTGGACTAAGCACATTAAATTCACTAAAGATCAGATTTGTTGGGTATCTAATTGGTCTTCTTAGACATATTTTTATTATTTTTTTGTATTGCAGCAATAGAGAGATTTCGGTTAAATCCGTGGCGAAGCGTGGTATACTTATTTGGTCATCGCTGGGTATATTTCCTATAGGAAACCCACTAAGTTAAATCTATCAAGAGAAAAAATATCGCAAAAATCGTTCAAGATTTACACACTGTCATCCGTATAATGCGTGCTTTATCAGGGTCTTAAAACTGTCCGAGCTTGGATCGGACCAGATGAAAATAAGTTGACTGCTGAATTTCGGTCGCAGTATTTTTGGTTTATTTTGCGATAGTCAGCCAAATATCTTTGTATCTTAATCCTGCTATACACTGTTCACAGAACTACTAGTATTCTAATTACCTTGGATAATATCACAAATGATTTGTGAAGTTTGGAATAAATAAAATAATGGTTTATTCTGCATAATTAATACAGTACTCAATTTTCTAGTTTAAATATAAATTTTTTCTCAAATTTGTATTTCTTAAATTAATTAATAAATGAATAATAAAATAAATAATAATTTATTTTCCAAAATACCTATATCTATTACAAATACAAATTCAAAAAATAATATTTACAGTTAATTATACAAAGATTTGTTAGTAAAAAAATATCAAAAGCAAAATGTTACAATACATGTGGTTGTTTGGAAAATTGACTTACTCCGCTATGGCAAGCCATGTCCTGGAGTAGGTTTGAATATTGTTGTGTGCAAATAAGAGTTAAGTGATGGTAATTAGTAAGTGTTAAGTGATTGAAGTCTTGCGTGTGTATGATTTCTATACAGGGTTAGCATAAAAGAATGGTGCGAAGATTGAATTTTTATAGAAACCAGTGTTCAAGCCAAACAACCCAAATTAGACAGGAATCATGAACTGATTCGCGTCAAATATTTGTCAGAAAATCGCACAATTCTTTTAAAACTGCACCATTCTTTTATGATAACCCGGTATTATGTGATACTATAAATGGTTTGTTAATGTATAAATTACTGTTTCTATTCTCTGTCTTCCTTTGCTAATTAACCATTTTTGTACTATGGCTTTGAATTGTTTAAATTGAGTTATATGTTTAATGTTTTCAGGAAGTAGATTATAATTTTGGGGCTAGATGATTGAAGTGTCTTTGATACAGTGCCTTCCTAGCAACATTAGTGATAAGAAGGTTCCTGTATCTGGTGTTGTGGTTATGGTTTCTGGTGTGGAAGCTGGCTGGATTTCTGTGTATTCTTCAAAGTATTTCCTTGGAGTACAGCTGTCTTGGATCCATCACAACGAATTCGCTGAATAGCTGGTCCGATGGATAGCGTGGTGGTTTCCGGTTGATAACTTGAGGAGCGGCTCAATATGCAGGAAGCTTGTTCCTCCCCATCCTACAATGTACAATCCCATACATTAGCAAGGACTGTGTCAGAGAATAGTAGATAGTTTTCAGACACCTCTCATCGACTAGTGTCCTCAAGATCCTGAACTTGTAGATGGTTTGTCTTAACCTCCTGCATAAGTCATTGATATGATGGTCCCAGCGCAGAAAAGAATCCATGGTAATTCCTAGATATTTGTGAAACTGCTTCTTGTGAACTGTGTATGATGCATTGTTTAGATGATTATTGACTATTAGACGATCTTCTGTTGGCTGTCCTTGCTGAGTTGCTGAGAATGACAGGAAGTAGGTCTTCTCATAGTTCAAGATAATAATAATTAGAGTAACAATAATTTGTGAAGTTTTAAATAAATAAAATAATGTTTGTAAAGAATTGAAATGAATAAAATTTTAATTTAAAAAAAAAAACGAAAACTAATGCAATTCAACTCCTTGAGACTGACCTTAGCCGAGCAGGCCGGCTGCACCGCCCAGAACTTGCCCTTGAGCAGGTTGTAGCCTTCCTGCATCACTTGCACATCGGACATGCAGCCGAGGAAGGAGGTGGTGGGGGGCGCCGCGAGGAGGGAGGGCGGCGGGTGGTAGCCGGGTGCGAGGCCGCCGAAGAAGAAGCGCGCGCCGCTCAGGTCGGGGATGGCGTCCTGGCTGGGCGGGCGTTGCGGCGAGCCGTCACGAACCTCGTCGTCCACTTTTAGCACGCCTGGAATATTTCGAATTCAAATTATGAACGAAATTCGTCAGTAGTAAGATGATATTACACAAATAATAAATGGAAAGTGTTTTTGATTATTTACAAAGTAATTGTTGAGTAATACAATATTTTTTGTAATTTAATCTAAGTTTGTACCTGTATGTAAATTTTTATTTATATTTCTAATTTAAATTTAGGTGAGCGAAAAAATGTTTTGTTTATAATTGATTTTTTTTCTTTACTTTCCATTTGTATTGTGAATTGTTATTCAAATAATGTTTGTAAAATGGCAAATAAGAATAAGAATAAGAATAAGAATGTTTATTTCGCCAAAATTACATAATTACAAAACATGAATGATACATACAATATGCATAATAAAAATGTAAATTATAATAGATCCAAATGATTTGGCACAGCCAGCAAAGTTTAACTTGTGCGCTAGCTGTGAGTTCATAGAGCAAACAGTACGAAGTAGCCTATAGCAATACTGAAAAATGAAAAAAATATATATATACAGTAATGCTTCTTATAAATAATACAATGATAAGAATTAACAATAATTATCACTATTAATTATAATTATTATTATCATTATGATAAGAATTGAATAATTTCATGTTATACTAATTATACAGGTGATACAAAAAACAAGTCATACAGCCTACATTTAAATCTTCCAAATGTAAACTAATGAAGAAGAATGCAAAAAAGAAATGAAATTTTCAGTTGTGAGCACATCCACTACCACCTAGAGTTACAACTAGAGTTCCACCTAGTGGAACTCTAGGTGGTAGTGGCACATCCCAGTGCTTAATCAATTTTCAAAAATAATACAAAAGCAGAAAGACATTTAAAACTCAAAAGAATCATTAATAGATTTATTAACATTTAGGCATTGTAAAATATATATTCTGCTCAACCCATACATTTATTTCCTTGATAAGTGCTTTAGTAATTTTTGAATTAATTAGTTTTATCGGAATTTTGTTTGAAAATATATTGCAAAGATATGTGAATTGGTGTCGACAAACTACTAGTTTTATCAAGTTATTAAAGTATTTAAGTTAATTTTAAGTATTAAGTATTAAGTTATTAAGTAAATAAAATTAATATTTCATTCATTCATTTCACTCATTCAAGAGAATCATGAGGTCACACCTCAAGAATGTTAAACCGGAACTTTTTGTGAATATGCTGAGGTGAATATGCGCGAGTATGGAAAAGGAGATTACAGAAAGAGGAATAGATATGATAGGATGTCAAAGAGAGAATCATAGAAGAAGATGAAGAAGAAGAAGAAGAAGAAGAGAAAGAAGGAGAAGAAGAGGAGGAGGAAGAGAAGGAAGACGAAGAAGAAGAAAATAGGGGAAGAAGAAGAAGAAGAAGAAGAAGAAGAAGAAGAAGAAGAAGAAGAAGAAGAAGAAGAAGAAGAAGAATAAGAAGAAGAAGGAGAAGAGGAGGAGGATGAGGAAGAACAAGAGGAAGAGGAGGAAGAACAAGAAGAAGAGGAGGAAGAAGAAGAAGAAGAGGAGGAAGAGGAAGAAAAAGAAGGAGGAGGAAGAAGAAGAAGAAGAAGAAGTAGAAGCAACCTTTTTTGAGATGTAATAGACAAATCAAAAACTTGTACAGTGATATTAATTTAATTTGACGCTTGGCATTAGATAGATAGATGCATAGGTCAACGCATGCGCAAAGGGTCGGCGAATTTCATTCTTATTGAATTCCATTGCAAATGTACCTTTTTCGACTTTGTTCTTGCGGTCGTAGTAGCGACTGGCCTCGAGCCGCGTCCAGTTGCCCGTGTTGTAGCGCTGGTGCGTGCGCGTCTCCAGCGTCCACTCGCCGCCGTAGCTGATCCGGAACACCACTCGGCCTTCGCGCACTGTCAGCGAAATGTACCGCTCCTAGCCGAATCAAAGGCACAACATAAAAATACTATGCAGAATACACACTGAAATCCAGCCAGCTCCCGAACCAGAAACCATATAACAACAACAGGAACCTTCTCGTCACTAACGTTGATATAATTATGGAATATATAAAATAAAATCGTTGTTTATATAGTATAAAATCGACAAAAGGCATCGGAAAGTAAACACCGTTATTTCTCAATGGAATTTCTTATGATTTATCAATTGAAGAGGTAAGTGTATGGAGGAGGTATGAGACAAAAGGTTAGTTCCTAGATAATTTGAGTCAAAGTTCAAGGGCTGGAACGTTTTTCTCATTACACTTTTTTTATATTTGGTGGCATAAACACACTCCTAGATAGTTCAAAATTCTTACTAACTTACAACTAATATAATTCAAAAACTAAAATATTTGCTCGCTGTAATAAAAATAAGAACAATACTATTTGTACATAACTCCTTCTTCCACAAAGAATATAAGGGTAAGACACATACATCTTTTATTACTTTTATGACTTGATTAATTTGTCAATGCATGAATGATGTATGTGTAGGTTTTTGTAACATAACTCTTTCATTCACCAGAAAATAGCTTTGTTATCAAATGGTTAGGTATGAGCAAGTTTATGTTACATACCTCCCACATCCAATACAGACTATATCACTTCCTGAACATATACCTCCTTCATTAACTGGTATTTCAGTAAATAAAGCCTCTGGAGAGCAGATGTCAGCCCCAAAAGACAATCTATCACATAACTCCTTCACTGCTAGCTGGATTTTTTAAATTCTGTCACATACCTCCTTCATACACTCACCTCTTCAATTGATAAATAAATTAGTATGGATGTAGTATGTGATTTGATTCAATTACCGGATGATCGCCGACGGCGTGAAACAGTAGCGCATTCTCGTCGAGGGTGCGGAATGAAAGCGAAACACTGAACACGTACTTGTTGTAGGCACTGGAACTGTCGTAGGTCAGTACCGCGTAGCTATCGCCTGAGAAACTGAACGCTTGTTCTTCCACCACCTCTTCGGCTCTAAAATCAGTAGAAGAATTATGTAAATAGAATCGTTATAACGTAAAATAACATGACAGAGATAGAAAGAAATAACAGAGAAATTTGTAATGAATGAAGAATATAGAAGATCGTAGGGTGTAACCCTACGTTAACTTTAATTAGAAGACAACTCATTTACACTAGTAGTAAACTGATGAATGCTATACCTTTTGATCTGGATAGAAAGATATCAAATAAGAGTGTGGCAGAATGGATAAAGAGTGAATATTTTTTTCACTTTAAACCTAGCTTTTTAATCTTGGTTGAGTATAATTGTCTCAGAACTTATTATTATTATTGTTTTACTTTTTTTCTCTTCGACTTTGTTTAACAAACCTTTTTGTTTCAATCTCATATTGTTTTAAGGTTGTTTTTTTATGCCACTCTCACCAGCGGGCAAAGGGTCATCTTTTTGCTGGTGATGCTTAGAATAAGATATTGGTTTCTGTTTTTTTTCTCTTATATATGTATACATGTACTATATTATGTACATTTTATTTTTCACATGTGTGTATATATTATATAAGAGAGAATTGTTTGTTTCAATTTTTTGGCAATAAAGTGAATTGAATTGAATTGAAATTGGATTGTAAGGACCAACATAATATGACCGATGTATATTCGATATTTTTCATTACCGTTCATTTTGATTCATGTAAACTCTATTACACAGAGTGTTCCAGGAAGAATCTGCCAATATCTCATACTGATTCCTGACACCAAAATAATGAAAAAGTTTCATTAAACATGGGTCCTAAAATTCTTCGTTTCCCTGCTAGACCCATTTTTGTTTATTCATTTATTTTTTATCTAAATAATGGTTACACATATGACATTGAAAATTCGCACCAACTTTCATGACAAAGCTACAAAAAAGTTGTGACAATTTTTCAAATACCTACATAAAACAAAATGGCAGCCATTTGAAATTTCTGTAATATCAACGGTTTTCGAGTTATTAGAGAAACAAAATTCCAAATGGCTGCCATAAAACAACTTTTATGACAACTAGACAAAGCTAAAAAAAATTTATGACAATTTTTCAAATACATAAAACAAAATGGCAGCCATTTGAAATTTCTGTACTGATTCCTGACATCAAAATAATGAAAAAGTTCCAGTAAACATTGGTCCTAAAATTCTTCGTTTCCCCTCTAGACGCCACTTTGGTTTTTTCACTTATTATTGTTTTCTAAATAATGGCTGAACATATGACATTGAAACTTTGCACCAACTTTTATGACAAAGCTACAAAAAAGTTATGACAATTTTTCAAATACATAAAACAGAATGGCAGCCATTTGAAATTTCTGTAATATCAACGGTTTTCGAGTTATATTAGAGAAACAAAATTCCAAATGGCTGCCATTTTGTTTTATGAATTTGAAAAAAATGTCTCAATTATAGCAGGATCCTTTCAACTTGTCAGAAAACATATGATCGACGAGCATATGATCACAATACTTAACCTACAAATGCTTAATCTCGCAGATTATTGAAAGGTCTTTTAAACAGTTATTCTTTGAAAGGACTTCTTTAAAAAGGTCTTTTAAAGACTTTAAAGGTTTTTTCACTTATTATTGTTTCCTAAATAATGGCTAAACATATGACATTGAAACTATGTACCAACTTTTATGACAACTAGACAAAGCTACAAAAAAGTTATGACAATTCTCCAAATTCATAAAACAAAATGGCTGCCATTTGAAATTACTGTAATATCAACGGTTTTCGAGTTATTAGAGAAACCAAATTCTAAATGGACAAAGCTACAAAAAAGTTATGACAATTTTTCAAATACATAAAACAAAATGGCAGCCATTTGAAATTTCTGTAATATCAACGGTTTTCGAGTTATTAGAGAAACCAAATTCCAAATGACTGCCATTTTGTTTTATAAATTAAAAAAAAATGTCTTAATTATAGCAGGATCCTTTTAACTTGTCAGAAAACATATATGATCGACGAGCATATGATCACAATACTTGACCTACAAATGCTGAATCTCGCAGATTATTCAATCAATCATCATTTATTGTCATAAACATTACAATGTTGAAACAATCGTCATTCATACAATGAGTCTAAAACAAGGAAATAATAAAGTCAAATACCATATACGTACAATATGTCAGTAACAAGAGAATAATTAATAGTGAATTGTTAACAATAGTAAAAAGTAATAAAGAAGTCAAATAGTGTACGTACAATAAGTCAGAATCAATTTTACACTGAAAATTATATATCAGTGTAAAATTGATTCTGACTTATTGTACGTACACTATATTGAAAGGTCTTTTAAAAAGTTATTCTTTGAAAGGACTTCTTTAAAAAGGTATTTTAAAGGTCTTTAAGACTTTAGAGACTTTTGATTATTGTGTCGAAGTCACTGTTTAATTATTACCAAAACAGCTGATTTCTGACAAGTTAAATGGATCGTGCTATAACTTCTGACTGACCCTTCGATGCAGGCAGTACAAGCCTGCTGCGACTGTTGCCCGCGAAAGTTCCACAGTCCGATCGGCCTGCCATCTAGCGTCAGCCGGTGCAAACAGCCGACCAGTCCGCGATTGGCCGCGTGCGTGCTGAGCAGGGAGGGGTGGGGATGGGTGGTGGTGGTGGGGGAAGGCAGGCCGCCAACCCAGACGAGGTCGCCGCGCCGCACATCGAGGCGCCCCAGGCCCGGCGTCGACGCGTTCTGCACGGGACGCAGCGGCAGAGAAGAGCCCACCGGCAGCACCTGTGGACGCACCACCAGTCGGCCCACGTTGCTGATTCTGCACAAATCACAAAATCAAAATCATTTAGCCTGTTTTTACATCACATTTCAGTACAGTACGATCTTATTATACAGTATCAATACAAAACGAATAGGAGAATACCTATTTCAAACCTAGTTCTACCTACTTTACAATTATTATAAGGCTAGGCGTACACCGGTTAGTCAAGACAAGACAAGACGAGATTAGTCACGTTTAGTCACAGTACTTCACATAGTTGCTTATGAAGCAACACACACACTGATTAGTCATTGCATCAGTGTGTGCTGCTTCATAAGCAACTATGTGAATTACTGTGACTAAATCTTATTATACAGTAGCAATATAAAACGAATCGTACCTACTTTACAATTATAAGGCTAGGCGTACACCGGTCAAGACAAGATAAGACGAGATTAGTCACGTTCAGTCACAGTTCTTCACATAGTTGCTTATGAAGCAACACACACACCGATTATTCATTGCATCGGTGTGTGCTGCTTCATAAGCAGCTATGTGAATTACTGTGACTAAATCTTATTATACAGTAGCAATACAAAACGAATAGTACCTACTTTACAATATTATAAGGCTACACCGGTTAGTCAAGACAAGACAAGACGAGATTAGTCACGTTCAGTCGCAGTACTTCACATAGTTGCTTATGAAGCAACACACACACCGATTTGTCATTGCATCAGTGTGTGCTGCTTCAGAAGCAACTATGTGAATTACTGTGACTAAACGTGACTAAGACCAAGCTAGTTTATCAGCTGCTAGGGCAATAGCTAATACGAAGAAGCATACGTGTGACACAGGCAATAGCTTCTTATAGCAGCTACTACTAGAAGTTACTGTATATGTCACACTCTTGCTATTTAGTGTCAGCTGTTTCACTAGCAGCTAATGAAGAAGCTTGGTAAAGCAGGATTATTTCAAATTGTCAGAAAACAGCTGATTGATGTACGCTTATTTACTGACGTTAAATCAGCTGTTTTCTGACAAGTTAAAATAATCCTGCTATAATTCAGGCTTTACTGTTTAAGCTTGCGGGTAGTAGGTGCGTGTCTTTTATCTGATTTCAGCGATTAGATGCCGGTTTGCCTATCATTTATAGTTGAGGTATCTCAAGAACCATTTTCGGGCTCGATTTATTGACAAGTGAAAGTGTGGAGCCCAACTTTGATTTGAAAATAAATAGTTAACTGACCTCTCAGCTTCTACCCGATACCAATGCTGGTCCTGACTCAAATCGCCGGCAGTCTGTATGTGCATGGGGTGAGTCACCTCCCCCACCCCGCCACCCATGTTCCACACAAACCGCATTTTGCGATTCACCATTTCAATGGCCACAAAGTCATCCTGCAACAAATTTCACAACATCATCAAAAAATCTGTTCATACAAAAAATACATCTGGATTATCTAAGAGTTTCATTCTCATAACAAAACTGTAATAAATACAATATAAATTATCGTATCCGAAGTCCAATAACTTGCAGTATAAAAATAATAATTATACAGAATCCAGTTTTTGGGACTGAGATAAACTAGAAACGTACGGTTGTCTTGAAATAAGCAATCTTCTCTCTACCTTTGAGCTGTCTTATCTCTTATGCGGCCTTTCCTAATAAAGCCACAGCTTCAGCATTGAAGAATAGATGAGAGTACATTTCTCCAATTATACTCTTTCTAAGTTTTTTGTGTAGAAGTGAAGTTGATATTGTGTGGTTGTTATCCATAATGGATAAAAGGGATGGAAGTTGACAAGTCACAAATTTATTGAAAATTCGAGATACAGGTTTCGGATAATACACCATTATGAATTTCTGGTGAACATTAAATTGAGTTTACCGGAGACTGATCATGGTATAACAACCGAAACCGGGATCTCGAATTTTCAATTAATTTGAAGTTTTGTCAACGTCTAGTTCTTTATGAGGTTTTAAATAATCATTCACCTAACTCAATCATTATTTGGTATTCGAGTTCATTGTTTTCGTCAAACAGGGAAAGATTGGATTGAATATACTTTTCAACGATCTACTATGAATAAATGTTTTTCAAAGATTGAATATACTTTTCAACGATCCACTATAAATATGTTTTTCAAAGATTGAATATTTCAATTTCAATTTCAATTTATTGTTTATATTCTTTGTTTCGAATATATATTTATTGGAATATACTTTTCTCTTTAGATAGAATATAATTACTGTAACTTACAACTTGCGCATAGCTCCATTAAAAGAAAAGTCAGACTTTTTAAAAGATCAGATCTGATTGTAGAATCATTCTCTGAAAATTTTGGCAATTTCATGAGAAAATGTAATCAAACACTTTTTCTCAAATTTTTTTTCAGTTTTGTAGAATATAACTTTCTAATCAAGTAGCCTACTACACTCTATTAATTTTGTATCTATTCTGTTTCATTTTGTTTTGCGTTATAATTTTCGTTATAATCTTATCTCTTACACTTTTCTAACTATATCTATAGTTTTACACTCCTACTTTCCTCTTTTTTTGTACATAGTTTCTTATTTTATAGTATAAACATTCTTAGGTTTGGTAAATTCAATCTGTTATAGTCAATCAACTTTACAAATTTCATCAATAAGGTTTTTTTGGCCTTAAGCTGTGAACTCTAATATTCTCCTGTGTAAGTTTAAATGCATGCAAGTACTTGAATAGATAAATAAAATGGATTTTCTATTACCGTAGTCGTGCTAGGCAGATAGAATAGTAGCGCGTCCCTCTGCTGTGAACTAATGGCATAGGTGAGCACAATGGAGGTCATTGTGGTTGGTTCAAGGTGACTTGGCTGATAAGTCCTTATGCAGCTGCCTCGCTCGCCCTTACTTGTCAGCGACAAACGGATCTAGAATGATGGAAATCAATCAGTCACTAAACTCCGTCAAAAACTAATAACAAGACTAGGCCTACACCTTTTCCAGTTGTATTTGAGAAAGTATCAATTGTAATTGAGAATGGTCATTTGTAATTGAGAAAACATCAGTTGTAAATGAGAACGGTCAATTGTATTTGAAAAGATATCACATGTAATTGAGAATGGTGAATTGTAAATGAGAAAGTATCATTTGAAATTGAGAAAATGTCAGTTGTAATTGAGAATGGTGAATTGTAAATGAGAAAGTATCATTTTAAATTGAGAAAATGTCAGTTGTAATTGAGAATGGTTGATTGTTAATGAGAAAGTATCATTTTCAATTGAGAAGATGTCAGTTGTAACTGAGAAATCAAAATAAAAGAACCAGCTGACCTTTTTCACGTTTTTAACTTCTTATTTACATGTGACAATTTCTCATTCTCAATTACATGTGATATCTTCTCAAATACAATTGACCGTTCTCATTTACAACTGATGTTTTCTCAATTACAAATCACTATTCTCAATTACAACTGATACTTTCTAAAATTGAATTGACACTTTCTCAAATACAAATGGAAAAGGTGTAGAAATTGTCATAGACAAATATTCATTAACATATATTGTGGTGCTCTGCTCACTACTTCAGTTTTGGTTGATCAGAGATTCATAACAGTCTATACAGTTTGAGAGGAATAGCTTTGCCCAAGGTGAGTAGAATTTACTGTACCTCATTTTCCTGTTTATGGCTGTTAATATGGCGGATCCAAGATGGCGGGCCAGAATTTTGAAGTCACAGTAAAGTAGTATCTTCAATTTTAGTACGATCCCCAATGTCATTTACCGTCAAATTACCTTCGCTTAAGAAATATTAAGCCGTTTCCATAATTTTCACCAACCCTGTAATGCTTTTATAACCACCACAATCTCTTCTAGGCTGAATTGAATTGAATTTTATCAGATTCCATGCCCAGAAAAAACAATTCCCAAAGTACTGGGTGATTCAAAAAGAATACCACAGCTTAAAAAATTTTTATGTTATGAAAGAAACATCATAGAACCTTCTGTTATACATCTTTACAAAGAGTTTTAAAAGAAGTTTTTTTCACTCACAAACAAGTTCAGAGATGTTCCATATGACCCCTCCAGACACTCGAGCAATATCAATCCAAAACCTCCCTCAAACTTGTTCCACACTATCTGTAGAATGTCAGGCGTAACAGTTTGATAATCTGCTGTTATTCTTGTTTCAAATCATCAATGGTTGATACAATGGTAGAAATAACAGCAGATTATCAAACTGTTACGCCTGATATGCAGTGGAAAGAGTTTGAGGGAGGTTTGGTTGATATGTGTCTGGAATATGATCTGACCTTCTATGAGTGAAAAAAACTTCTTTAATTACTCTTTGAAATGATGTATAACAGAAGGTTCTATCATATTTCTTTCATTAAATACAAAGTTTTAAAGTTGTGGTATTCTTTTTGAATCACTCTGTACAACTTACACCATCGGCTAGATGCCTGGCCTGTGTGATTTTGTTGCGCAGCGCTTCCAGTTTGCCGGTGACCGACTCGTTCCACGCGTTGAAGCGATCTTCGTCGCTCTGCGCCCGGCTGGCAATGTCAGCCAACAGTTGCTGTGCTTTCTTCACGTTCTCCTGCGATTCGCTTACTGAAAAATAGAGTCAATAAGTACCAGTTTGATTACAGTTTACTGTTAAACAATAGAGGGAACGAGACAAAGGGCCGTATTTATAAACTTTTCTTCCGTAGGATCCTCTATAGTAGTGGTTCTCAAACTGTGGGTCGCGACCCCCAGGGGGGTCGCGGGATTATGAGGAAAATCAAAAAACAAATCAGTCATAGCTGTAGTTTTTATTAATGACAAAAATTATAGGCTACACAAATTTCTAATACACATACAAGTTGAAAAAGGCCTAATACTATTAATGGGAAACATGAGCTTGTTTGATTTGGATTAACCAATTTTTTTATGTCCGGAATGAGTTTCATAATACACAAAAGTTGCAACTGCGTCTTTAAATACTGTTAATTTGGACATTCTCTCCAATCCAATCTCTCCAAATTCAAATATTTTTGACTTTATTGTGTGAAATTTGAAAGTTAGCGGTATCGCAACATCACTATTCATGCCACGAAGTGAGCACTTTCTAAATAGGGGGGTCGCCGAAATACTAGGTCTAAGAAGGGGGTCGCAGTGGCAAAAAGTTTGAGAACCCCTGCTCTATAGAAAGAAGAAATTTCAGAAAATGGCAATATCACGCTAAACTAACAGGTCATTGACAATATTGACAATAAACATAATGAAAACACAAAAACAATTGAAAATATGGAAGAATACTTGACAAATGTGTTTCACTGTAAGTTACTACAGCTAATCTGTCTGTTTAGCGTGAAGTGACCAATTTCTTAAATTTTGGCTTGCGTGAGAAATTTTTTTTCCACACCTCATATTGCAATCTAGACTAATGAGCAATTTTTTTCTAATCTACTATTATTCAAATTGATAAGGTCAGCAGCTCTCACTAGGACTACTACTTTTGAATACTAACAAATAACATAGATTAATAATCATAATGCGTGAGACAATCTCATGATGGTTCAAGAAGAATACGGACCGGACATAATCTTAGGAACGTTCTTTTCATGAGATACAATTATTATAAAAAACTGGTAATCTGGTGAACAGACAGAACAGATTACAGAACAGGACTAACGCATAAGTAACTCAACGTAATCATGGTATTTTTATTGGATAAAAATAAGTTTTATTCAATATTAGTTTGTAATGTTATGATATTAATTTGTAGTTTAACATTACAGAAATAATATAATTATAAATAAAAGTTTATTATAAAACTAGAGTCAAAACTGACATAATCCACTTTGATCAGGATCAAAATAGACTAAATCCTTGTGTTGGAGTCAAAAGTGACATAATCCAAGCTTTAAATCTTAATAATTATTATGTGAGTGAATAAAATTGTATTTTTATTGTCCACAGATAGTTTAAAACATAATAACTAAAATAAAAACATATTTCCATGGTTGCTTGGCAACAGTATTGTTATGAACTAGTTTTTGCTTATTCCCAAAAATTAGCTTTTTGGATTATGTCTCTTTTGTAATTAGCCCCCTCATATGTATTTTCGTAGAAAATCAACGATGAAAATTAAAATAACGAAGAAAACTTGGAAAATGTTCACTAAAAAAGTCTAATACAGCTGATCTGTCTGTTTGGGGTGAGATCATCTTTTTCTGAATTTTTATCTTAAAATAGAAAACCTTACAAAAGGAACTTTCCTAGAAGATTTGGTTCGTAGATGATCCTAGAATATTCTGCCCATTTAACATAGGACTAACGCAAGATTTGAGAATAGCATTCAATTAGAACTAGCATGGCATCAATCGTTACCATGGAAACGTTAAATAATGCGTTATTCGCCAGGTTTCTTTCCTAAAAAATTCTTCTTCACGTATGACATGAAATTTGAAAAAAATGTCTTCATAACATGAATTTAGGAAGGAAAGTCTTTTACATCATTCAACCTCAGAATATGTAATTATATTCTTATGAAGAATAATAGAATATTAATATTGTTACAGCACAATAAAATAAAATATTTTTGTTTTCAAAATAAAACTTTTCATTATTGGTAAATAATGATAAAACTTATAAACTTCTCAATGAAGGAGGGAGTGTTTCACACTTGTGAAACCTCTCACAAGTTTATAATGATAAACTTCTCAATGATGAAACTTATCATTCTTCATTATGATTATATTAGATTACTTTGATTGTGATATATAATAGTGAGAAACATTTCCAGTTCATACTCATGTCTTTGGCGCTATTCAGACTGATATCTTCCAACCCCTCGAGTTTATCCAGTTGTGGCTTCAAACTAGTCAGCACTGCCTTCTTGATATCGTCTGCCGTCTCCTTTACTTTGGCCGCTGTTTCAGTCAGCTCATCAGTTCTCGATAGGGTCGAATCAGCTGTTTGCGTCACTAGAAAATAGAACAGCAACAAAACGCTTGTAGCAGGATTATTTTAAATTGTCAGAAAACAGCTGATTGATGTACGCTCGTTTACTGACCAGCGTTCAAATCAGCTGTTTTCTGACAAGTTGAAATAATCCTGCTTTATAAGAGATTATTGTATACGATGAGATAAATTATTTGGAATAGAAGAGTTAACATTGATAAAAATACGAGAAATACGTAAATATTGTACCCAATGAGAATTATTGTTTGGTATTGAAGATAGAATCATCACAATTACTCGAAGGATATCCATAATGACTAGTATATGTAACTAAGTATACATAAGTATACTGCGTATATGTAACTAGTATAACTGTATATGTATAACTGTATATACTGTATAATGTATACTTCTGTAGTATATGTAATGACTAGTATATAGACCATAATGTCTATAACCATAATGAAACAATGACAGCCGGAACTTACTCCTTGCAAGGATACATTGTAACAATAATAAATTATTACAGTAGGCCTATTTTAGACAGTACATTATTCTTGTTACAATATTTCCAAGTAAGGAGTAAGTTATGCAACCCGACAGTCATTATTGCATCTTGCATCATTACAGAATAATAAATTATTGGTATTATTATTTAGCTTTTTATTTCTCATCAAACTTTTCCCTCTATTGCCAATTTATTAACTAAGTTCTATTTTTATCATTATTGTATTCTTCATGTCAATTTTAGTTAATAATACAATTAATAATGTGCAAATTGTTATTACTTTTTATATTCAAGTAAGTAATTAGGAAGTTATAGAATGATAGTGATACAATATAAAGTGATAAGTTGTAATATAAAAATGAATTTTTATTCTATTTTTGTATTAGAAAATAGAATGAAAATTCATTTTTATATTACAACAGTACAAAATAGGATTCTAGTGTATCCGGCTGTGACTGTTTATGTTCTATTTAAAAAAAATTGTTCAATTTTTGTCGTACCTTATTGCTGTAAGGCCATGATTGTAATAATCTAGAGTGGGCGGAAAAAAGAGTATAAGTCAAAATTTGGCAAAAATAGGATAAGTCGGTTTTTCATGTAAATAGTGAATTATTTACAACCTGGCACTAACAGAATAATTAGTCAATATGCTTCTATGCCCAGTTAAAGTGGATGGGTACTGAAAGAATAAGTCTCTGCCTTTTCGAATAGATATGGCACAAAAAAGATAAGTCCTGTTATACTATCAGAGCCATTAAAGAATAAGTATGTCTTTGTTCAATAGATGGCACAAAGTCATAGAAAGTTAGGGCCGGATCATTAGCTCGGGATTTAGCTAAGTCCTAGACTAAAATGGGTGGCCACCGTAGCATCGACTAACGTTAGCCTCGACACTATGTACTAATAAGGGCTCTCTATGCTGCTAACCCACTAACCTATCGAGACAAACGTTTATCGATGCTGAGTAGTTTTAGTCTAGACTGAAAATGAACTCATCACTTCTATTTTGATCAACAGCTGTTAAAATCTTCGAATGCATTTTCCCCCAAAACACATTTTTTGACTTATAATCTCTTTCCGGCTCACCCTAGGTATTATCTACTGCATTTTTTGGAAGGATATAGCAGGATCCTTTTAACTTGTCAGAAAACAGCTGTTTCGGTGATAAGTAAAAAGTGATTTTGACACAATAATCAAAAGGCTTAAAGTCTTGAAGACCTTAAGGCAGCTCGTACACCGGAGCAATAAGCAATAGGCAATAAGCAACATTTGGATCATATGATCGTCTACTCTATAGAAACAAATAGACCAATGCACACCTAAAGCAGCTGTTTCAGTGTGCATTGAACTATTGTATAAGTGAACAATCATATGATCCATATGTTGCTAGTTTATTGTCCAAATAAAGTCTTTAAAAGACCTTTTTAAAGAAGACCTTTCAAAGAATAACTTTTTAAAACACCTTTTCAATAATCTGCGAGATTCAGCATCTGTAGGTTAAGTATAATTGTGATGCTGGTGGCCAAAACATATGTTTCCTGACAAGTTAAAAATATCCTGCTATATAGCAGGATCCAATTAACTTGTCATAAATCAGCTGATCGACGAGCATATGATCACAATACTTAACCTACAAATGCTGAATCTAGCAGATTATTGAAAAGGTCTTTTTAAAAAGTTGTTCTTTGAAAGGTCTTCTTTAAAAAGGTCTTTTAAAGGTCTTTAAGACTTTCAAGCCTTTTGATTATTGTGTCGAAATCACTGTTTAATTATTATTGGATCAGCTGATTTATGACAAGTTAATTGGCTCCTGCTATTTTGTGATGCTGGTGGCCAAAACATATGTTTTCAGACAAGTTAAAAGGATCCTGCTATACATTCTTTGATAGAATTACGCTGACCTTGATCGGAGTTGAGCTTGTGCAGCTGTCGGAACAGGTGGTTGTCGTCGAGTGACGCGGCGGTGACGTTGCGACGCAGCGCGTCAACCGCGTGCTGCTGCAGCTGCAGCTGCTCGTGCAGCGCCGTCGTCTGCTGCAGCTGGTCTTTGGCCGCCTGCAACAGTTGTCGCGATTCGCCGCCAGTCGCGCTGGCGTCGTCAACTAGCGAATCGCGACCGATGCCCGGGTAGGCCTGTAATAAAATTAAAATTTGTATCACAGAAGTATGCCTGAATCAATCGCATCAATATAGTATAGCAGGATTCTTTTAACTTGTCACAAAACAGCTGATTTAACTTTAGTAAACGAGCGTACATCAATCAGCTGTTTTCTGACAATTCAAAAGAAACCTGCTATATCTATCGTTCAATTACGATTTATTCGAATTCATTTTATTGCTAAATTGACTCTTTGTAACAGCCTACTCATTTTGACAAATTTATAAAATCTCAAGCTCAGGCGTAGAAAACACGCTGTGCATTATGCATACCGCGCAATCAATATACAGAGTGGCGCATTAAGAACGGATGTTTTTCAAAGTGTTGTAAGAAAGTTTATTTTTATCATACATTCATCTTCCTTACACCAAAATACTAAGTAAATAACCCAATTTGAGAATTTGTATGAAAAACACCAAAACACTTGAGTATTTTTTTGAAATTACATAGGAAAGATGGAGCCCTTAATGCGTCAATGCTCATCAAAAGCCTCAAATTGGTCCTTAACTTTTGATACACCAGTGATTTTTTCATGTAATGCAGTATTCAAATCTTCAACGTAACGATATTTACGACAGTAAACTTGATTTTAAGTAAAGAAGAATCACATGCCAATAAGCTCGACTTAAAACTCTCTGCTAAAGCTCCGTTGAACGACGATTGCAGATTTATTCCATTGGAAATGTTGCTCAACAGCAAACACGCGATTTTGCAAGGTCAATATTGCGCCATTGTTACTAAAACTGGATACTTTAATCTACAAAATTGTGTCGCTCTGCGGTCACAGACAGCTCCACTCCACTGATATTATCCTACTCAAATCCATCCATTCTCTTTGCGCCACCCTGTATCACATGTCTCAATCATAATCCACATCTTTTCAATCACGGACAACTTTATTGAAGTCTTCCTCAAATGACTAATTGAAGAATAGAAAAAACTTTTTGAAATTGTCAAACTCCACTTTTATTTTAATAAACATTAGCAATATCTGTTCTACAAATTTTATCACTTTTAAGCCTGGTTTTCATTAGTAGAGTTAGTGCTAGAGTTCCCTGGGCGAGTACTAACTATCTTGTGAACTCTTCCAATGAAAGTTCATAGTGGAGTAGAGAGTTGGTGGAGTACTTGTTTTTTGTAGAGTAGAGTGGGATAGCACCATGGGATAGTACTCTACCACTTGCCTTCCCCCACCACCGCTTCTCACTCTACTCTACCACCACTATTCTAATGAAAACAGTCTCGAGCTAGTAGAGTAGAGGTAGAGTAGAGTAGAGTAGAGGCTGAACGGCGACATTTTAAGGTTAGATCTGTTTACTAGACAACACACTTTACCTACTATTCTCAATTGTAGTGAAAACAATTTGCTACTCGACCAAGTAAGTAGAGTAGAGTTGATACGGTAGAGTTAGTATGCTAGTTACTCTACCACTAACTCTACTAATGAAAATCAGGCTTGAATGAAGAAGTTACGTGTTAGTTCTCTAAGCCCCTGCGCCCACTTCGCAACTGCCATCTGATTTCAGTCAGCAACCCAATGTTGCCAGATGACATTTGGCTGTTTTTCGGGTAATCGGGTAATCTAACCTATCAGCCAAAGTCATCTGGCAACGCTGGGTCGCATCCGACTGAAATCAGATAGCAGTTGCTTAGTGGGCGCAGGGGCTGCAGGCCTACCTGTTCGTGAGCAATGTCGGCAGCAGCACTAGCGCTCCTGGCGGCCTGCTTGGCACTCTCCAGCGCACTGACAATGTCCTCGTAGGCTTTGCTCGCCTTCAGTGCGAAATCGGCGTCCTGGCGCGTTGGCACGAACAGTCTTTCGAAAACACAAAAATGTGTAGGTAACAAACAGAGGAGATGTATAGAAATAGACAGGAGTTATCATGAAGAATTGGAAAAAAAGCTCTAAATAATTACTTACATTATTAATGTAGCCTACATTATTTGATACAATACGCATTGGGTTAAAACACTACATATTCACATTTTTTTAGAATCTCGTTTAACTGAAAAGTTTTAGTAGTTCTATTAGATTTATGCCCGGTTTTCCAGTCGTTCAATAAACAGTTTATGGATCCAATAGCAGTATTGAATCGATAACCATGTGTTTTCAAATTCAAAAAAAAATTTATTGATTCAATAAATTTATTAAACAACTGAAAAACCGAGCATAGGATTTGCTGAGTATATGCCCGGTTTTTCAGTCGCTCAATAGACAGTTTATGGATCCAATAGCACTATTGAATCAATAACCATGTGTTTTCAAATGCAAAAAAAAAGGTATTGATTCAATAAGTTTATTGAACGACTGAAAAACCGGGCAATAGACTTGTAAATGCAACCATTGAAAAGAGATAATTAGATCGATTGACTAATTGATTGGTAGGTAGAATTTGATTTCATAGCCATGCGTCCAGTTATACTAAATCCAATTGATCTTAACGGCCGTTAAATGATGTCATATAACTGAACTAATGCAATGAGAACCAATGAGCACATCTGACGTCATTTTACGGTGGTTAAATTCAATTGGCTTCTCATGCAACTAACCAATGGACTGTTATAACGCAGCAAGCCAGAATATCTAGATGTCTAGATAAGCTGTTGTCTTCAAGCGCTTCTAATTCATACAATTAGATCTGATTGTATGTATTATTATTATTATTATAATACATAAAATTAGATCAGAAATTTGATCGAGCATGCGTATATGGTTTAGGGAACACATAAAATACAGATAACATGTGCTCTGTATGAAGCTACATAGGAAAGTTCCAGTCCAATTACTATAACGTGATCAAATATTTAAGCCGGGTTTTCATAAGTAGTATCAAGTAGTTATCATAAGTAAAGCAGGATTATTTTAAATTGTCAGAAAACAGCTGATTCAACGTAAGTAAACAAGCGTACATCAATCAGCTGTTTTCTGAAAATTTAAAATAATCCTGCTATAGTAGTTTAAGTGATATTGAATTTACTGGGCAATAATTAATTATCTTGTTAACTCCCCCAATGAAAATATTAAAGAGTGCCTACAGTACCATGGTGAATTTACTCTACAACTACTTTTTAGTATGGCAACTACTCTACCTCCAATTCAACTAATGTGAACCCGGCTTTATGGAGTAAAAGTGGATAAAACACTTACTCAGCATATTTCTGAGCCTGGTCCATGAGATTGCTGGCGTGTTGCTGAGCGGGAATGACGTATTTCTCCTTGTAGGCCGGATTGAGGTTGAACAGAATGCCCTCTCTCTCTTCCACCGCCTTTGTCAGCACCTTCAGGTCATCCGAGGAGCGCCGAAGGGCCTGCAAAGTCAATAAATCTCATCAAAGACAAATCTCATGCGAAAGTAAATCGAATGTAATGCAGCGAATATGATGTATATAGCTGGTCCACTTTGCCTGTTGTCATGTTGGATCGGTTTTGCCAATCAGATTGCACGATTACTCTACGACAAACTTCTGGTTCACGATTGGTCAGAATCATGAAATAGCTGCTCACGGTTCTACGGAACTACAGTCCGATTCACGTCAAGAAGTCAGCATTGTTTATATGAGGAGCATTGATGCCAAGTTTCATTGAGAGAAAAAGAGAAAACTGCACCAAACGTGTTTGTTGAGACTGTGTGCGACAACAATGCACAGTGCGGCAACTATGCACAGTGCGAATAGGATAGAGACATCAGCAACTGCCTTGTGCTGAACAGGGATAGCAAACTCCCATCTAAGCAATGCTGACTTCTTGACGTGAATCGCATTTTATATGGAACTTTCTTGGAATAGCAGTAAAAAATTTAATAGTAAATCGTTAACACACAAAACTGGACGTAATGGAAGCTTTCAATTTCTAAACAAATCTCAACCAACAAGAAGATAGAATTCTAACCTCAATATTGTCTTCGGCTTCCCCGAGCATGACGGATGCCAGGTTCTTCAAATCGGTGCTCTCTCGCATCAGTTTGGCTACGTCCTCTTCGAAACCCAGCGACAATTCAACGGTTTTGCCCACATTCTTGTACATCTGTCTGTTTTTGTCGTTCAGTTTGATCACCTGGAATACAAATTTGGATTGGAGAATTGCCGAAATGGTAAGGCCGGTATTACACTATACAAGTTCTATGTCATATATGCTATTATCAATAGATATAATGACCATAGATAAGAATCTTCTCTCTAGGAGATCGTTGAGGCTAGGCGTACACCGGTTAGTCAAGACAAGACGAGATTAGTCACGTTCAGTCACAGTACTTTACATAGTTGCTTATGAAGCAACACACACCAATTAATCATTGCATCGGTGTGCGCTGCTTCATGAGCAGCTATGTGAATTACTGTAACTAAACGTGACTAATGTCGTCTTGTCTTGTCTTGACTAACCGGTGTACGCCTAGCCTAAAAGAGACACATTTTCTATGACATATTATCATAGTTCAATTATTATAATAGTTTGGTCCATTAGACTGTGATATTTTCCATCACAGATATTTGATAATATACATAATCGACATAGAACTATTATACTGTAATATCAGCCTAACCGCTTACATGATTATGATTTTATTACATGAGTAAAACTTCATTCAGTAAAATAAGTTGTAATCCACTAAAACCTGATTGAATTCAGTTAGAACTGATTGAATCAGTACATTCATTTAGAACAGTACATTCATTAAGAATTGATTGAATCAGTACAATTAAATTGCTAGTAGGAAATGATATAACAGAAATGAATTATGAACACACAAATAACTAAACGAATCAATATGCTTGACACATTACTTCTACTTCATCACAGTGAAGAAAATAATATTATAATGCCACAAGACGAGCAACTACTAACTACTACTTTTTGAGAGAATTAATGCATAAACTACAGCATAAATTAATGCTTCATTTTGAATAATGATTATAATGCTTCATTCAGTATTCTAAATTTCTGTAATTAAAGATGATTATTTCTTCATCTTTCATGTTCGTCATGTCGTAAATGTAGTGTTTCTTAGTGACAATGAGTTCTTGAAACTCGAAAGCGCTCCAGTCAGTAAGTAGACAAATTTAGTTTCTTACATTTAAAAATAACATCACTGCATGTCGGTATTGAAGTGAAAACAAGTCTTCTAATTATATTAGTTTGAATCACAGTATTTCAATGATTTGCCGATTTCAATAGATGATACAGAGTGTAGCAATTAAGTCTGCCACATTTCTCATCCAAGCTGAAAGCCCAAGAATATGTTGAATCGAGAAAAAATGTTCAGAATTCACTCACTTCATTAGATTTGCCCATAACTCCCGTCACAATCATTTTCATATCAGCAATCTGTTCGAGTAGTTTATTAAGTCGCTCCTTCAAACTGTTCAGTCGTTCCTTGTCGCCAATTTTCTCTTTCAACTCGTTCAGAGTGGTATTGCAGTATCTGAAAACCAATAAAAATTAAAAAAATTAAACATTAAAAATTACTCACGACTAGGTGTAAACGATAAAGAGCCAACAATATTACTCATTCAACTGGGATTTATTCCAACTAAGGAATTATTTTTGAATATAAAGTGTTTCAGAAGGAATCTGCCAAACTTCTCATTCTGATTCCTGACACCAAAATAATTAAAACGTTCCAGTAAACATGGGTCCTAAAATGCTTCCTTTCCCCTCTAGACACCATTTTGTTTTTTCACTTATTTTTTTCTAAATAATGGTTAAACATATGACATTGAAACTTTGCACCAACTTTTATGACAACTGGACAAAGCTACAAAAACATTATGACAATTTTTCAAATTCATAAAACAAAATGGCAGCCATTTGAAATTTTGATTCTTGAATAACTCGAAACCCATTGATATTACAGAAATTTCAAATGGTCGCAATTTTGTTTTATGAATTTTGAAAATTGTCATAATAAAACAAAAATAATTGATAAATCTTGTTGAAACTGGTTTCACAGGACCATGGTTTCATGTTACACTTGACACATTAAGGTTCTGTAAAACTATTGGTTTTCATTAAAGTGGAATTTGAAAATTTCAACAAGATTTATCAATTATGAAAATAATGCGCAACATCAACATCAATTCTACATTTTTTTTCAAAAACAATTGAAGCAGATACTTGCTTATTTGGAAGCAGAAAATGGAGAAACATTGAAGATGGAAAAACATTGTTATTTTGTAAAATGATTATACATGATTGGGAGATAGAACAAAACCAAAGTGGACCTACAATCTAGAATGAATGAAAAATTATAATCCTTGTGGAATAGTTGTACTCACGTGAGCACTTGCATAGTGAGCTCTGCATTGGGCTGCATGTCAGTGTCCCGAATTCGCGCCAAATGTTGGCGCGCTTCTTTCAGGGCTGCCACCACACTCACCAGTTGACCCTCGCTCAGGCCGTAGCTTTGTAAGCGCGAAACAATACCTGCCAAAAAAAAAAATTGTACAAAATTTAAACATGGAGACATTTTAACAAGCTAAAATTCTGTGTGCTATAAATTTTCTTCAAAATTCTATATTTTATAAAAGTTTTTAGTGATTTTGGTGATATTTTTTGTGTTTTGGAATATTCTAAATCAGAAGAACTTTCAAAAATGTAAAGTTCAGTGGATTTTACAAAGAACTACAACAATTTCCCATCGAGGAACATTGAGGTTATTTTGCCGGTGGAACTTCCTTATGGGACTCCCCACCAGTTATGGCATACGCTAATAATAATAATTGGAAATGTAAAAGTAATTCTCCTCTGCTGCTTTGTTGCGTTGAACAAACGAGCAAAACAACAAATGAAAATTGAAAATTAGGCAAACAGAAATACTCGTTTCATTCGAAACTTTATATTTTCTTAATCGTAAGTTTTAAAAATGCAGTAGAAAGACTCAAGAGAATTGAATTGGGCTTGATAAGTAAACTAGTAAACAGCACCATTATCTATTTCTATTTCGAATCAAAAGTGGAAATTCCGAAAACTTTTATCACTAGTTGAGAAGCATAAAAGGAAATTGAGGGAATATAGAAGAATGTATTTCACAAATCTTGAAACAATTAGACTTCATAGCTAATGAAAGTGATAAATCACTTGAGTTTAGTACCATTCCCATAATCAATTGGTCACCAACACGTTTTGGAGACGTGAGAAGCAGTGGCGAAGCGTGGTATGCTTATTTGGTCATCGCTAGGAAATATACCACGCGATACCACGCTTTGCCACGGGTCAGAAGAGCGACACTATAATGAGTAAGATCTTATCATTCTTAAAAAAAAAGAACTGAGGATTTGAAAATCGATTTTGATCAAACTTTGTAATTTGTTTTATTTGCTTATTAGAAACTTATTACAATATTATCTTGTAATCTTAATGAATATAAGTAGGCCAATATAAGAATTATTCTTGAATTTTTTAAAATACTACCGTTTGACTGGTACCTCATTCTAGTTTATATAGACAATTTTCTATAGATTTAAATGAAATTCTATGAAATTTCATACTTCGATTTAGAAGAATTCTACTGAGCTCACCTTTACTTTCATGTTCAAGGCCGTTGATTTCAGACAATAGTACGTCGGCCTCTTCTTTCAGCACCAGCGCATGAACAGTTGTGTTATGGCAGTTCTTCTCAAGCTTTTTGGCCTGGAAAAAATTTTCAGATGTTTTATTTTTCTAGAAAGTACTAACTGGTTCAATCTGGTTCTGGGAGATAAGCGAATCGAGAAGGTAAACTATAAGAGAAAAGTAGTAATGATTCTTCTGTTTTGTAAGACACGTTCATAGTGCAAGCGTAAAAAAAAGAAAAGCAGAAGCTGCATAAGAAGAGGTAATCGTATAACTGTTCAACTAAAAGAAGTAATGAGCAGCAGAATATATATATACCAAGGCGTGAGCAATGTGATTGGTTGTTTAATCACCTATCAAGGTGAACGACTGCCATTTCCCTAGGCAAGCCACTCCCACAGTGTCACAAAAGAAGGTTCAAACAAAAAAGTCATCAGTTACAAAAAAAAGGTACGAACCGCCCTCTGTGGGAGTTGTATAGGCCAATACTTATAGCAGGATCCAATTAACTTGTCATAAATCAGCTGATCCAGTAATAATTAAACAGTGATTTCGACACGATAATCAAAAGGCTTGAAAGTCTTAAAGACCTTTTTAAAGTCTTTAAAAGACCTTTTTAAAGAAGACCTTTCAAAGAATAACTTGACCTTGAATAACAAGACCTTTTCAATAATCTGCGAGATTCAGCATTTGTAGGTTAAGTATTGTGATCATATGCTCGTCGATTATATGTTTTATGACAAGTTAAACGGATCCTGCTATAGTTTAAAAAGAACCCACTTGTTCGTCAACTGACCTTGTTGAGTAGCTGACGCGCCTTCTTGTGCAGCTCCTCGTCAGCTGTCGGCGGCAGCTCGGCCAGTCGCCGTGTCGTGTTGTCGTACAGTCGCCACGTGTCGTCCAGATCGGTGGCGACGGCGTCAGCCTGCATCAGCTGATGCCACGGTGGCAACAGCAGGTCTCCGCCCCCCACTGCCCCCGCCTTATCAGCAAACAGCTGTTCCATGTGGTCGAGCTTGTCCAGCAGTAGACCGGTGCAGCCGTCGTCGCAAGCTGCAAATTTAATCGATTATATCGATTATCGATTCATTTTCCACGAGACAGAATAATTCTCTTGAGAACATTATCAATTATTATCAAATTTGAAAATTCATAATTATTATCAAATCTTTCACGAATGTCGTGCAATTAAAACCCTTGAATTGAACAGCTGTCAATCAATTAAATTCATTTCTCCAGGTTCAATTTAATTTTGTGCTCCCAAGCGGTTAATTTTTTTGCACCTTTTCCAGTTGTATTTGAGAAAGTATCAATATTTTAATTGAGAATGGTAATTTGTAATTGAGAAAACAGCAGTTGTAAATGAGAACGGTCAATTGTATTTGAGAAGATATCACATGTAATTGAGAATGGTGAATTGTAGATGAGAAAGTATCATTTGAAATTGAGAAGATGTCAGTAATTGAGAAATCAAATTAGAGAACCAGCTGACCTTTTTCACGTTTTCAACTTCTCATTTACATGTGACGATTTCTCATTTACAATTCACCATTCTCAATTACATGCGATATCTTCTCAAATACAATTGACCGTTCTCATTTACAACTAATGTTTTCTCAATTACAAATCACTATTCTCAATTACAACTGATACTTTCTTAAATTGAATTGACACTTTCTCAAATACAGTTGGAAAAGGTGTAGAATGGACAGAGATCTAAGATGACGTCTGCTCCAATGCTCCCATCGTTTTGTATGAAAATAGTTGTATACATGTGATCATGAATAGTAAACTCGTGAAACATTATGATTAACAATGAAATTCATCATTTCGTATGAAAATAAACCTACTCCCTACTTGTATAAATGTGATCATGAATAGTAAACTCGTGAAACATTATAATTATAGTAAACAATGAGATTTATGTGACTTATAACAGAAAAATATTTAAAACTGGCGATAGTCTAACCTGGAAAAAGCCATTTCAGAATTATCACGCTTAGTGCAAGCTACACATTGGTGTACAACCCGATTTGACACTGATGCCCGGTTTTTCAGTCGCTCAATAGGCAGTTTATGGATCCAATAGCACTATCGAATCAATAAACATGTGTTTTCAAATGCAAAAAAGTTATTGATTCAATAAGTTTATTGAAAGACTGAAAAACCGGGCATAAATGTTTTAGAATTACCCCCGGTCGCACACCGGAGCAATAAGCAATAAGCAACTAGCAACACATGGATCATATGATCGTCTACTCTATACAAACAAATAGTCCAATGCACACTGAAACAAAAGCTTTTGTTTCAGTGTGCATTGGACTATTTGTTTGTATAAATGAACGATCTTATAATCCATGTGTTGCTATTTATATTGCTCCAGTGTCTCGAGATAATTCATTATTTGAAGCTTCCAACACAATACCAAGAGTAGAGAGACAATTTTTAATGTTAGAAAAGTAATTTTTGAAGTGGTTTCTCTCGAAATTATATGCTTGATGAATGGGTTAATGCTTGCCTGTAATCCCATATCAAATTCAAAAATTTGGCAAAAGTATGGCGGTGGCAAGAATAAATGACTAATTAAATATTCAATATCAATATTATTCTAATAATATTCAATAAAATATAAATATTTTTTATTCCAATACAAAGTTATGGACCCATTCACTCCAATGAGCACACTGTTATTATACTGGGTGGCGCAAAAAGAACGGATGGATTTGAGTAGGATAGTATCAGTGGACTAGAGCTGTCTGTGACTGTAGAGCGACACCATTTTGTAGGTTAAAGTATCCAGTTTTAGTATCAATGGCGCAATTGACCTTGCAAAATCGCGTATTTGCTGTTGAACAATATTTCCAATAGAATAAATCTGCAATCGTCGTTCAACGGAGCTTCAGCAGAAAGTTTCAAGTCGAGCTTATTGACTTGAGATTCTTCTTTACTTGAAATTCAAGTTTACTATCGTAAATATCGTTACATTGAAGATTTGAATACTGCAATACATGAACGAATTGCTGCTGTATCAAAAGTTAAGGACCAATTTGAGGCTTTTAATGAGCAATAACGCATTAAGTGCGCTATCTTTCCTATGTATTTTTTGAAATATACTCAAGTGTTTTGGAGTTTTTCATACAAATTCTCAAATTGGGTTATTTACTTAGTATTTTGGTGTTAGGAAGATAAATGTATGATTCAAATGAACTTTCTTATAACACTTTGAAAAACATCCGTTCTTTATGCGCCACTCTGTACATTCTCAGTACACCAAATGTTTTCAACCCATACAAACAAGACAATCGACTCACAGGTGCACCCCTTCGGCGTGAGTATGTGCCTAGGCTGGCATTGGCTGCAGTCACGTCCCGTGATGCCCGGGCGACAATTGCACTGGCCCGTCTGCTCGTGGCACTCGTCACTCACGCTGCCGTGCGGGTTGCATTCGCACTGCACGCAGGCGCCACCGCCCTGCTCCGGGTAGCCGAACCAGCCGTAGCTGCATCTAAAAACAAGAATCAAGAACTTTATTTGTCATAAGTATTCCACAAAATACATGGACATCGTCGATAACAACATAAAAAAATTAATGGTCTTAAATTACAATCTTAAAATATAAGATAACATACAAGAACATCAAATTTGTCAATAGTAATAACAATCTCAGGTAGCCTACCTCATTGAATCATGAAAAATTTTACATTGAACTTCATTAACTCCAATCTATTTCGAAATATTCATCAACAGAATACAAACATTTATTTATTAATATCTCTTTCATCATATTCCTGAATTTATTTGGAGGCAGCAGTTTGAAATTATCTGGAGTCGAGTTATACAATTTTACAGACAAAGAGAAAACTTTTGTGTGAGTGTACTGCTCAATCCTAAGTTTGTGTTTGTTTCTTGTGTTGAAATTGTGGGAGTCACTGTTAATATTATACTTTTCCAGATTACTATGCACATAACAAACAACATATAAAACATACAATGAGGGTAGTGACAATATTTTTAAATTTATAAAGAGAGGTTTACAATGTGTATTAAATGGAACATTGCTGATTATCCTTACAACCTTTTTTTTGTAGAATGAAAATAGATTTTGCTTTCACACTATTCCCCCAAAAAACAACACCATATGTGAGGAGACTTTGAAAATGAGCAAAATAAACATTAAGCAGGATGGATGTACACACTGCCATACTAAGTCTACGAATCATGTAGGAACCTCTTGCCAATCTACCAGATAAGTAATCTAAATGCGCATCCCAAGACAAGTTCTCATCCAAATAGATACCCAAGAATTTTAAGGAATGCTCCCTTGACTCCCTAGCGAATCTAAAACTAATATCGGCGGTTTTACTCTTATTAAGTAATTAATAACAAACTTATTAACAAACAGTCATACAATACTATAAGAGAAACGGATTACTTGATATTGAGAACAAATAATTACTGATATTGCATTACTTCGTTCTATAACCTTGTATAGCAGGATTATTTTAAATTGTCAAATTGACAGCTGATTGATGTACGGTCGTTTACTGCCGTTAAATCAGCAGTTTTCTGACAAGTTAAAATAATCCCACTATATCGTTATATATTTCTACTATCCATGTTGTATAATATTATTTCTATGCAACTTGAACAATGTTTTTTGCCAAAATAAAGAATTGATTGATTGAAGATGGAAGGAAATGAGATATTGCAACTATCCAATTGCTTTTTAATCATAATAATATTAATTGAACGAAATTCCTATTTATGAGAGTGGTCCGTAGCCGAGGGCAATAAGCGCTTGTCTGATAATAATCCAAAGGAACCAAAATCGAATACAGTTGCCGGAACGGATTTTGACAGAAACGGCCACTCTCGTCTTTCGGAGGAGACGAAAAGCCGTCGGTCACGACTTCCTAAAAACAGTCATCATCTCTCATCATCACCCCTCTCATTACCCACGCACAAGCCTAGAGCTCATGTGGGATTCACCCTCACAAAAAAAAACTGTGATCGGCTCGTCTACATACGAAAACTGTGAACTTCAAAATCGCTTCCCGGTGATTCGGAATCCACCTAAAGCTGTAGGTCCATTCATCTCTCATCATCACCCCACTCATTACCCACGCATAAGCCTAGAGCTCATGTGGGCATCACCCACAAAAAAAGGCATATAATACTCGGAAGACTTCTACTACTGCAAATATTGACAACAGAATAATAGCTAGTAAGGAAAATCTAATTATCTAATTATAATTAATTAATTTATATGTTTTTGTGTAAGGACCTTTCACATCGCTTGCCAGTGTAGCCGGGCCTACAATGGCACTTGGTGAGCGCGGGGTCGAGGTCGTTGACCTGACAGCTGAGCGCGTTGTTGTGGTGGGGGGCGGGACAGGGACAGGGCAGGCAGCCCGTGCCTCGCTCCGGGTCGCCGTAGTGCCCTTCTGCGCACCGCTCGCACCTCTCACCACCCGTCGAGTCAGCACAATTCTGAAAATTATTTCAACTTCATGTTAATTATCATTTCAATGATGAAACCCAGGAGAGACTTGATAAAACTCATGTTGACTTGAAAAACATGCAGTTTCTGAGATAATGAGACATAAAGTTGTTGAATTTAAAATGCAGAGGATAGGGAATATCGAACTATTTACTCCCAGTGATTTCTCACATTCAGCTTAATGAAATTTTCTACTACACATCATCCACGTGGACACTATCTTATATTCTATTCACCTGTCACTCACAATTCAACTCCGTACCTTGGAGAAAGTATTAAGCAAGCAAATATCTTATGGAAAATTTCGCTGTAAGCTCAAGACTGTTGACCATGCTGTTCCTGTATGGTCAAGCTAGAAGCGCTAGAAGTTACACGCGGTCCCTTACGCCAAGTACCATAGAGTCCTCAAAAATAATATCTTCACTATCTACTTTCAAATACTGGCTTTCACTCTTTTACATGTACATAAACTATCTATAGTAGATTTTTTTAATGTGGCAAATGAAGAAAGATTGTTGAGAGACTACACATAGTAAGATAGAAGGAAATGGGATATTGCAATATTATTCAATTGCTGTTGAATCAAGACAGTTAATAGAACGAAATTACAAATTAATAATGCTGTAAAATACCCTGAAGACTTTCGCTAATATTGACAACAGAATAAATGATAAATAAATAAATAAAATGATTTATTTCCCAAAAAAAAACCTATAACATCTACAAATACAAATTCAAAAATATTTACAGTTAATATTACAAAGATTTGTTAGCAAAAAAATCATAAGCAAAAATGTTACAGTACCGTACATGTGTTTCTGTTTGGAAAATAGACCTACTCCACTATGGCAAGCCATGTCCTGGAGTAGGTTTGAATTTTTGTGAACAAATTAGTGAGATTAGTAAGTGTTAAGTGATTGAAGTCTTGAGTGTATGATTTCTATTTTATGTGATACTATAAATGGTTTGAAATTACTGTTTCTATTCTCTGTCTCCCTTTGCTTATCAACCAATTTTGTACTATTGCTTTGAATTTTTTCAAGTGAGTTATGTGTTTGATGTTTTTAGGAAGTAGATCATATAATTTTGGGGCTAGATGATTGAAATGTCTTTGGTATAGTGCCTTCCTAGTAACATTAGTGATAAGAAGGTTCCTATATCTGGTGTTGTGGTTAAGGTTTCTGGTTTGGAAGCTGGTTGGATTACTGTGTATTCTGCATAGTATTTCCTTGGAGTACAGCTACAAGTATATTATAGCTAGAAGGGAAGTCGAATAATGCTGCAACACAAAAATATATTGCCTGGGCAGGATTCAGACTCAGCATCTCTTGATTTCCGGTCAAATTCCCTAACAAATAGACTGCCGGACATCTTCTTTATAGCAGCATTCATTTTGAACAAGCCAAGTAGAAGCCAAGTCTTCAGAGTATTTTACAGCATTATCAATAGGGAATTTCGATTTATCAATCAACTTCATATATTCGTTTTCCCATTTGTAAATAGCTGATTCATTTGTCAAATTAGAAAAATTCGACTATACTTCGAATATACTTGTACAATATTCTCTCTACGTCTGTACTCACCAAACAATGTCCGGTTTCAATATCACACACACTCGATCGGTTATTGCACTCGCACGGCCGCGCCTCGCCCACCAGCTGAATGAAAATGGTTGAGCTCACCGAGTCTCGTGCTCCGCCCTTGTACCGATAGAAGCCGAGGCTCGGATTCTGACAGGAGGTGGCGTTGTACTGGGCGGGGCACGCGCACATCTCGACACCGCCCACTGGGGGGGCGGCCACACCCCTCAGGGCGGAGGAGGCCACTGCTGTGTCTAGGGTCACGTCGCGTAGTCTGAAACAATAATAATTGTTAAGGAGAAATTAATAATTTCCCAAATTATTAAGGAACGGTAGTAGAGCGATTAATAGAGGGGATGAATGAAGGAAAGAATATGCGAGGAAGGCCAAGACTGGAGTACACCGAACAACTTTTGAAGGATTTGAGATGTGCCACCTACAGCATCATGAAAAGGATGGCGGATGACAGAGAAGCGTGGAGAGTTGCTGCCAACCAGCCCAAAGGCTGTTAACTTAAGAAGAAGAAGAAGTAGAGTGATTGTGACGTTTCTAATTTGTAGAAAAATTAAATAATGTTGACGTTGCCTGGGGGAAGGAGGTTAAGGTTTATGGAATCATACAACATTTATATCCTCCCTGATAATAACACACATGTGTGCGATTGTTTTCAAGTTTTCAATTTAATCACACATGAAACCAAGTTAATAGATAGAATACAGTCATTTACATGGAATCGAACAAAATTTGAATCTAATATAAATGAAAACATTTTACTTTCGTAAACCAACAAAGGCAATCGACAAAGAAATCAATCAAGGTAGGCCTACATCAAGTAATATAGAAAAAAATTATTCGAATTATTAAACCGTCTCCGAACTAGCCATCGAAGAGTTATTTTTTTTATATGATCAGAATAATGTTATCACAACTTTCAACCTCTGTAGGCAACATTTTCACGTTCTATTCAAGTTTTACAAAAGTACAAGAAGATAGGGAAATTAATTACCAGTAGGCCTACATATTTCAATTCTTTCTTATTTTTGAAAAAAATATTTTACTTTGCTTGAATTTTGGGTTTGTTCTCATAACTTTGTGCCTACTGCGTTTCTGCAGAAAATGCAATTATTTAATAATTCATTTATTTCAATTGAAACAAAAAGTTTGAAAGAGGAATGAAAATTATATTAAATATAGCTTGTAAGGTTTGCTTAATCACAGTCAAACATAGCATCAAATACACGTAACATCTAAATGGATTAACGGTTGATTATATTATTGAGCTATTAGATCATAATGTGTGAGGCTAGGCATAAACCGGTTATTCAAGACAAGACAAGATTAGTCACGTTTAGTCACAGTACTTCACATAGTTGCTTATGAAGCAGAGCACACCGATGCAATGACTGGTGTGTGTAGATTCATAAGCAACTATGTGAAGTACTGTGAATAAACATGACTAATCTTGTCTTGTCTTGACTAACCGGTGTACGCCTAGCCTAACGTTAATGGATATCATGAATAATGCGTACGGTACTTTCCTTTCCATGAATACTATGAGAAAGAACCAATGTACTATTTTTGATTCAATGTACAATGATTATTCTGAAGCATAAAATACACATAATTTTCCTTGAAGATTCTTTCTTTCTTATTGCAATAGTACAAGAATGATTCTCACTACTGAAAACTTGAAATTTATTACTTACAATGCAGTTGAAAAGTCGACGGTGTCAGTTGCTCTGATAAGAATGTGCTGGAGATTCTGTAGGCCTATCATCAGCATTTGTCTAGTGACTTTGATGCTGGGATTGTTTTTCATCTTCCAAAGCGACTCGTGAAATCTGTAAATTCCAGAAAAATATTAAAACTTTTATGGCAAGTTGCACAAAAGTCATAACAATTTATTAAACAAAAATCCTAGATAATGCTATAAAGCTTTGAATAGCAATTGATTTCTAAAGTTGATTGATAAAGTTGCAATACTCTAGTTCCTTCTATCTCCATTTCTTTTTTATCTGCACAAAAGTCAATTGAATTAACTTGTTCTAAAAATGACATCAAGTAAGGGAGTTTATGCAACAAAATCCTTTTTGATCTCCATTGAGCCCCGTGGAATGACGTCATCCTAATGTGATTGAAATTGATTTTCATATTTGCAATCGGCTCTGAGAATATTAAACATTGGATATTTGATTTGCTTCAATTACCAATGCAAAAACAATGTGAACTTGAGTGCAATAAATCAATCACAAAACACAAAATAGAATATTATTAGGCCTATATTACCAAGAAATATGATGCAGTAGATAGAATAAAATAAGTTAACATTTATAACTTCCATAAATATAAAAGAAAGAATAAATAACTTCCATTTCGATTTATTATTATTAAATCTCTTCAATACACTATATAATTAATAAATCATTTATTTTAATTTCGTCCACTGCCTTCTTATAACCGAGATCTCACCTTTTTCTTGTACACTTTCTTTCAATTCAATTGAAGCCTAAGAAAGAACAAAATGTATTATCCATTACCTAACTTCGTGTCGGGATGAAGGATTGTGCAGAATCGGGAAGTGTTCGAGGATTATTTTGTTGTTGCCCTGTATTTGAACAAGGGGGTATGTGGCCAGTACTGCAGGCGGTAGCAGCCTTGTGCTGCCCTCTGTCTCCACTGTGAAACGCAGAAATCCACCGTATGATAGAATCTGTAACAAAAAACAGGATTTTTTCTAAAACAATATCCAAGACACTAGAAGTTTCATGAATTGAATACCTTTTTTCAGTGGATTACAATTTAGTGATACAGTGAAAAACTGTTGAATATTACCTTCTATAAATTCACTTCTAGGCTAGCATGGAATGGACCAACAAAGGACTAACAGTTTCTTCATTATAGTTATAATGACGTCTCTTAGTTGTTATACACATTCAGGTTACAAGTTTTTATAATTAACATTATTGTTGTACATTAACAATATATATTATCAAGTGAGGGTTAAGTGTAAGAGGGCCGGCTGCGCCCTAACTTCGCCCTCCCAGGATAAAATAAAGGCAGCTAAAAAAAAATAAATAAAATAAATAATATGTTGCAGTTAATTATAATAATGGATGATAGATGAATTATAAATAATGTAAGACAGTATTCTGGCAATATTTCTTTCACTCAATAAAAGCATTTCCTCAATCAAAAGCTTTTTTAGAATAAAGCTTCAACCTTAGATAGAATTTCTCCTGCTTTTTTTCAATGGTATTTCATATTTTTATTATGATCATAATACATTCGTATTATAAAAACATAACGAATACTCAGAGAAATCGAATAGAAAGATTATAATTAATTTGTTTCTGACTGTCAGAAACAATAATAAAATTGCATGTAACACAATAGGAATTTATTGAAAAGTATTTAAAACGCCATATAAGAACGTCTATTAGGCTACGATAGCGCACTAAAAGTTAAATAAATAGAATAATCAAAATTATAATTAAATAGTGCCTGATTAGTTTAAGAAAGTATTGTATTGATGAATACATCATACACAATATTAATTTTTAAATAATTAATAAATAATAATAAACAGTGCACTAAGCTCCTCTCTAGAGATTAATAAATAGACATAGCCTATTCATAATCTTCCTTTACTTTGAATTCATCTTCATTCCTATTATTTTATCTTCAAGCAGGCGAAATAACTCCTCATTCATAATGCTTTTGATAGAATTCAATTGGAATCTTTTACAAATTGTACCGTTGAAAGATCAAAGGAAGCTTTGTAGTAGCTGAATGTACAAGGTCGAGCTTTGATGATGAGATCAAAGGGATTCATTGTAAACGCAATAGTTGCTGTCTCGACAAATTGTTTAGAAGGACGTACAACAAGGCCAAACAACTCAAAAATGAACCCGCTCGACAGCTAACGATATCTAGCGCTCGTTTCAAGTACTACTTTCAAGTAGTTCCAATTCTACCTCTAGACAGCACGGATAGTACAATACGAAACACAGTCATTAGAAAGACCAAGTTGTCGAATAAGCTTTACGTTTGATCTTTTGTAGTTTTATTCTTTATTCCTTAATTTTCGAAGAACTTATTCTTTATTCTAAATTCTTCAATTCTTTTTTGTAGCTCCCTAGAAATGAAGTGATCCGTTCTCTCTGAGAATACTTCTGGTTCTGGATATTGTTATTGCCATCAAAATTAAGAGAAAAGTGAAAGTTGTGATAAAAAGTTCCCGAAAATATTTAGTTACCGGGGTAAAAAAGGCGTATAATGTTATTTCTTCTACACTTTAACAATTTTATATTACTTTATTCACTTAATTGGGTATATGAATTTAGAATAGTTATTTTTGTGTGATATTTGCTAAGAAATCCAATGAAACCTGAAAAAAGTTCGTAACTGCGGTGATTATTGAGATATATCATATATATATTATGCTAAAAAAAAACAATGTATGCTAACTTTTCCAATACTTTTCATGTAATTATTGATGTATGTAATGTTGATTTAATGTTGTGTGTGAAATAAATAAATATTGAATTGAATTGAATTGGATTTATTATTTGGAAGATGTACTTGAATTTTGAATGGATATAACTAGAATTATTGATAATGTGGCTTTAAAGATTAAGGGTCGGTTCATGAGCTCGGGATTCAGCTAAGTCCTAGACTAAAACGGGTGGCCACAGTAGCATCGAAAACGATAGCCTCCACACTATGTGCTAAGGGCTCTCTATGCTGCTAACCCACTAACCTTTCGAGACAAACACGTTTGTCGATGCTACGGTGGCCACCCGTTTCAGTCTAGGACTTTGCTAAATCCCGAGCTCATGAACCGGCCCTAAATGATTCTCAGTTTAGGAATACTCTAAAATGCAAATAAAGCTATCAAATTCAAATTAAAACGAGTGGAAACAACGATTTTTTTAATGCGCTTTCTTTGCCTAGTATCCTGATTTATGAGGTTTGGATCGACTTGGGCATTGGATACCAGTTCAATTGAACAATTTTTCTTAAATCTAATTTCAATTTTATGTAGTGTCACTATAAATTATATCTTTTATGTAAGAATATCTTTATTATTAACTCATCTTCTTACATATATCTGTTCAATTCAATTAATAATTACATCCTAAACATCTGGTGATCAGACAGAGGATGAGTCAAAACTGTTTGAATTTCGCACCTTATCATTGAGAAATAGTTCGGGCAACTGCCAGTAGAGTGGTGAATCGAACAGGAAGTTGACGCCAATCTCGACATCTCCCAAATCGCCAGGAATTATGCGCAGATTATTGGTCACATTCCACTTGCTGACGTCATCACCGTTTAAACTCATCTCGCCGCCGCCCGGCACCGCTAGCTGAAATATTAAATCAAATTTAAGATAAAATTATCTATTCATTCAACACAGCATATCACACAATAAACACAGTTGAATATCGTCACATGTCATTTTTATAGAATCATTGAGAATAGTTTTTGTACTGTAGGCCTATTCAACATTGGATTATCAAATAATTTTGTATGGTGCTGAAATTTGTATCAAATAAGAAATATTAATTTGAAGTTCAACTGCAGCTTCAAATATTTTGCTATGTTTATTTTTGGAATTGTTTCTGAGGGAAACAAAAACGTAATTATTTAAAATCACAGGTAAGTCTTTGAATGATTTCAGTCTCCCATATATTTCTGTAGGCCTAATATTTTTCTGTATCAATATTATTTCAATATGTTTGTTTCAACAGTAAAGTTGTCATTTTTTTCTTATTTTAATAATCTATTATTTATATGAGAGCCACGTTCTTCAAACAACTGCCTACGAGCATCAGAGAGAAGCAAGGAACAGCATTCAAACTTGAACTGTATAAGTTTTTAATATTGGTGAATCCCTACTGACCTACTCATTGGACGAATTTTTTTCCTATTCAAGAACACAGTAATATTGTGAATGTGACTTGATTATTTCAAACGCTATAACCTAAATTAGAACTATCAATGGACTATTAATAAATTATGAACTATTAATTGGTTAATATTTTCCAGCAAAAAATTCTTGTTGTTGTTTCATTGTTGACTCTATTGACACTATTCGTGTTGTATCGTACAATGATAAGACATTTCAAACATCTAGCATAAAAATGACATAATCTACGAGGGTATATAGAAAAGTAAGGTCTCCAACAATGCCATTTCTGAACGGGACGCGTTAGGCGAAATCCGACAACACCTCTGGTTTCCTTGGTTCCCCTACAACATTGTAGAACCTTCCCGGTCGCCGTGCGACGCTCAGTCACTGCATAGCAGCCGTTAAGGATGGAAGCAAAACTGCGCTCGCCCGCCAAGTGCGAACTGCGCTCAGTCATACGTTTTTTGAATGCAAAAAAGGTTCCTCCGATTGAAATCCATCGTCAGTTAGTGCAAGTATACGGTGAGAAGTGTATGGATGTCAAAAACGTTCGGAAGTGGTGCCGGGAGTTTTCTGAAGGTCGGGAAAACGTCCACGATGAGCAGCGGTTGGGGCGGCCGAGTTTACTGGACTCACTGACAAGTCGAATCGAGGAGATGGTGCTCAGTAACCGGAGAATAACCCTTCATGAGATAGTGGAAGGTCTTAATGAAGAGTGCAGCTTCTTCACCGTGCAGAATATTGTGTCGGAGGTCCTCGGTTACAACAAGGTGTCCGCCAGGTGGGTCCTTAGGCAGCTTACTGAAGAGCACAAGAGAAAGCGCGTGTAATGCGCCACCAAGTGTCGTCTGCGTCGCTACGACGAAGAGGGTGAAGAATTCCTTGACTCTATAGTGACCGGAGACATAACCTGGGCGCTCAAAAAACATCTTGGGGGACAGAAATTCAAGAGCGACGACGAAGTGCAAGAAGCGGTCGAGAGTTGGCTAAAGGTAGGTTTTCGTTACTGCGGTTTCGCAGCCGATCCCGACACGACCAGCCAAGATGGCGGACAAATTCGCAGTCTGGGCACCCCACTGCCTTCGAAGGCCATGTATACACCCCAGCGGGTGTATACATGGTGCAACAGATCTCGTTCAAAACTTATTCAGATATTGTAATTCGCCGGTTTAAAGCCCTTTAATATCTCATTATTGTTCAATTCGATGTTATCAATTTGATTTGATGACGGCCTTTGAAGGCAGTGGGGTGCCCAGACTGCGAATTTGTCCGCCATCTTGGCTGGTCGTGTCGGGATCGGCTGCGGAGCCGCAGTAACGAAATCCCACCTTAAGCGACGCGGCGGGAGAATGGTACGACGCGGTAATTAGAAAGCTGATTTCCAGGTTGAAGAAGGTCATTGATCGTCAGGGTGACTACGTGGAAAAATAGCAAATTGTTCAACCTTTCCAACGGTGTACTATAATTTGAAAATAAATTTCATCTTCTACGAAAAAAAAAAATAGGAGACCTTACTTTTCTATATACCCTCGTACTTCCTGTGTTTTGAAAACAAAACACATAACTCACTTCAAAAGTTCAAAATGAACTTAAACTACTAACACTCCCATCTATCTATATTTATCAGTTATTAACTTTTGTTAAAATGAATACTGACAAGTTCCAACTTTGTACAGATAACCACGAATATAATACCCGTAATAGAAACTTGATTGCCTTTCCAATCCACCGCTGTGTTGCATTTGAAAAAACTCCATTCTATTCCGCGATGAGGTATTTTAACAAACTCCCAGCAGGCATAAGAAATATAGAATCAATACAATCGTTTAAACAAAAGATAAAGAAAATGCTGATAGAGAAAAACATATATACCTTAGCTGAGTTTTAAAGATTTTGATTCTGAACGTGATAAATTTTTATTGATGTAATAAATGTAATTTTTCATGATGTACTAATCGTATGTATGAAATAATATATGTCTAATGTGTGACATATTTTATAATTTAGATATAACATTAGTTTAAGCATTGACATGTCACCTATCATTTGAGTGAAACTCAAAACTTGATGTAACGTGGCAATTAAAATGAAAAAAATAAAAAATTGGTTAGTGAGCAAAGGAAGACACACAACAGAAACAGTAATTTTAAACAATTCATAGTAGCCTATAACCTAACATAAAACACATACTCACAAGACACCTACTGAGTTACTTGATCACTCATAATCACTTATCCATTCACAAAAAGAATCAAACCTACTCTAGAACATAGCTTGCCATAGTGGTAAATTTTCCACCCGAAAACTCATTTACACATACAGGGTGATTCAGATAAGTCAGAACTGTAACTAGTTATGCAGTTTAGTTGGACATTTATAAGAATTTCTTTTGTTTGTTTGTTGTGTCAGAGAGCTTTGACCTTCGAGAACATATCCCCCCCCCCGCACACCCCCCCCCCCCCCCCACCGGAAGCGCTGGTGTCAGGCAGAGACCGAATTGAATTGTTGTCAGTCCTTCTTGGTGCTTACGCAAAAGCAGAGAGTCGCATTATTGGAAGCATACTTTTCAGTAAAATGTTACAGCATTTACTGAGAAGTATGCTTCCAACAATGCAGAAAATATAAAATATAAATGAAACATCAAATAAAAACATATAAATAAAACATTTTATTATCCATTCAATATTTGAGTTCTGACTTATCTGAATCACTCTGTATGTGTATCAAAGATATTATTCTTTTTTTTTCTGGATTAGTATGCTTCCAGCAATGCAGAAAATATAAAATATGAATGAAACATCAAATAAAAACATTTAAATAAAACATTTTATTATCCATTCAATATTTGAGTTCTGACTTATCTGAATCACCCTGTATAACACATTTTTTCACCTTTTGCAAACACAATCCCGTATCAATAACTGTAGATGTTTGTAAATTTGTATTTGTAGTAATATTTTTTCAAAGAAATCATTCATTTATGATGAATAAATGAATATTTCATTTGTTTGTAAGAAATTCTTGAATAAGTAATCTATTAAACAATAAAAGTTTCATGTCTTGAAGAATAATTAGTAGACCGACTCACATTGATGTAGCAAATCTCCCTGGTATTAACCGGGTACAACTGTACATACCGAATGTATTAAACAATAAAAGTTTCATGTCTTGAAGAATAATTAGTAGACCGACTCACATTGATGTAGCAAATCTCCCTGGTATTAACCGGGTACAACTGTACATACCGAATGTATTAAACAATAAAAGTTCCATGTCTTGAAGAATAATCTGTAGACCGACTCACATTGATGTAGCAAATCTACCTGGTATTAACCGGGGACAACTGTACATACCAAATGTATTAAACAATAAAAGTTTCAAGTCTTGAAGAATAATTAGTAGACCGACCCACATTGATGTAGCAAATCTCCCTGGTATTAACCGGGTACAACTGTACATACCGAATGTATTAAGCAATAAGAGTTTAATGACTTGAAGAATAATTATTAGACCGACTCACATTGATGTAGCAAATCTCCCTGGTATTAACCGGGTACAACTGTACATACCGAATGTATTAAACAATGAAAGTTTCATGTCTTGAAGAATAATTAGTAGACCGACTCACATTGATGTAGCAAATCTCCCTGGTATTAACCGGGTACAACTGTACATACCGAATGTATTAAACAATAAAAGTTCCATGTCTTGAAGAATAATGAGTAGACCGACTCACATTGATGTAGCAAATCTCCCTGGTATTAACCGGGTACAACTGTACATACCGAATGTATTAAACAATAAAAGTTCCATGTCTTGAAGAATAATCAGTAGACCGACTCACATTGATGTAGCAAATCTCCCTGGTGTTAACCGGGTACAACTGTACATACCGAATGTATTGAACAATAAAAGTTTCATGTCTTGAAGAATAATCAGTAGACCGACTCACATTGATGAATGAATCCGCTTTTGAAAATGTTATTTTGTTGAAATGATGTATCAACGAATTTTAGTTTTAATGAATATAGTCTTTGTATTTTTTGTTTGTCTTCTGTAAGGAACTCTTTCCTCTTCTACAGGCTTCTGCCCATAAGAGGAAATTCTTCATTGCTGTAATGTTTTTATTTCTGTAATGTATTTTATGAAGAAATAAAATTCAATTTCAATTTCAAACAATAAAAGTTTCATGTCTTGAAGAATAAATTAGCAGACCGACTCACATTGATGTAGCAAATCTCCCTGGTGTTAACCGGGTACAGGCTGCTGGCCGGCGCGAACTGCGTGGTGTTGGAGTCGTAGTCGACGAGCAGGGTGCGCGGATGCGGAGTGCGCAGCTGTTGCCAGACCAGGTTGCCGGCAGCCGAGCAGTGCGCGCTGCGCCCGAAGCAGAAGCACTGCAGACAGCCGGCGGCCAGGTCGCCGTCCAGGCCGAATGTGCCCGCGGCACACGCCGAACACCGCTCGCCTGTCACGTTGTCCTGCGCAGTTGAATGGAAAAGTCGGTGATTAGACAAGTTGAGTCATTGATTTCATAGGAATGAGCATGGAGACAATGGGCCGTATGAATAGAAAAGAATAGAATAGAATAGAATAGAATAGAATAGAATAGAATAGAATAGAATAGAATAGAATAGAATAGAATAGAATAGAATAGAATAGAATAGAATAGAATAGAACAGAATAGAATAGAATGAGATAGAATAGAATAGAATAGAACAGAATAGAATAGAACAGAATAGAATAGAATAGAATAGAATAGAATAGAACAGAATAGAATAGAATAGAATAGAATAGAATAGAATAGAATAGAATAGAATAGAATAGAATAGAATAGAATAGAATAGAATAGAATAGAATAGAATAGAATTTTATTGGTCATACAATATTTACAAAAAAATACATCGACTTCGTCAAATTTCAGTTACAAGGCATCAGGCTTACAATCATTGAAAAGAAAGTAATTCATAAAAATGCAATATTAAATGCAAATTAGGCCCTATATAGTTGAGCATTTGCTTATACTTCTAAAATATTGAGCATAGGCTATGCTTCATTTTCTATGAATAAAAGAGAGCAAAACCTTATGCTCATGCTCATCCAAAAATTAGTTTGAGCATTTCCTCAAAAATAGAGGTTATGCTCAAAATTGTATGAATAAACTAGAACATTTGCTCAACTTTTGAAGAAAGTACTTAGAAAAAGTTGAGTCTAGTCTAGAGCAGCTTTTCACCTTTTGCTAATACTAAAATGGCTCAATGAATTCAATAAATTTAAGCAAAACTGACTGCTTTTTCAATACGGTACATGTAATAGCATTTAAACAAGTGAAATATTAATGGAATTTCTTATTAAAAGTTATATTAAAGGGCAGTGCCTTTTAATATAAATTTTAAATCATCGAAAATGTAATTTTAGATTGTCCAAACTTGCGAAAAGCATTAAATTTTGGCCGTTGAAATTCTAACCTTTCACTATAAAAACAAAGTAATATGAATCAGCTGATGAAAAATAGGTAAGCATTTGCTCCAGATTTCAGAAGCATGAGGTATAAATATTATTCATATAAAAATAAGCAAATTCTTATGCTTCTACCTAATGCTCAGAAGCAAAACCTTATGCTTCATGCTCGTGCTTATGAGCATATGCTCAGTTTTTATTCATACGGCCCAATGAGAAATGATCAGATAATTTAGATGGTAAGCTGATTTTATAAGCGGACGATAGAACTTGAGTTTTTGGCCTAAGCCCGACTTAACATTAGGACACTGGTATGCCTTTTGAATGCTTGCTACGGGGGAGTCCGATCTCACAAGGTGTCAAATTATCTATCGATAAACTGAAAAACTTCAATAAATAACAACCAAACTTCAAACTACCATCAGCCTCCCCATAGAACAGTGTTCTGGTCACTGAAGAAAGTGATAGGGATGTTACGGAGTGGCCTGAAACTGCAATGAATTAACTAAACAATATTGGTTTTACAATTTTATTATAATACATTGAAATTGAATATGAGCAAAAAAAACTACATCATAATAATTAATTGTACGAAATTCCTATTTGATGTCATATTATGATACTCTGAAGACTTCAGCTACTGCAAATATTGACAACAGAATAATAATAGAGTATTATATGGCTTTAAATAAATTTAAGATGGATGTGGCAGAGATGAGAATGCTGAGATGGATGCTTGGGAAGACTAAAAGGGACAGGATCAGAAATGAAAGGATAAGAGAGATGGCTGGGGTGGTGGAGTGTTCAAAGAAGGTCCAGGAAAGAAGGTTGCAGTGGTATGGTCATGTTGTAGGGAGGGAAGAGGACTACGTTGGAAGGCGAGTGAGTAGAATGCAGGTGGAGGGGTGTAGACCAGTGGGGAGACCAAGGAGGAGATGGAGAGACTGTGTTGAGGGAAAAGGAGCTGACAGATGAAGAAGCCGGGTAGAGAATGGTGTGGAGGAGGAAGATACGGAATAGCGACCCCGAATAGGGATAAGCTAAAGGAAAAGAAGAAGAAGAAGAAGATATGGCTTTAAATAAATAAATAAATAATAAATTTATTTCCTTCTTCAAAACTAAAACCTAAGAATACATTAATAAAATATTGACTACAAAAATGTAAAAAAACCATATAACATCAAGAAAAGAAAATTCATGGAAATTAACCCACTCAACTATGGACATCCATGTACTAGAGTGGGTGTGAGTAGTATTTGGGTGGGGGTGCAAATATACTTGGTAAGTGAGCTCACATACTATTATTTGAAATGATTTGTTCTATACGTCGTCTTCCTGTATGTATTATCCATTTTTGAACAGCATTTTTGAATTTTCTTTGGTGTGGTATGTCCTTAATATTTACGGGAAGCAGATTGTAGAGTTTTGGTGCTAAGTGGTTGAACTGTTTG
The DNA here is from genome assembly GCA_017141395.1 of Laodelphax striatellus. Classification (NCBI taxonomy): domain Eukaryota; kingdom Metazoa; phylum Arthropoda; class Insecta; order Hemiptera; family Delphacidae; genus Laodelphax; species Laodelphax striatellus. Next base: position 2,167,437 of record CM029531.1, read on the forward strand.
TGATACAGTGCCTCCCTAGCAACGTTCGTGATGAGAAGGTTCCTATTTCTAGTGTTGTGATGGTGGTTTCTATTAACAGAATAATAATAGAGTACGAGTATTATAAATTTAAATTAGAGGCATTAAATAGGAGTTTCGTTCAATTAATTATGATTTAAAAGTATTTGAATAGTTGCAATATCTTATTTCCTTCCATCTCCAAACTACATCAGTTTTGCTGTGAATGGATTTAGCAATGATTCTAAAAGCCTCACAATTATTAAAGTTGTCTACAATTTTGTCATTTATTTATTTCTTCAATTGAGTTTTTGTGGGGAAAATTCAAAATTTATAAATACCTCTGCTACTACATCTACTCATTTTTTTACTAACTCAATTCTGTATGATGTTTGTAAATTGGTATTTGTAGTAGTTTTTTTTTTTTTTTGAAAATAATTTATTTAGTTAGTGAAAAATTGTTATTCTACTTGATTCCAATTACCTTGGTTTAAATCCAACAACAACTATTGAATTTTATGTTATTTATTTAGCGTATGGCTTTTAATAGTGGGGAGACCCGAGTAGGGTTGTTCCACTTCACCAACATAACCAATTATCCCTTGATAGGGAACATGGTGAAAGTTTGTTCAGACATAAACATTTAAAAAAGTATTTTTTGATTTTATAAACTTTGTATTGAATTATTGAACTATTGAATTGAATTGAATTTATTTTGACAAAATTACAAGATTACATTACCACATTTTTTTGTCAGGGTACAATTTTGCTTACAGTATCAACATGATGTAATACAAAGTCGATAAATAACTAATGACATCATAGTTATATAGATATACAGAGTGATTCAAAAAGAATACCACAACTTTAAAAACGTGTTTTTAATGAAAGAAACATAATAGAACCATCTGTTATACTTCGTTACAAAGAGAAGTTTTTTCACTCACAAACAAGTTCAAAGATGTTCAATATGACTTCCTCCAGACATTCGACTAACATCAACCCTATAGGTACTCAAACTCGTTCCACACTCTCTGTAGCATATTAGGCGTAACAGTTAGGTAAGCTGCTGTTATTTCTTGTTTCAAATCATCAATATCCATCCACCATTTATGATTTGAAACAAGAAATAACGTCAGCTTACCAAACTGTTACGCCTGATATCTTTACGGAAGCGTGGAGAAATTGAGTACCTATCGGGTTGATATTAGTCGAGTGTCTGGAGGGGGTCATATTGAACATCTCTAAACTTCTTTATGAGTGAAAAAAACTTTATGAGTGAAAAAGAAGACAACATCTGTGTTTTTATTTCATTATGGAGAAATTCTACAATATTTCTGAGAACAGTGTTAAATTTATTAAAAGTGCAAGTCTAGTGCAACAGAAAAAACTTTTTGTGGACTTGAAATTGAAATTTGGCATAGCAGAGAGGAACATCTGGTTCAACAAAGAGTGTATTCATGGTTCAATATTTTATATTTTATAAGTGGCTACCCTGCAACACATTCCCCCACCACCATCTAGAATTAGAATACATCTGTTACCAAATTTCAGTTTTGACTCAACATCCAACTGACGATGATGCCATGAGCATCGAAACATGTTTTGTATAAATAAAAGTTAGTAGAAGAAGACAACATCTGTGTTTTTATTTCATTATGAATAAAACTTCTTTAAATATGATTTGTAATGATGTATAACAGAAGGTACTATTATGTTTCTTTTGTTAAATACACATTTTCAAAGTTGTGGTATTCTTTTTGAATCACCCTGTATTCAAAGTTCATAATTCACCCAATTATCAAGGAATAATTGGTTATGTTGGTGAAGTGGAACAACCCTACTTGGGTCTCCCCACTATTAAAAGCAATACGCTTAATAATAATACCCTGTATTATTGTAATAATTATTAAAACATCTTACGGTGGTAATTCTATGCCACCTCGTACCTTGCAAGGGCACTGCCCACTATGCGCATCACAACTGCACCTTGTGGCGTTGTTATGCCTGACACAGTGCTGCGCTCTGGTGCCGGCCGCGTCACACTCGCAGGCGCGGCACGCGGGAAACGCGTAGAAACCGCGCGCACACCGCACGCACTGCGTGCCCTCAAAGCCTTCTGCGCACGCGCACGCGCCACTGGTCAGGTTGCACTGCGCATCGAGGGAGCCGCGCATGTCGCAGTTACACGGCTGTAAGATAAGATGAGATATTCATTCAATTTCAATTCAATTCAATTTATTTGCCAAGGGAAAAAAATACAAGTACAAGTATTCACAATAAAAATAAAAATATCCTGGCATCACCCAGCATAGGAAAAATAATGACCGCTAGGTGAGAGTAAAAGTTCTAAATTCTATTACAATCAATAATCAAAACACAATTCATAATAAAAACTACAATTTCAGAAATAAAGAAAAACACAACATAAGAGAGGAAAAGAATAATCATAATAAATTACTTATTTAGAAGAAGAAATTTTCAGAAATCCAATTATTTAATTGTTGCCCTATCCTTAATCTACCCTCAAAGAGAAAACCATTTAATGTGCTGGGTATCAGGTTTATCAATTTAGAACTGAGATAGCCTAATTGTCTGCGTACTATTGTTTGCGTACATTAATTTTATTCAACGCATAATTGAGATCTTCTACACAAAAAGTAGCAAAGTATAACAACAGAAACAATATTACAGAAATATAACAACACAGTAGTATAATTATAAAGGTGCGTTTAGACTATGTAACTTTGTTATGAAACATTTGTTATATAACAAGTTTTCTGTAACTTTTTTTATATAACAACAGCTGACACTACACAAAAGTATTCATTTTGTTATACAGTAAAACATTTTTGTGAAACTTGTTATATAACAAATGTTTTATAACAAAGTTACATAGTCTGAAGGCACCTTAAGGCTAGGCGTACACCGGTTAGTCAAGACAAGACGAGACGAGATTAGTCACGTTTAGTCACAGTACTTCACATAATTGCTTATGAAGCAAGACACACCGATTAGTCATTGCATCAGTGTGTGCTGCTTCATAAGCAACTATGTAAATTACTGTGACTAAACCTGACTGTCTTGTCTTGTCTTGACAAACTAAGCAGTACAAGTTGGTCAAGACAAGACAACACGAGATTAGTCACGTTTAGTCACAGTCTTTGACATAGTTGCTTATGAAGCAACACACACCGATTAGTCATTGCATCAGTGTGTGCTGCTTCATAAGCAACTTTGTGAATTACTGTGACTAAACGTGACTAATGTCATCTTGTCTTGTCTTGACTAACCGGTGTACGCCTTGCCTTACACAAAAAATCCATTGCGCTTTGAAAGTACAGGTATTTATGTACAAAATAATCTGTACAGCAAAGATTGTAATTTTGTACTATTACCAATTAATTAAAGTTTACACTATCAATATAATTATGTCACTGAAATAACGTCATGCAAACCATTTTCACTAGCTATTTTAGTAGAATTCAAGTGAATCAGCAAAGAATAAATAAAGTTTTAATAAGCCTTTTGATAAGAGCCCTTTTTTCTGTAAGTTAATAGTGCTGAACCACAATAGAAATAGATAATATATTGGAATAATAATAATAATTGGGGAAATTAAATCATAGAATTGAAAATAATACAATTAACTCAATAAACGGACTAAGATATTGAATATAAGGTCTAGTTGATTCACCGAATCTTTTAAATGAAAAAATATTCATCACACCTCCTTATCGCTTCAATTAAATGCAATATTTACTTGACAAAAAATTCATGTGAGTTTTACAAGTGAACACACTTTTAAAATGCTATACTTTTTCTCACTCCACTATCTATACCTGTTTTATCCAAACAAGTGTTTGAAATATTTAGTAGTAATTCCCAAACTATTGTCATTTTGTCATGATTGACTAATAAAAAGAAATCAAGACGAAAAAAAACATTAAGTAATGGAGTGATGACTATAAGGCTAGGCGTACACCGGTTAGTCAAGACAAGACAAGACAATATTAGTCACGTTTAGTCACAGTAATTCACATATTTGCTTATGAAGCAGCACACACTGATGCAGTGACTAAACGTGACTGATCTCGTCTTGTCTTGTCTTGACTAACCGATGTACGCCTAGCCTAACTGGTGTACGCCCAGCCTAACTTGTGCAAACAACAACAACAACTAATTACCAGAAAATAATCATAGATGTAGAAAAATGAAAAGCACTTTAAATTATTCAAATTATTGACGCTTAGAATTATCAGCATTAGAAATTGTTCCATACAAGGTTATTATTTTGTTAGATGTAGTTTTTTTAATGATTTAATCGAGCTTGATCTGTAACTATTCTCTATCTACTTCAATAGTATTCTGTGCTATGAAATGAGCCTGACCTTGCATCCCAGTCCGGGCGCAAATCCCCAGGAGTTGGGCTGACATCGACTGCAATCAGGTCCCTCGGTGAAGGGGGGACACACGCAGCGGCCCGTGTCCGGGTCGCAGATGTGACCTGGCTTGTCACAAATGTCACACTCTGCAAAACAAACATAATTTAGACAAACAAACAATTTTATTCATAAAGAAATATAAAATGGATAGTTTTTGTAGAAACAGTGTACACAGGCATAACACAAGGAGTAAGAACGATTTTGACCTCCCACATAGTAGGCTACTGAAAACACAGAAACAACCACTAACTCAGGGTCTTCGATTTCATAATGGCCTGCCACAGGAAGAGAAGAAGGAGGCCCTGAAAAAATATCTATTCACTAAAGGAATTTCCAGTGAAGAGTGTGATTGTCGAATAACATTTAGTATTTGTTTTACTTACTGACTGACGTGCCCCTCATCCCTGTGATGTTAGGTGGTGAATTAAATTGAAATGAAATGAAACACATTAAAATTTAGTGTGTCAACACATATACACAACAACTAAGCGATCTAATAACAAATTGTAGTTTATGCAATGGTTGTATTATGAGAGCTTTTTTTAAACGACGAGTGAGATACCAAGGTTAAAATACGAGCGGCAACACTGCGAGTTATTTTAAGGAATCTCAAGAGTCGTTTAAAGGCTAAAATACAACCATTGCACACACAATTTTATCTACGACCAAAAAAAAAAAAAAAATAATATCCACATATTATCAAACTAAACTAACCTTGATTCAAACGACCATTGTTCTGTTTCAATGCTTACCAAATTAGTAGGTTTGGAATAGTGGCGAAGCGTGGTATACTTGTTTGGTCTTGGCGGGGTATATTTCCTAAATGAAATATACCTGACGATGACCAAATAAGTATATCACGCTTCGCCACGGGTTGGGAAGCAGCTAAAAGCACACACGCATGAGCAACTATAGTGCTTTTATCAGATAAGATTGTGTTTTGTTCCGTTTCAGTGTTTTAAAACTGGAACAGATTGAACTAGAACCGTTTCATAATATCATCCGTTTCATGAAGTCGTCAAGTTTCAAATTCCTTTTCGAAAAAGCAACTGTTTCGATTTCAACTGTTTCGAAAGCAACTGTTTCGTTTTTTAATATGTTTATTAATATATGTACAGTGTATGTCGTATCATAATAATTGGAGCAGATTATATGAGTATGTGAAGGTTCAGATCAAAGTCCTAAGAATTGAGTAGTTCTGTGCTTGAAAGGATGAGTGAATTCGATGTTACAAAATAACCGAATTACCTGAGCACCCGTAAGTGGACAGACCGTAGAACAGCTGAGCGCACTTTTCGCAGGCACGCCCCTCCACGCCCGGTTTACACTGGCACTGGCCTGTCTGCGCATCGCACCGGTCTGGATGCAGCGAGCCGACCGGGTCACATGCGCACGGCTGGCAGCCCGCTTCCGACAGGCCCCAGAAGCCTGGCTGCACACATAGGAAATGAAAAGAGAAATTAGAAATATATTAAACAATTCAGTACTGTAATACATTTCCTATGTTTACACTATTCTTCTTCTTTCCTCCTCCTGCTTCTTCTTCTTCCTCTTCTTCTTCTTCTCCTACATCTTCTTTTTCCCTCTCCTCCTCCTTCTTCTTCATCTTCATCTTCTTTTCCTTCTCCTCCTTCTTCTTCATCTCATTTTCTTCTTCTTCTCCATCATCCTCTTCTCTTCCTCCTCCTTCCTATTCTTCTTCTCCTCATCCTCCTTCTTTTTCATCTTCTTCTCTTCCTCCTCCTTCTTCTTATTCTTTTTCTTCTCCTCCTCTCCATCCTTTTTCTTCTTCTTCTTTTTCTCTTCCTACTCCTCCTTCTTCTTCTCCTCATCCTCCTCCTCACCCTTCTTCTTCTCCTTTTCTTCTTCTTCTCATTCTTGTTCTTCTTCTTTTCTTCCTCCTCCTTCTTCATCTTCCTTTCCCTCTCCTCCTTCTTCTTCTTCTCCTTCTTCTTAATCTTCTTTCCTTCTTCTTCTTCTTCTTCTTCTTCTTCTTCTTCTTCTTCTTCTTCTCTTCCTCCTCCTCCTTCTTATCCTTCTCCTCTACCTCCTCCTTCTTCTTCATCTTCTTCTCTTCCTCCTCCTCCTTATTCTTCTTCTTCTCCTCCTCTTCCTTCTTTTCATCTTCTTTTTTCTCTTCCTACTCCTCCTTCTTATTCTTCATTTTTTATTCTTCTCCTCTTCCTCCTCCTCCTTCTTATCCTTCTCCTCCTCCTCCTTCTCCTTTTTTTTCTCCTTCTTTTCCCCTCCTCCTTCTTCATCTTCCTTTCCCTCTCCTCCTTCTTCTTCTTCTTCTTTTTCTTCTACGTCTTCTTTTCCTTCTTCTTCTTCTTCTTCTTCTTCTTCTTCTTCTTCTTCTTCTTCTCCTCCTTCTACTCCTCCTTCTCCCCCTCATCCTCCTCCTTCTTTTTCTTTGTGCTCGAGCATTGGTAGCCTGCTAGTAGGTGTAGCAAACAAAATTGATCACCAAGTATAGACATAGGAAATAGAATAGAAGACTCACATGTAGGTGTCTGATTCACAAAAATATAGAAGACCTGTATAATATACAAGAATTTTATTTTACAAGTAAATTCTCATGGAAGAGGCCCCAGATATTACGTCGTCTTTAAATTGTTTTGTATTGAATTCCAAATTCGCATACATATTCTATACTTAAAGGTAGGCGTACACTGGTTAGTCAAGACAAGACAAGATTAGTGACGTTTAGTCACAGTAATTCACATAGTTGCTTATGAAGCAGCACACACTGATGCAATGACTAATCGGTGTGTGTTGCTACATAAGCAACTATGTGAAGTACTGTGACTAAACGTCACTAATTTCGTCTTGTCTTGTCTTGACTAACCGGTGTACGCCTAGCCTAAGATTGTCGATTGAGTTCAAATGTATTATTACCTTCTAATCATGACAAAAGAAACTGAGTATGTATTAAAGATGAGCAGAATTGGAAGTGAGTGCATAAAACATCAACTAACCTGAAGCATGATTACGATTTATAATTTCATGAATAATTATTCATTAATTCTTAATTCATAATTTTCATTTTATTATTTTTAAAATTTTAATATTTCAAATTTAATTTAGAATTTAATTTAAAGATTGATTTAATTAATTTGGCTTCTAATGGATTATCAATTCATTATTTGCTTTTCAAATTCTTTTTAAATGCTGCCTAATGCATTTAGTTTAAAATTTTTGTGACTTCTGACCTCACTACCGGCGCACAAGATTATCTTTTGCCGGTAGTGCCAAGTGCCATATTGTTAACAATACTGTTGATGTTTTAAAATTTATTCTCAAGGAAATTATTTATTTGTATTTTATGCTAATGTTGTACCAATTTTACTTTTGTATTATTAACCAATATTATTGTTGTATTTTTAACCAAATTTACTTTTTGGCAATAAATATTGATTGATTGAATCTATTTTCAGATTACCTGACAAGTGTTGCAGGTTCGACCAATCACGTTGTCTTTGCACTCACAATCGCCGCTCGCCAAATCGCAAGACAACGACTTCGAGCCAACAATATCGCAGTCGCAGCCTGTGAAAATGATAAAACATGAGATAAACAAAAGACAAACAAAAATCAGACTAGAACAACATTTGTATGGAATATGAGTCTAAAGAACAAGATGCAGTAAGAATTAACTAAAAATCAGACTGTAAAAAATAATTGAGTAAATGAAATATGATTCTCTATTAGAGTAGCCTGGTTTTCATTAGTAGAGTTAGTGGTAGAGTTCCCTGTGCGAGTACTAACTATCTTGTGAACTCTCCCAATGAAAACGTTCATAGTAGAGTAGAGTGATGATAGAGTACTTGTTTTTGGTAGAGTAGAGTGGGATAGCACCGTGAGATAGTACTCTACCACTTGCCTTCCCCCACCACCGCTTCTCACTCTACTCTACCACCACTATCCTAATGAAAACAGTCTCGAGCTAGTAGAGCAGAGTAGAGTCGAGACATTTTAAGGTTAGATCTGTTCACTAGACAACACACTTTACCTACTATTCTCAATTGTAGTGAAAACAGCTACTCAACCAAGTAAGTAGAGTTAGTACGGTGGAGTTAGTATGCTAGTTACTCTACCACTAACTCTACTAATGAAAACCAGGCTAGAGAGATCTCTATTAGAGAGTATTCAGATCCTCAGTAGGATATAGATGAATAAAATTTATTATTTCAATATTTAATTACCATACTACTTTTGGGTGTTTTAAAATTTCCTTTGACTGTATAGATGGGCCAAAATTTCTTGGCACTTCGCAGCTGTCTACTAACTACTAACCGCATCAATAACATTGCCTGCTGCTATAATAATCTTTAAATCCCTCCTGACTGTGATTATGCTTTCTGCTGATCGGTGCATGTAGTATCCCAATATTTTTTGGTTCTCGCCAAAGCTAGAACCGGTCGAGCTAAGTGCCAAGAAATTTTTGGCCCATATATATTTGACTTTATCATTGTTGAACAAATTTTGTTTTAGTAATCACTTAAAACAATTTAATTATTATGGATTATTAAAATTCAATTAGGAAGAGCGATCATCGATGACTCCGATTCAATCGCAGTCTGCCTCACGCTCTAAGCAAAAGATTAATAGATGAGTAACACACCAAGGAGTAACAATACATCAATGAGTAACACACAATATAATCTAATATCTGAATTATCTCAGTAATAGAGTTAACACATGAAAGAATCACCTACTTAGATAACTCTGTAGTGATAACACATAAAAAAAAATGGCTCATATAATATACTTAGCACTTCACAAAATTAAAATGAGAAGTTGAACAGAAATTCAGAGGAAATACTAGTGTCGCTATCTGCCGTAAATAATATAAACCAGTAGTCAACAATGTTCGGACAGTGGCGCTACCCGTGGTAAGCCATAGTAACTATTCGTAGGGTGGCAATTCCGAGAAATCATTGTTTATGTAACTTATTCGTACAATATTATTGACTAATATTCATTGACAAATCCAAATACCCATTTTATAGGTGATCAGTGGATGAATAAATAAAGAAAAAGTTTGAGAAGTCCTCATTATATATTATTCTCAACTACTTTTGTTTCTCAACTACTGCTGTAACATTGTATTATTTTGTTCAGTTACAGTGTAATTGGAGTCTCTACTCTGTTCTGTAACTCTTGTAAATAAATAAATAAATAAATATTCTTGAAGGGTTTTTTAGGCTCTTTCTACTGAAAACAACCTGAATCCCGGGAAATTTTGAAAATTTAAGTGTAAAATTACGCATTTTAAGACCTTTTTAAACTCTTGATCAACCAGTTTATAGGCAAAAATCTATGGTTTGACTTGAAAAGTTTTACATTAAGTATTTTTAAGCCATTAGAATTTTTTTGCAATAACATAATCTTATCCGACCCTTTGATCCTTTTTCAATGTTAAAAGCTATTACCATTCAATTTCAAGTAAGGAAATACTTTTCCTTGTGAATCGGTTAGCTCTGAAAATGAATAGATAAATACAAAAATTGACTTTAATAATTTTAATACAATCATCAAGTAATCTTTTAAGAACTTCAAAACCTACAATATAAATTCTGCTCTTCTATTCTTCTAGTCTAGCCTGATGCTGGTGGGCTCGGGGCGGGATAGTGGTGAGAGGGAGTAAGAGTGTGAGAAAGAGACACGTTAGCATTAGCAATACACCTTAAGCTATACTTTTGTGAAAATTTGTGTTTTAATTTCAAAATAGGCTACTCATTTCTGGAAAATTTCGGGGGGGTTTCAACCCCTTTGACCACCTTCCCTGGGTACGGCCTTGTATATGGGCAAACAGGGATCTCTAAAACTTGTGATTCCGCCACTCAGAGCGCCTCAATCGCCAATTCAGCTCCGTTTGAGTATCATTCCCTAAAGCGGCCCATAGACCTGCAATATTATTGTACAATATAATTATTGATTAAAATTGATCAAATATTCTTGATCAAGTTTGTCAAGACCATAGATACATAATAACTGATATAATTGTGCAATGAGGCGAGGTGGAACCTACCCGTAAGGGTCTCCCCACCAATAAAAGCCATACGATAAAAAAAACTGATAACCAACAAATCATACAATAATATACGGTATTACAAATGTTAGGTACTCACTCTGGCATCCAGTGGTTGAGAAAAGATAGTGATCAGGTAGGCAGCGGTCGCACAGCGGTCCTGACACACCCGGGTGACACTGGCAGTGACCAGTCACCGGGTCACACTTGGAGGTCACTGACCCCACCTCGTCACACTGACACGTGACACAGCCGGCTGTCACGTTGCCCAGTCCATCCTGCAGACGAGACCAAAATCAATGACGATAATCCACATCTCATTTTTTAATAGAAAGACTCGGAATTGTCGAAACCACAATTTGTTGAGATAACGAGACACCGGTTCCGGTTGTTATACCATTATCAATCTGTGGTAAACCGAAACTTAAAGTAAAACTGAATAATTATACCATAGTTTATTTATTTATTTATTTATTGTTACAAACAGTGATCGTTTTGTTACAAATGTAGTGATCGAGCGCTGTGATTGGTAGTTGAATGACCTCAAGTTGAACGACTGCCATTGGCCTAGATATAAGCCACTCCCACAATGTATGGTTCATACAAATGTCACACCAATGGCGGTTCAAACAATAAACATAGCAATGAAGTATCTGAACAGTAAATATTACGCGGCTCGCACACCGGAGAAATAAGCAACAAGCAAAAGCAACTAGCAACACGCAATAAGCAACATAATATATTGCTATAAATTATATATTATTTATTGCATGTTGCTAGTTACTTGTTGTTTATTGCTCCGGTGTGCGAGCCGCCTGAAGCTATATTACTTGTATTGCTTTTCATTATACTGTAACACTATGTAATGTATGTAATGTATTTACTTCTACATATTCTTGTAATACAATGTGGAAATAAAATCGAAATCCTGTTCTCCAGTTTGAGTGAGCTGAGATTCGCGAGAACTAAACTGAGATTCAAATTCTAATGACATATCATATCTATAAAATTCTCACCTGGCATTGATTACAGCTTCTGCCAACATATCTCTCCTTGCACTGACACTGGCCGGTTATCTCGTTACATTGCGAAGTATCCACAGAGCCATGCGCGTCACACTCACATGCTGAAATGATCAAATAGAATATTGTAAAAGTAACGAACATTTTATAATCAGAAATCAGAAATTTTATTGAAAAAATTACACAGTACAAAATTTTATAATACAATAAATTTGGTGTCACATGGGTTCAAAAAACCTGTGCGTGACACCGAGTTCTTTTAACATTAGAATTACACATTATGATAGAATTTACACTAATACACTACATAGAAATACCTTAATTGCTATAGGACAGTAAGATGACATTATAAGAGAGACATTGCTATATATACATAATGGAATGTGAATTATTACAAATGAATACATACACTGCATAGTTGAGGGCTATAGTTTAAGACTATAAATGAGTCTATAACATAACGTTATCAGAACGGAATGATGGTGTCATTTTAAAAGAAAAAATGGGAAAAAAGTTTGATTTTTAGAATAAGACACTATAATTATTGAAAATATTATTGTTGTTGAAAATTTAAAACCTATTATACTCTGGGCGAATTAGCTTTTCAGAATTTTCCAAACCAATTTCCACCAACCAGGAATTTACAGACAGTTTATAATTTTTAAGTGAAACATTGAGGTTTCTGATAGCTGGTGGGATATTGCGGAGTATAAAATTTGAAACAAACACAGAATTTGTTAATAAAATAGATACCATGTAAATGTTGAATAATGTAAAGTCTTTTATATATTGCATTTCGTCTTTCGTTTTTGCTCTAGATTCTATTACAACATATTCGTTTTTCAATAACTGTATCTAATCTGAATTTCGGTCAACTGACGTTTGCAGTCGGACAGCTGGGCGTCGCCATAGTGGGCCGGCTTGCAGCGCTCGCAGCGCCATCCCTCGGTGTTGCCATGGCAACGCAGACACTGTCCGGTCAGCTGATCGCACGGGCCGCCATCTTTGCACTCGCACGGCTCACAGCTCGAGCCCGCAATCATCGGATTGCCGAAGTAGCCTGGCGCGCATCTGCAAGCAAACATATTATACAGAGTGATTCAAAAAGAATACCAGAACTTTAAAAATGTGTATTTAATGAAAGAAACATAATAGAACCGTCTGTTATACTTCATTACAAAGAGTATTTGAATGAGTTTTTTTCACTCACAAACAAGTTCAGAGATGTTCAATATGACACCCTCCAGACACTCGAGCAATATCAACCCAAAACATCCCTCAAACTCGTTCCAAACTCTCTGTAGCATATTAGGCGTAACAGTTATGTAAGCTGGTGTTATTCCTTGTTTCAAATCATAAATGGTGGATGGATATTGATGATTTGGAACAAGAAACAACAGCAGCTTACCAAACTGTTACGCCTGATATGCTACAGAGAGTGGAACGAGTTTGAGTAGGCCTACCTATCGGGTTGATATTGCTCGAGTGTCTGGAGGGGGTCATATTGAACATCTCTGAACTTCTTTGTGTGTGAGAGAAACTTCTTTAAATACGCTTTGTAATGATGTATAACAGAAGGTTCTATTATGTTTCTTTCGTTAAATACACATTTTCAAAGTTGTGGTATTCTTTTTGAATCGCCCTGTAGTTATAGATAAAAGTGGCCAATTTCTAGACTCGAATCGAAAGAACTTACAAATATTTTTGAATCAAATGGAAAAACTTACAAATTTCTGGAATCAAATCGAAAAACTTGAAAATTTTTAGAATCAAATCAAAAGAACTTAGGCTACAAATTTGGTTAGAGGAGTTGGATATCGATGCTCCTTTCTACAGTCTGGCAATAGACAAAAGAGCCTTCAAAATAAGAACTCTACTGCGCAGAGAAAGCGCACGTTATGCAATGCAGCAGTTTATCTCACTCGCTCACTAGAGTAGTGGTACTATGACTGTGATACTGTATCATTTCGGTGATACGATGCGCGAAGGTTCTTTTGTCTGTTGCCAGACTGTAAGAATTGTTTTGAATTATTTTACCTCGCATCACTGCGAGTAGCTTCAAAATGGTAGAATAAATTCCTCGCCAAACCTCTTTACCATTCTAGATATTAGTTTAAGGAGAAATCCATTTTACCACTTTGGAGCGGGAGGCCACCGTTGCTTCGAAAAACAATAACCTCGAAACGCCACTCTATGCTACCTAGTAGCATGGTTAGTCGTTAGGAAAAAGCTTAAGAATGGTGCAGAGATAGATAAAGCATAGAGAGCCTTATTGTCGATGCTATGCCGTGTCGAGACTGTGTCATGTCTAGGCAAACGTTTGTCACGACTACGACAGCCACCCTTTGGAGTCACTTGCAGTGACGCAAAGGCAAATAATTACAACAATTCTTAGAAAGGAGCACCGTTACCCAACAATTCTGCTATTTTGGGAATTTCCTGTTTCAAACATTCGGCAGTTGTACATAAAAAATTCATTGCTTGACCTAAAAAAATGTAAAACTGAAATTCTGACTGATATCCATAACACCTACCAAACACGTCATAGCATCAGATTTAATGTGATGAATAATTAATTTATTAAAATTAGACTCTTTTAACATAAAAATGTAAATTTGAAATTCTGACTGATATCCATCACACCTACTAAACACGTCATAGCATCAATTCAATTCACTTTATTGCCAAAAAATTGAAACGAACAATTCTCTCTTACATAATATATACACATGAGAAAAATGAAAATAAAATGTACATAATATAGTAATGTATACATATATAAGAAAAAAACAGAAACCAATATCTAATTCTAGGCATCACCTGCAAAAAGATGACTCTTTGCCCGCTGGTGACCAATTCAAATTTAATGTGATGAATAATTATTAATTTATCAATGAGTCTTATTAAAATTAGACTCTTCCACATTCACATTATTTATTTTTCGATTATTAATTCGACAAAAATTGGAAGAAGAGTTCAATATTATTGAGATAAATAATGAATCCATCACTACGCCGTTCTAAGTATAATTTCTATTTACTTTTTCAATTATTAATATACAATTTTAATTTCTTTTTGAATTCTGCTTCTTTTTCATCTTCTTCTTCATCATCTTTTCTTCTTCTCTTCGTTGTCATTTACCATTTCATATGTTGGGGGGGGGGTGGTGGGTCGACATTCCTGTCTCGCAGTGTCCACCTCCACAGCACCCTGTCACAATATGTTTGACATGCGACATTTTATGTTGTAATCTACTGTACATGAATAAAGTGAATAATCTTATCTAATCTAATCTCGTGTAATTAAATTACTATCGATTCTGATAATTATAGCAGGATCCATCTAACTTGACATAAAACATATGATTGACGAGCATTTATGATCACAATACTTAACCTACAAATGCTGAATCTCGCAGATTATTGAAAAGGTATTTTAAAAAGTTATTCTTTGAAAGGTCTTCTTTAAAAATGTCTTTTAAATACTTTAAAAAGGTCTTTAAGACTTTCAAGCCTTTTGAATATTGTGTCGAAATCACTGTTTAATTATTACTGGATCAGCTGATTTATGACAAGTTAATTGGATTCTGCTATAATATTTATTTGTCATCGGATAACTGTCCAACAGGACAACTCACTCCTGGCAGTGAATGCCCTGATAGCCGAGCGGACACTGAGTGCACAGGTAGCCGCCGCGACTGTCCATCTCGCAGGTGGGGCTGAAGTTGTTGGCCGCCTCCGCCAGGGGGCAGGCGCATCGCCGACAGTCGTCGTGGCGACCCAGCTGAGCGTTGCCATAGTAACCGACCGAACAGCGTTCGCACATGGCGCCGGTTGTGTTGTGTTCGCACGTCTGCAAGTCCAAATCGAAATTAATTATCGCCAAAAAAATAGACTAATATAATATAGCAGGATTCATCTAACTTGTCAGAAACAGCTGATTGATGTACGCTCGTTTACTAACGTTAAATAAGCTGTTATCTGACAAGTTAAATGAATCCGGCTATACATAAAGATAACATAATATATTACATTAGTTACTAGGCTGGAAAACTCCGTCTTGCTAGTTTTGATCATATATGGAAGTTCATGCACAAGTCTGGCACAGAAAATTGGAATATGTGACACTGGTTTAATTTTCAAACCGTGTACAGAGCGTGCCATCCAAATTGGCTTCTCACTGGAGCATGCGCGTTGATCGCTTTCTCCCACTACAGTGCCTGCTGACTCGCGGTACAGTAAATTTCAAAAGTTCATTCAGCTGGCAAACTCAGCTTTATAAAAAAATTCATATTTGCTTTGGTTACCTAGCAGCACTATGATATTATTTGCTTCACTGACTGTACTAGCCTTAGCGGTTGGAGGGGAAGCGTGGTGGGAGAGATTATCCATCTCTCTCGCACACCCTCCCCTAGACGCCAATTTGGATGGCACGCTCTGTAACGTACGACTGTTTTTGTTACACTTTATAGAAAGCCTGGATGATATCAGCTGGATGATATTTGAGATGGATATTGAGTACCCTGAGCTAAAGTTCGAATAAATCAAGTTGTCACTATGCCTGATTGTCACTCACTAGAACCGTTTTTGTTAGAAAACGACCGATCATCTGAAATGCTAACATTGAATCAAATGGTCAGCTGTTCGGACATCGGACACTTCCTGACAAAAACGGGTTTGAGGTGAGAACCGTTTAGAACCGGTCGAGGACCGTCATCTCCGCCTCCATCTCTAGCTCCGTCTTCGTCTTCTTCTTCGCCTCCGCCTCTGCCTCCTGCTCCATATTCTGCTCCTTCTTCTTCTTCTTTTCTTCTTCTTCTTCTTCTTCTTCTTCTTCTTCTTCTTCTTCTTCTTCTCTTTCATTCCAATTTTCTTCTCCACCTTCTTTTCTTTTTTTTTCTTCTTCTTCTTCTTCTTCTTCTCCTCCTTCTTCTTCTTCTCCTCCTTCTTCTTCTTCTTCTTCTTCTTCATCTTCTCCTTCTTCTTCATCTTCTTCTCCTCCTTCTTATTCTTCTTCTTCTTCTTCTCTTCTTCTTCTTCTTCTTCTTCTTCTTCCTCTTCTCTCTTTTCTTCTTCTTCTTTACTACCTTCTGTATTCTGTGTAAAACCCAGAGCATGAGATGCGCGTGGAACAAAAACTCAGGAGACTTTTGAAAAACCAGCTGACTGGTGACAGTGGATCCACTTCAGGGAAAAACATTGAAAGTGGGTCAATGGATAATCAGGAGGGCTCAAATATTTCTATTTTGTCTAACACCAATGATTTTTATAGGATGCGAGGTTTTTCGGGCTTGCTTAATTCCAAATTAGATATTGAAATTCTATTATCACAAGATGGATCATCTTTTGATGTCCTGTGTCTGACTGAACATTGACCCCGTGCGAATGAACCAAAGGCTTTTCCTCTTCCTTATTTTAGCTTTAGATCCCGATTCAGTAGAAAACTTAAAATTAGAGGTGGTTCTTGGTGACGAATCAACTAAAAATTGTAATATTAGAAATGACATAGTCTCCTTAGCTGTTGAAAGTGTATTTGAAATATCCGCTATTGAATTGAAATTGAAAAAGATGCCCCAAAAATTAATAGTCTTGTGTGTGTACAGAGCTCCAAATTCGGACTTTGAAATTTTTATTGAGTTACTTAGATCCGTTTTATCAAGAGTAACAAAAGAGAAAGGTAAAATAGTATGTTTATGCGGTGATTTCAACGTGGATTACAATAAGGACGACAGAAACAGTTGTGTTTTTAAAAATTTATTATCAACATTTAAATTAAATAAAACAACTAGTGGTCCAACAAGAATAACAAATAGAACAGCCACAGAAATTGATTACATTATTTCGAATTACCCATCTGCCTACTCCTTTTCTGATCACGATGGCAGTAGTGTCAAAGAAAACATAACAGCTTTGAATAATGGTTTATCAAATGACACTCTGTTTACAGTTCCTTTGATGTTGAAGCTATGTTCAATAACTGACTTTATACTGTAATCACTATGTTCCAGAGAGGTCAGCAGGTAAGGCACAAAAACATAAGCTTTCGTGGATTACTCAAGGTATTAGGATATCCAGCGACAGACTGAAGGCTCTGAGCCTACTTCTAAAGATTCCATCTTCAGAAGGTAAATTGATTCACATAATCACAACTTCAGGTATTAAATTCTTTAGCTTAGTATCCTATTATAGAATCTACAAACACACTTATAGGAAAGTGTTGAATGCTGCCAAAAAAATTGCCGCTAGTACATTCATTAAAAATTCCTCAAATCAAGCAAGAGCAATATGGAAATTAGTGAAGACTGAATCAGGTAAGAGCAATACTTTAACATTAGAGACTCATATAGCAAGTGAAACTGGAATTATAAAAAAAGATGCCGCCGATCTATTGAACAATTATTTCATAAACACTCCTCTTAAAATACAGCAATCAATCTCAAAAGACATAAGAGTCAATAGTTTTTTACATTTTTTCAACAATGTTCAACAGATTGGTACTTACTTTGGAGAATTTGATACAATTAGTAGTGCAGAACTTAGAAAGATAATCAAATCATTGAAAAACAAAAGATCTTGTGACTGCTATAATATTTCAAATTATCTAGTAAAGCAAACAGCAGAACATATAATTGAGCCTCTAACATTCATCTTTAACAAATCAATGCAAGCTGGGTATGTACCATCAAAGTTAAAACTTTCTAAGATAGTTCCTATATATAAGAAAGGTAATCATCAACTCCCTGAAAATCATCGACCAGTGGCCAATCCACCTGTATTTCTGAAGATTTTCGAATATGCTGTGCCCACCGTTTAAGAAAATATTTGAACCAGCTTCAACTACTGTCCCCTAAACAGTTTGGGTTCAGACTCGGGCTCTTCTACAAGTGATGCACTTTTTCTTTTATGGATGAAGTGCTGAATTCTGTGGATGGCGGATCCAGAGCAGTTGCGGATCTTTCTAAGGCTTTTGACCTGGTGAATATTGAAATTTTATTGAAAAAAATGAAATTATATGGTTTTGACAATGCAGTACTCAAATGGTTTGTATCTTACTTTGATGAGAGATATCAGCAGGTTGAAATACAGTCTCACCCTTTTGTATATCATTCGGAATGGGTAAAACAGGGTCCCTCAGGGATCGGTTCTCGGTCCATTGCTCTTCCTCCTTTACATAAATGACTTGCCTCCGTACCTTGAACCAGCACACTGTGTTTTGTATGCCGACGATGTGAGTATTTTATTAAAAAGTAATAGTCAGCATAACATGGAGTCTGAATGTAAAATAGCTCTTAAAAAACTAGAAGAATGGCTAGCTTCCAATATGTTAATATTAAATTATAATAAGACTAAGCAAATTCCATTCAGAACGGCCCAAGAAGCAATGTTAGTGACAAGAGATGGCAACATAGGCTCAGTAAATGACACAAAGGTACTTGGAGTGGTGTTGGACTCAGAACTCTCCTGGCGACCTCATCTAGATTATTTGAAAACAAATTAAACTCTGTAGTATTTGTTCTCCACCTTTCACTCAAATCACCTTGCTATTAACATTGATATGAATTGAAATTTGCTATGCCTATTATGATACTGACCGCACACTCTCCAGTGAGCGGATGACAGGTGGCCGCGTGCGAGTGACAGTTGCACTTGGAGCAGACGGCGTGCCCCCCGCCCCCGCCCCCCTCGCGTGCGATCCGAGTGTAGCCGAACGCGCACGACTGACAGGACAGGCCCTGGTAGCCTTCGGGGCATGCGCACTGCTCCAGGTGGCCCAGCTCCGGTCCAATGCCACCGCGATCGCCCGTCTCCAGTGTGGCTGATACCAGGCTGTAACAGGATCAAATCAAATCATTTATTCATCCTTGAAACAAAATAATAACATATGAAACTTAAAAAGTATAAAAATTACAACTAAAAAATGATAGAATTAATAATATAATATGAAACTTAAAAAGTATAAAAATTACAACTGAAAAATAATAGAATTAATATAATACATATAAGAATAAAATAGATTTATTTTTATTTTTGTAGTAATGGAAGAGCTTACATGGGCAAAATTTGCCTGTGCGTAAGCTCGAGTTGAATTGTTAATTAAATAACATTAAAGAGATTTGAAGGATTTCGAATGAAACAAAAAAAAAAGAAAAAAATGAAGAAAAATACTAATGATAGACAATAAAGATAACTATAGCAATGAGAAAAAAAACGGCGAAGTAAATGTAAATTATTATTTTGAAGTTGAAAAGAGAATAACAATTATGTGAATGAGATGGAAGTCTGTTCCGAGCACCAGAAGGAGAATTGCATATAAATAAAATAAATAAATGATTTATTTTCCAAAATACCTATATCTATTACAAATACAAATTCAAAATATTTACAGTTAATTATACAAAGATTTGTTAGTAAAAAAATCAAAAGCAAAATGTTACAATATATGTGGTTGTTTGGAAAATTGACCTACTCCGCTATGGCAAGCCATGTCCTGGAGTAGGTTTGAATTGTTGTGTGCAAATAAGAGTTAAGTGGTAGTAATTAGTAAGTGTTAAGTGATTGAAGTCTTGCGTGTGTATGATTTCTATGTTATGTTATGTTGTTAAAGATTGTTGAGATTCTAAAATTATATTGCGATTTACCTAGTGAATTTAGGAATAAACTATGCAACGCTGTAAATCGATAGAAACAACACGAAACAGTACGGGACTACAACTGATGTGTTGCATACCACTGAGCTAAATATATCCATCTGGAGGTAGCACAAGCAAGGGCTGCTAGCAGGATTAGTGTTATGTCTAATTATGTTGGTAATAAAGTGAGGATGAAACATTTTTTTTAATACAGTATGTAGTACCAAAAAAATTAAGATTAAATAAAAATTTTTCTCAAGAACAGAAAAAAAATAGGCGGAACCCAGCTTTTTCAATCAGTGCTACCTCGAGATGGATAATTAAGCTCAGTGTTGCATACCGCAAGAGTGAATTTAGAAATAAACTATGCAACGCTGTCAATCGATAGAAACAACCCAAAACAGTACGGGGCTACAACTGACGTGTTGCATACTGCAAGAGCCGTGGAGAAGCGTGGTATGCTTTTTTAGTCCTATAGGAAATATACCCGGCGATGACCAAATAATTATACGACGCTTCGCCACTACGCAAGAGCTCTCTCTCTCTCTCTCTGCTCACTAAGGCTAGGCGTACACCGGTTAGTCAAGACAAGACAATACAAGATTAGTAACGTTTAGTCACAGTAATTCACATAGTTGTTTATGAAGCAGCACACACTGATGCAATGACTAATCGGTGTGTGTTGCTTCATAAGCAACTATGTGAAGTACTGTGACTAAACGTGTCTAATCTCGTCTTATCTTGACTTGACTAAGGCTAGGCGTACATTGGTTAGTCAAAACAAGTCAAGACAAGACTTGTCACGTTTAGTCACAGTAATTCACATAGTTGCTTATGAAGTATGAAACACTGATGCAATGACTAATCGGTGTGTGTTGCTTCATAACAACTATGTGAATTACTGTGACTAAACGTGACTAATGTCGTCTTGTCTTGTCTTGACTAACCGGTGTACGCCTAGCCTTAGGCCCGTATAAGACAATCAAATGTCCTATAAAAGATCCTCGAGAAACATATTCCCGGTTTCTCAGTTGTTCAACAAACTAAACACATTGTTATTGATTCAATACAGCTATTGGATCCATAAACTGTTTATTGAACGACTGAGAAACTGGGCATAAGTTTGTCAATAATATTAACAAAACATTTGATAGTCTTAAGCTAGGCGTACACCGGTTAGCCAAGACAAGACGAGATTAGTCACGTTTAGTCACAGTAATTCACATATTTGCTTATGAAGCAGCACACGCCGATGCAATGACTAATTGGTGTCTTAATTGAGTCTTAATTACCAAATACAGGTAAAAATGGCTTTTCCTCTCAATGGCCTCCTTAAATAGGTAAGCTATTCATCATGAACTGCACCAACTCCTCTATTGATAAATTGCTAGAAAATATTAAATTTCCAATTTTTTCTTTATAAAATGTGTTAATCATCTTGGCAAACCTGAATGTTAATGTTATTCAATCAGCTGTTTGAGTTAAGTCTTAATTACCAAATACTGGTAAAAATTGCTATTCCTCTCAATGGCCTCCTTAAATAGGTTAAGTTATTCCTCATGAACTGCACCAACTGAATTTTTGTATTGAAAAATTGCTAGAAAATATTATATTTACAATATTCTCCTTATAAAATGTGTTAATTATCTTGGCAAACCTCACCTAGCCTCGGCCTGGTCGGTATGAAATTTGGCCCTGAGCAGTATATGCTTGACATCAGCCAGCACGCTGAGAAACTGGGCGCGCGTAACGGGCGCTCCCTTGAATCCGAAGCGATTGGAAGTGATGACGTCATCTGCCTCGTCCGACACCAGGTGGTACCAACCTTGCTCCTCCAGCTGCACTGTCAGACTGATGTTGTTCTGTTGGTACCAGTTCTCGCCGAAGCCCAGTTTCAGTCCGTTGTTGCCCTGAAAAAAAAATCGACGAAAAATGTGTTTTTGATATACAATAAAAGATATCGGGTTCCAATATACATCAATAACATCGAAGTCAAATAGCTACTCAAGAGTGTGTTTCAGACTAGTTATAATCAGGCTATAGCCTAGTTAATCCCCAAGTCCCTAATAACCTAGTGAAATCTTGATATCCTACTAATATTGTATTTAATATTGACATTTCATATATTCAGCAGTGAGACATGAAAATGAATGAAGAATCACAGAACTGTTAATCTTCAAATAGCCATATCTCGGTTTCTTACTATCCGATTCTTTAAAATCAGATATCATTTAATTCAGAATAAAAATATTTACATTTTTGTATTCTTGGATTTTTTAGTAAAAAGCAATATTTCTCCAGTAAAATCGAATTAAAAATTTTAGTCGGCCGTCATTTTGGAAAAAACAGATATTGAATTTAATTGATATTTTTATTTTGTAAACTACACCTTCAATTATACCCCTACCAAATTTCATGAGAAAATATTGTTTTTTAACGAAATATGGAAAATATTTAAAACACATAATGGCGGATTACAGGTAGACTAAGGAGAATTCAGCATTTTGCCAACGACATTTTCTGTTTGTTTTGACTAGTACAATACAGTGGTATTACTGAAGTCACTATTTTTTGGGACACCCTGTATTTAATTTAATTATACCACATTAAGTTTACAATTATATTTTCTCCCGCACAAGTTTATCTTTTGCCGGGAGTGCCATATGTCAATCAATCAATCAATCATCATTTATTGTCATAAACATTTTGCTAATGTTGAAAACAAACGTCATTCACATACTAAAATGAGTCTAAAACAAGGGAAATAATAATAAAGTCAACAATTACATATTATATAATAACAGGTTGTAATATATTAAACAAGAGAATAAATTAATAACAATAGTCAAAAAATAAGTAAAATAGTGCATGTCAAATAGTGGATGTACACAAGTCAGAATCAATTTAAGACTGAAATTATATAACACAGGCACACAAACAATAAGTCAGATTAATTTTATTAATATATATATATGACGTGATATATCATTATATATTAATGAGTTTAATAAATCTTTAGAAGTTTAATAACACTATATAAGGATGTGGATATTGTTTATAAGATATGAGATACATTCATATGAAGTTGTATAACTATTATAATAAGATATGATGCCAGAATAAAGTACAATAACTATATATGATTAAGTACAATATCAATATTTAAAAAGTACTCCAAATATAGTACAATAAACTTATATATGATAAAGTACAATATAAATATTTATAGAGTACTCCAATTATAGTTTTATTGTTCTGTGGGTTTGATTTTTATAGTATAGATGAATTTGGTTTCCTTTGATGTATTTATTTGATGACAATAAACTGAATTTGAATTCGAATACCCCTAGTTTGTGATATGGTAAACTGCCAAATCGGATATCCACCGGCGGCAAACTCACCAGAATGACAACATCGGGCCCCTGAGTGGGTGTTCCGCTGGTGTCACCGCGCATCACGACCCAGGTGACGCGGAAGGTGAGCGCCGACCCGTAGCTGGCCAGCCGGACTCCGCAATAGGCGTCGCCTGCCAGCCAGAAATAGGTTCCTCCACCGGGGCAGCTCGAAGTTGCCAATCGGACACCAGACTTTGTCTCCGGTTCCAGGAGTGGCAGTACGGTGCGCTTCACCCAGATGTCGCTGACATATCTAGCCAGGCCTTGCAGGGTGCTGATCTGGTAAGTGGGAACAATTGAATAAATAATATTGCCAAATGAAAAAACAACATGTTACATGTCTTACTTAATGTTAATTCTTACCTAATTACTTATTTAGTTCAATTTCAGCTTAAGCTATTGTATCTCCTAATATTGATTCAATTAGCCTACAGTGATCAAATTTCAATCAATCAATCAATCAATATTTATTGCCAAAAAGTAAATTGGTTAAAAATAAAACAATAATATTGGTTAACAATACAAAAGTAAAATTGGTACAACATTAGCATAAAATACAATAAAAATAATTACCTTGAGAATAAATTTTAAACCATCAACAATATCATTAACAATATGGCACTACCGGCAAAAGATAATCTTGTGCGCCGGTAGTGAGGTCAGAAGCCACAAAAATTGTAAACCAAATGCATTAGGCTTCTGCAGCATTCAAAAAGAATTTGAAAAGCAAATGAATTTAATCAAATTAACAAATGTTTAACTTAGTTCAATTTCATCTTAAGCTATTGTATCTCCTAATCAATTCAATTAGCCTACAGTGATCAAATTTGAAGAAAAACAAATCTACTTAATGTTAGTTCTTACTTACTTATTTACTCACGGTACTTACTTAGTTCAATATCAGCTATTGTATTTCCTAATTAATTCAATACAGTAACTTAATCAAATTTGAAAAAAGAAAAAACAAATCTTCAACGAACACCTATTTTTAAAAACCATTGGCACCACCCAGCAAAGGAAACACCTGCCCGGGAAGATTAAAATTATTAGAATAACAATAATATTAGTTTATTTCACTGCTTACATACGAACATATTGCACAAATACAAACATGGTAATACAAGTCAATATTTCCGATGCTCTATATGATGTAAATAGGGTTAGCCTACATAATTCTATTTCAAATAAAATGCATCCAATGTCAAGCATAAAAATAGTATTAAACAACTAAATAGAAATGTAAAGAAATTCCGCAGTGAATTCCTCTTCAGGTTAAACCTGTGTGGAGGGATTGCTTGCACTATAAATAAGTGATCTTAAACTGATAAAATATTGCAATGTTAAATTAAAGAAAAAATGAAATCAATATCATACAATGAATCATGCTCATTCTTCCATATTGGATTGAATACATTAATAATTGAGATTACATCAAGAATAAATCAATATTAACTTTGATTAAGATAATAACAGAATATTTAATTACAATATAACGCCTGTATTGGAATAATTTGTCAGATATATTTTAAGATTTTTTCTTTTATTTAAATTTAAGATTTACTTCATATAAAATGTACTAGCATTAGAAACGCAAAACTCATTATACAATAGTTCAAAAATGTTGATTCATTTGTTCCTTGAAATCACATTATTTCTTTTATACGAGAGTGAAAAAACATCTTTAACCTTAAAGTAAGTTGATGGTAGATTGTGATGAGTAAATGGCTATACAATACTATACATATCCGTCCGCTCTGCCACTATACCCTCTATGCACTGCCAGATACTATTAGATTATTCTATTCAATATTTCAAATTCCACCAAGTATAATAAATAAAGATAGCAATATAAATAAGCATATAAAAAGCAATTTATATTTAACAAGAACAAATTTAATATGAACAGACGATCTCATAAGCTTGAAATTCTCAAATATGGATCTCAAAACATCGAAATTCGCACTTGAAGAGCCAACATTTCAAAAAAATAAAGATCTTTCCTCCACCCTGTCTATATATCCTCCAAATACTTATAATGAAATAGTAATTTATTGATGAATAATTTATTAATGATACATTAATAAATTTGAGGTTGTTTCAATGCCTAGTCTTTTCTATTGAAATTTGAAAGAGATTTTATTCCATATTTGTCAAATTAATATTAGTGTTACCTCTTGTAGTTTGTAGCCTGAGGCCGGTTCACACTGACTGGACACCCCGGAGCAATAGCACTCCATGCAGCCTTTCGGATTATCTCTGTCCAGCAGGAAAAAGCCCGGTTTACACTTGTCGCATCTTTCACCTTCCACATTGTCCTGGAAAGAGAGAGAATTAAAATCTAACAAAAAAGCCAGGTTCTCATTATTTTGTTGCATCATCCACCTTTGTTGCATCTTATTGTCCTAGAGAAAGAAAATTAAAATCTTAAAAGAAAGCCAGGTTCACACTTGTTGCATCTTTCACCATCCACGTGCACCATGCACTATTTATTGTACGGTACTGTCCAGCCGGATTCTTTTAAATTGTCAGAAAACAGCTGATTGATGTACGCTCGTTTACTAACGTTAAATCAGTTGTTTTCTGACAAGTTAAGAGAATCCTGCTTTAGTTAGATTAGCTGATTCGGTTAGTCCTATAATAAATGACTGACAAGTACATGTTGAAAAGTTGTTTTTCTACCCAAAAGCCATGGGACAAGTTATTAACTTTACTAGAAGAAATGGAATTAATAGATGAAAACTATTAAATTAAAAAAATTTATTCCTCAGGAACTTTAGGTGGTTGTATGTGATATGAATATGGGGCTTCAAAGGGACCAAAGTTAGTAACTTCACTAGAATAAATGGAATAAATAGAAGAAAATTATTAAATTTAGAAAAAATTATTCCTCAGGAACTTTAGGTGGTTGTATGTGATATGAACATGAAGCTTCAAAGATACCGAGATGATTGGCAATTTAGGCGAGCGACAAAAATGAAAAGTTTTAAAAGGAGTTGGATTATGTTTTTTATTTATTTTCATTGGAAAATAGTTGATGTTAGTGGTGCCAGCGTGAGTGTGAGAGACTTTGGTGGAGAGAACAGAGCGCATAGGGTGCTGGCTGTCTCCCCATAAAATTCTTCAGTCTATAGGGGACTGAATGTGAATACATGAAGAATACTGAATACATGTGATAGGCACATGTATTCCTTTCGGTCTGTAGGGGGACCAGTGCGATAGGCACACTAGTGATGACAGAGACTTATTTTACTCATTCCTATTTGTGTTAATATTTCGCCACGCAGGGATTGAACACCTTGCTTTAGTTTTAACAGTCCGTTATTAAGTTTATATCAATATACGTGCAGTCCATCTCAACAGTGTCAAATATTTCATACACCACTTAGGCTAGGCGTACACCGGTTAGTCAAGACAAGACAAGATTAGTCACGTTTAGTCACAGTAATAAATAATAAATAAATAAATAAATAATGGCCTTTATTTACATTAATGACAACAATGTTGAAATTACTGTTGATATACATAATATTGTCGGCATATTTTCTCCGTAGCATAGAGCCGTCTGGAGGAATTGTTGAATTTCAGTTTTTTATTCGGTTTAACAATAAGGAGAACAAATCAGGTACAATTTTTTTTTTTTTTTTATTTAATGACAATTTTCATGGTTGTATTGATACTTCAAAAATTGAACTCTTGAACCAGATAGAACCTGTACTGCCAGGCCTCTCTGCAGTAACAGCTCAGTTACACATTCACATAGTTGCTTATGAAGCAGCACACACCGATGCAATGACTAATCGGTGTTGGGTGCCTTGTAAGCAACACTGCTATGAGAAGTACTGTGACTAAACGCGAATAATCTCATCTTGTCTTGTCTTGACTAACCGGTATACGCCTAGCCTAACATTACTCTATCCTTTTATTACCCTACATTTTATGAAATATGTGATTTTGACAACTAATGCCGGCTCCATACCACTCCAGTGTGTGCATTGCCCTATTCTGTTTTGTATAGAGTAGAAGTATCATATGACCATAAGGTAAAAAATGATATTATTTCCTTTGTTTTAGACTCATTGTATTCCTTGAACGACGATTACCTAACATTATTGTGGAAATGTGTTTCATATTGGCCAATGATGATTGATTGATTGATTGTTTCGATTTTGGTATTTTGCCAAATGTTGCATGTATGGAGCTGGTACAAATCTTTTTATTCAGTATGGATATCCACCAGGCAATGTCACCTTCACTCACTACACAGAAACTTGGCAGAAATGATATCGTTCCTGAGGGAAAAACCGGTTGTTGAATTACTGCTTATCGCCCAGTTGCAGGCTCTGGAGGAGACGTTATCCGCGGTCCCGACTGGCTCAAAAGTAGTCGTCATATCCTCATCATCACTCCCACCCATTATCCACGCACAGTTTCCAGAGCCCAAGGCATCATCCCCAGAAAAATGAAGGATAGAATAAATATTTATTGATCAGCAAATATTATACAATACATGGATCTCGTCAAACAAGTACTAAAATACAGTCAAATACAGTGATAAAAGTACATTAGAAAAACTATTATTATTATATCAACATTTTTCATGTCATGGTTTTGATACCTCATACCTCACTGGTAAGGTATTCTTTCTATGCTATAATAAACTCTATTTTTTCCCCGCTAGGCACAGTTCTGATAATACATTGCAAGGAGATACTTTATAATATTATTATTCATTGAGCATTTTTTGTCACTCAGTAACTCCAGCAGTGTTGGATTGTAATCAATTTTAAAAGGTGAAAAGTAATAGGTGCCTAATAATAATAATGGCTGCTCGGCTGCAGCATAAAAAAAACTTATTTTCTCAATTTTAGTTATTTTTTGCTATTGTATTGTGTATCATTTGTCTAAGTTTATTTATTTTTATTTATTATTTTTTTCTCATGCCCCACACAGGTTTCCTCGGGAATTTCATTTGTTTTTATCATGGTATTATTGTATAATACTATCTTATATCATTAATTTTAAGCAATGGTTTCAATATGTTCAAAAATGAATGTTTTTTGATATGTAATGTACTCTGTTTCTCAATAAATTTCATTTTCAATTTTCCAGCAATTCCTTAACATTCTTCTTATATTTTTCTTTTGGAAGATTTCGCGTGTGTAAAGGTAATTTATCAAACAAAATGATATACTGCTGGTATTTGTGACTTTTATAGAATTTGTGCAGCCTAATGCTGGATTATGCAGGTTCTATGAATTACAATTCCTTATAATCATCACACTCAATCATCAGAAAATGAGTATACTCTATCTGAGTTACTCTAAAATGTAGAGTTTTCTCTAAATGAGTTACTCTATCCATTCATGCACTTGCCTTGCACTGGCATCCATTGTCGCAGGGGGAGTGCAGGGCGACACCCCTGTGATCGCAGGGACACGGCTGACAGTCGGGGAAGCCCTGGAAGCCGGCTGCGCACTGGTCACAGCGCACGCCTCCGAAGCCCTCGTGGCACTCGCACGCTCCTGCCGGCTAAAGCACATCAACACTCAATTAATTAAGATAAAAAAATAGAATAGAATGGAATAGAATATGATAGAATCCGTGGCGAAGCGTGGTATACATATTTGGTCATCGCCGGGAACAGTTAAAGTAATTATTGTAAAAAATTATTTCGCCATGAATTTATCTGCTAGGTACAGATTTTTTTTTAATTAAAATTTAATTAATTATCAATATAAATTAATTTTTTATTTTCTAAATAGGAAATATATCCGGCGATGACCAAATAAGTATACCACGCTTCTATACTAGATAGAATAGTATAGTATAGTATAGAATAGAATAGAGTAGATTAGAATAGAATAGGATGAAGATAGGACAGGATGGGATGGGATGGGATAGGATGAGGATGGGACAGGATGGGATAGGATGGGATAGGATGAGAATAGCATAGAATAGACTGAGAATAGAATAGGATAGGATAGGACAGGATGGGATGGGATGGGATAGAATGGTATGGTATAGAATAGTATAGTATAGAATAGACTAGAATAGGATAGGATAGGACAGGATAGAATAGAATAAAATATTCAACACAATACAGAAATTGAAAATACATCATCCATAAAGCTCAACAAAGTCAGTAGAATTCAATTATAACAGTCCATATATATTTCAATTCAGCCATAATATTACATAAATGCTCTGTTATAAAATAAATTCAATATAAAACTACATTAAAGCCTTATTACACATTATGTGTTGGAAGGTAATGAGACATTGCAAATATACAGTTGCTGTTAAATCATAATAATTAATTGAACATAATATAATTAATTATATGGCATTAATTAGGAATTTCGCTCAATTAATTATCATTATGATTGTGTTATTTAAAAATTCGACAGTACTATGATAATGAAAGAAATAGACACAGATATTGTCAAACCACAGTGCTCAAAAGTATTGTGAAAAACTATGGTTTGACAATATCAATGTCTATTTCTTTCTTCATGGAGAAATACCACAATATCACATCACACCCAACATTAGTTTGTTAAGAATAAGAAAAGTCTTTATTCCTTTAAAGCATGGTTTACAGCAATCGGGAACGTCAAAGGGATACAGTCATATTATTTTTATCATCAAATACAATTTCAACTATACAACATTTCAACTACAATTTCTTAGTACTATAGGCTAATACTTTTTTCAACTAAAAACCTGTATAAATCTCTTTCAAAGGTAGCTGTCCTATGATTCAAATGAGTTGGTAAGTTAGTCTGTTCAAAAATTCCACTTCAATATAAGTAGGCCTTATAAAGGCCCTTTATAAGTAGTTCCTTATAAAGGGAAGTCTATGAAACTGGACACTCAAATTGTTCCTATGTCTGATATTGTAACGGTGTACATCTGAATTAGTTGTGAAATTGCCAATATTTTTGACCACAAACAAAATTACGTTTATAAAAATAATGAAGATGCATGGAACAGTGACAAATTTCTGAATACATCTCGGCAAGTGAGGCTGAAGCCTAATCAGAAATCGACCAAGTGTGCACACTATGAACTATGAACACTACTATGAAAAGTACTACGGACACTACCAGGGGGCTGTCATAGAAGGAGTGGAAGTATTGTATCTTCCCTATGTTAAAAAAGGGAGAAGCCTTTGTCATGGCCTTCTTGAGTTTTGTCTAAAGATGGCCATGCTGTGTCTCGATCTCATTGGCTGTGTGGCGCGATCTGATTGGTCGAATACACTCTGGCCGATGTCGGCCATTATTAAGGACGTACTTTTGGCGGTGTATTTGAATTCAGAGCCATCATGTTGAATTTAATTTTCATGGAGTTTTGACAGTTTATGGTATCTTTTGCGGTATAAATCAAAACCGTTGAGAGAATATAGTTAATATTTACGGCAAAATACAACATTTTTGCCGGATTTTGTGTTTTTTTGGCTGGTTTGGGTAGAAGTTATGTACACAGTGATTCAAAAAGAATACCACAACTTTGAAAATGTGTATTTAACGAAAGAAACATATTAGAACCTTCTGTTATACATCATTACAGAGCGTATTTAAAGAAGTTTTTCTCACTCACAAAAAAGTTCAGAAATGTTCAATATGAACCCATCCAGACACTCGACTAATATCAACCCGAAAGGTACTCAAACTCGTTCCACACTCTCTGTAGCATATCAGGCGTAACAGTTTGGTAAGCTGCTGTTATTTCTTGTTTCAAATCATCAATATCCATCCACCATTTATGATTTGAAACAAGGAATAACACCAGCTTGTTACGCCTGATTCTAGAAAGTGGGGCTATTGAGATATTTTAATTGATGTTGCTTGAGTGTCTGGAGGGTGTCATATTGAACATCTCTGAACTTGTTTGGGAGTGAAAAAAAATCTCCTTTAAATACTCTTTGTAATGAAGATAACGAAGGGTTCTATTATATGTCAAATACATTTTAAAGTTGAATATTCTTTGAATCCACCTGTAATTAGTTGTTTTCAAATACACCGCCAAAAGTACGTCCACAAAATGGCCTACATCCTACTCCCCTTATTTCTCTTACTTCCAGTCCCTTAGATGTCAGGTCCCTGGACACTACTATGAAAACAAGATGTATGTAGTAAGTCAGAAGGCTATTACTATTGAGTTACTGTGTAGAAACAATGAATTTGTACGTTACCTTTCCCAGATGAGCAAGCGAGTCGTCATTGGCGCAGAGGCCAGTCGAGCCGAGCGTGTGACAGTCGCACTTGACACAGGGCTTGGCCGCATCGGCGCTAACTCCGCTCGGCCTGAACCAGCCCGGCTTGCACTGTTCGCAGTTGATGCCTGTTGTCTCGTCCTGGCCGATGAAACATACATTCAACATGTTATTGCTATAGAGAAAACTGGATAATACAATAATTGTACAGTAAAATAAATATGAAAACTCCTACAATCTTTTCAAACACCACAACCTTAATAGACCTCGGCTATATAAACTTGACTGTGAGATTCATTCATGTATTACAGTATTCAAATCTTCAATGTAACGATATTATATTTACGACAGTAAACTTGATTTCAAGTAAAGAAGAATCACAAAGTGGCGCATAAAGAACGGATGTTTTTAAAAGTGTTGTAAGAAAGTTTATTTTAATCATACATTTATCTTTCTTACACCAAAATACTAAGTAAATAACCCAATTTGAGAATTTGTATAAAAAACTCCAAAACACTTGAATATTTTTTAAAAATTACATAGGAAGGATGGCGTCCTTAATGCGTTAATGCTCATTAGAAGCCTCAAATTGGTCTTTAACTTTTGATACAGCAGCAATTCATTCATGTAGTGCAGTATTCAAATCTTCAATGTAACGATATTATATTCACGACAGTAAACTTGATTTCAAGTATAAAGAAGAATCACATGCCAATAAGCTCGACAATCGATTTGTAATTAAATTTACAAAAAAAGTTATTCTTGTATCATTTTTGTAATATAAACGGTTTCCGAGTTATTCAAGAAACAAAATTGTAAATGGCCGCCATTTTGTTTTATTGATTTTAAAAATTGTCATAATTTTCTTGTAGCTTTGTCTAGTTGTCATAAATGTTGGTTCAAAGTTTCAATTCCATATGTTTCACCATTGTTGAGATAAAAAATAATGAGTGAAAAAACAAAATGGCAGCTGTGTGAGTAACTAAGAACTTCTGGACAATTTAAATATGATATTTAGTTACGGTTTTTACCCAGGAACCATGCCCTAGAGTATTGGTAGGGAGTTCTGAAACACCCTGTAGAGAAAACTGGATAATACAATAATTAAACAGTAAAATGAATATGAAAACTCCCTTTTCAAACACCACAAACATAATAGACCTCGTTCATATAAACTTGAGTGTGATAATTTATACATTGATTTAAGATCATTTTCACTCAGTATAAAGAACATATAAGGGCTATCATAGACCCCAACTCAAATTTCGCATTTGCTGAGCATATCATTGCTGCAAACCATTCATTTACCGACTAGACTTCTACACCACCTACTATTGAGGAGTGGCTCATAGACCTGGTCAGCGCGCTCTAGGTGAGAGAGAGTGAACAACCTGGGGGATTTTAACCATTGTGAGATAGGAACAAAACACGATTTTGAGATAGAACTCAATTAAATCATCAAGGTATCATCAATACTTTATTGCTATCTATTATTTATTGGTTTCAAGGTGTTTTAATGAATGTATTAATTGGATTAAAGTACTTTTATCAGAATTTTCGTCATCTTGTTGCTACTCTTCTTACTAGGTTAGGATTTTTGAAGTTCGAACTTCCCGCTATGTGTAACCATCGGTATCGTATGTATGATAAACATTATT
The DNA here is from genome assembly GCA_017141395.1 of Laodelphax striatellus. NCBI lineage: Eukaryota > Metazoa > Arthropoda > Insecta > Hemiptera > Delphacidae > Laodelphax > Laodelphax striatellus. The sequence continues at coordinate 2,200,835 of CM029531.1, forward strand.
ATTCCAGAGACATAAACTATTTCACACAAATAATATTTAATTCAATTACAACATCATATTTACATCTTATATTTTCCGTATTTCATCTATTTACGTTCAATCATTATTTATTGCAAAAGTAAATTGGTTATACAACAATAATTTTCCAATTCAACTTGATAAAATACAAAATAAATAATTACCATAAATTTTATCAACAGTATTGTTAATATTAATTTTTATATCACTACATAATCTCATCTTTGGAAAGGATGTTCAAAGATCAAATTAAAATTATCTATGTTTCTTTTCTCTTAAAGAGACAACTGAAGTGTTTTTAAACATCGTAGCTTTGATTTTATAAGTTACCGGAATATTTTGGCTGGAATATTTATCAAATACGATGGGTTTGAAAACAGGCATTATTACATTTGATTCAATGATAACCTATCTTCAATCCCTCAGGTTGTTTCTCTGTCTCTCACTTAGCGCGCTGATGTTTGTGAGCTACTTCAATCAGTAATTCAATATTATTTTTTTAATTTCTTATAAAATTATTCTCTTATATATATTATATATTATATATTATTTTTCTATAACCACTGCTGGCTTTCTTATTGTGTAACCCTTTTTTCAACCCAATTTTTGTGAACCCTACTTTATATTTTATAAATGCCTTGGTCCTCATCCCAACTCACCGTGCAGTTATCACACACGCCCCCTCCCCGATAGGCGCCGTCCACATTCAAACTCAACTGGGCCCTGGCCACACCGGCGTCGTAGTGACAGCTGCTGGCATGGCCGTGGCACTGGCATCGTTCGCACCCCCCACTCCCACTCCCACTCGCGCCCCCCCTCTGCCACTCCTCCTGGTTGAACAGAGGACAACAGCGCTGGCACTGGCCTCCGCACGTGTTGTGCTCGCACTCGCACTGCGTCTCCTGTCCAAACAAATAAAATAAGTAATAAAATAATATAAATTAAATAGATAAAGTGTTTTCAATTTCAATTTATTGCCAAAAAACAAACAATCCACTCATACATATACATACATGTGCAAAAATAAAAATAAGATGAACATAATACCGGGTTATCATAAAAGAATGGTGCGGTTTCAATAGAATTGGTGCATTATTCTTCTTTCTGACAAACATTTGACGCGAAACAGTCTAATGATCTCCTGTCTAATCTTGTGTTAGTTTGGTTTGAACGCCAGTTTTGCTATAAAAAATCAATTCGCACTTCACCATTCTTTATGATAACCCTTTGTATTATACATGCATACATATTTAAGTAAGAAAAACATAACTAATATCTTATGTTAGGTATCACCAGCAAAAAGAAAACTCCTTGCCCATGGGTTGAGGGATGTGTGCATGAAATCCCAACACAATCTCACAATAAGAAGAAATTGAAACGGAAACTTGAAAGGTCTGGTCTTAAAACAACATGTAAGTAGTGAGTAATAAAAAAATAATATAGTCTTTTATAAGTAGAAATAATTTACAATTTATAATTTTTAGAAAAATGTCAGAGTTCACTTTCGAATTACCCAACAAAAACAAAACAAAATCAAAGTGTTAGATCATCATATGAAAAATATTCACTCTGAATCCAACTTGTCATCCTCTTTTTTGATATTCTGTCATATAAATCGAAAGGTATTGCATTTATCAATTTACTGCTTGTATAAATCAGTTGTCTTCGAATGAAAGAAAACTTTGTAGGATGAATTTGGAATCATTCTATTACATTTGGTCTGAAGTTGTAGAAATGTTTATTTAATTTAGGAAAATTGTTTTTATTTTTTAATAAATACTTTAGTAAGGTTTAAGAGTTACTAACTGTAAATACATCAAATTCCTGGAAAATTAGAAGTGTGGGGTATAATTTCGGTCGATTCAAAATAGTTTTGATAATATTTTTCTGCAAAATAAAAAGATTGTTCATGTGTACATCAAATGCTGCACCCCATATGACTACTCCATATTGTAAAACTGATTGTACTAGAGCATTATAAATATACAGTTCTTAAGTTATTAATGTTGAATATTTTGTTTAGTTTATAGAATTTATAAGATACATAATTAAGTTTTTTACATAAAAATGATATATGAGGTTGCCACTTGTTTTAAATATTTATATGATTTGTTTTTGTAAAGTTTGTATTCTAAATTTAAGTTTTTATTTCTAAATTTTTTGAAGTTTGTATTTTAAATTCATATTCATTATATGCTTATAGAATTTCACTGTACTTCTTCAACAATATATTTGAAATGTGCTGTTTCTGTGGCAATAAACGTATTTGATTTGATTTGAGATTGAAAACAACCTCTTTAAAATTCATAGAAGATTAAAGTAAATAATAATTAATTGAACGAAATTCCTAATTACCTTCCATCTTAATTAAAGTAAATAGTTATAATACAGAGTGATTCAAAAAGAATACCACAACTTTGAAAATGTGTATTCAACGAAAGAAACATAATAGAACCTTCTGTTAAACATCATTTCAAAGCGTATGTAAAGAGTTTTTCACTCACAAGTTCAGAGATGTACAATTCAGACACTCGATATATCAATAGGCACTCAAACTCGTTCCACACTCTAGCATATCAGGCGTAACAGTTTGCAGCTGCTGTTTTTGTTTCAAATCATCAAACCCAACCACCATTTCTGATTTGAAAAATAACAGCAATCTCTGTCTGATATGCTACAGAGGTATGAGTTGAGCACCTATGTTGATTTTAGTCTGGAGAACACATTGATCTCTGGAACTTGTGAGTGAAAAAAACTTCTTTAAATACTCTTTGTAATGAAGTATAACAGACGGTTCTATTATGTTTCTTTCATTAAATACACATTTTTAAAGTTGTGGTATTATTTTTGAATCACTCTGTATAATAAATGCACTGACCGCAGTCTTGTCGTTGTACTTGCACTTGGAGGCGTGGCCGTGACAGATGCACTGGCCACTGATGATGATGTCTCTGATGGAGTAGAACAGGCGGCGACCGAGCGACGCGTCGCGATGCGACCGCGACAGCAGATCGGCGCTGGCGCGCACCTTTTGCAGTCGCACGGAGCGCGCATGAACTCGTCCAGCTCGGTCGCGTTGACGCGCGGACGCCCGCTCACCAGGTTCGTGTGGATCTGCCGGAGAAAAAGTTCTATAAGTAAAATTCTAATCAAAATTAGGATCCACTTGCATGAGCGCCAGACTTAATAATGGTTCTCTGGTAATAATCATAATAATTAATTGAACGCCTAATCATTAATGCCATATATATTCTGAAGACTTTTGCTTTTGCAAATATTGACAACAGATTAATAGCTAGTATTGATGAACGCTACTGCAAAAACTTTCTCCCGGGCAATAAAAATAATAATTTTTGTAGCGTTCATCGAATTCCTGGCTATTAATCTGTTGTCAATATTTGCAAAAGCAAAAGTCTCTCGTATTATATGGCATTAATGATTAGGAATTTCGTTCAATTAATTATTATGATTTAACAGCAACTGTATGGTTGCAATGTCTCATTACCTTCCAACTTAATTAATAATCACTTTGATAGCTGGCCAGGTTTGTGTGGGTCTGCAGAAGACATTCACATTAGTGGCGAAGGGTGGTATACTTATTTGGTCATCGCCGGGTATATTCCCTTATTCACCAAATAAGGTGATGTAAGGTGAAAATATTTCTACTGCCACATTAAAAAAATTGTAAAGAAAAGGAATGGATAATTCGCATATTCATTACATTATTGCTGATATTGCTAGTATAGTTAATAGTACATTATATCTATGAAACATGAAACACCGCCGCCGCACTAGAGCGACCAATTTATAAGTTATAATTTATTTAGATGGATAATAATCAAATTATTTTTTAACAAACTATTGTATTAAAAATAATTCTAACATCATCTTTATTTTTAATCTCATCTTCTATTTATCTTCTATCTTTTATTTATTTGCTCTTCTATATTATATTCTTTTATTTATCTTTTTTTAAATATCTTCAGTACTGACCTTTTCATCATCCTTGATGTTACTCTTAGGATTATCATCTTTGATCCCTCTCCCACTAACCTTCCCCTCTACTTTAACATCCTCTATCTAACCCCATACTTTCTTCTACAGTAATTCCTTTAAAAAAATACCTGAACCTCCTTCCTTAAACTTATAATATTTATTTTATCTATTTTATTGTTTGTATTATTTATAGTAAGCATTTATTTTACTTATTTATTCTATTTGTTATAGGCACCTGCTGTAAAATCTTTTAAGGTTTAGCGGGACCATTTTGTAAAGTGCTTTTCATAAAATAAAATGATTGATTGATTGAAGGTGAATACCTTATGTTATATCCTGGGCTACCACAATTATTAGTGGTGAATACCACGCTTCGCCACGTATTCACATTCAACTAACAATAGCCCAGTTGAATTATCATCAAAAGTAGAGGGTCTACCTTGTATGAGCTTAAGGCACAATGTAAGTTCTATTCATTAATTTATGATCAATTGAATAGATCACCAGGTTTGCGTGGATCTGCCAAGGAGGAATTCACATTCAACTAACAATATTAGCTCTGTTGAATTGTCATCAAAAGTAGAGGGTCCACCTTGTTGCTTCCGTCCTATATTGTAATAAATGAAAAGAAAATAACATAAATATTTATATTGTATAATAAAATGTGCAATATTGATCATTGCTTAGAGTTTAATACTGCTGGACTCAAAATGAAATTGTACAGAGTGGCGCATACAGAACGGATGTTTTTCAAAGTGTTATAAGGAAGTTTATTTGAATCATACATTTATCTTCCTAACACCAAAATACTAAGTAAATAACCAAATTTGAGAATTTGAATGAAAAACTCCAAAACACTTGAGTATATTTCAAAAATTACATAGGAAAGATGGCACCCTTAAAATGCGTTAATGCCCATTAAAAGCCTAAAATTGGTCCTTATTTTTGATACAGCAGCAATTCATTCATATATTGCAGTATTCAAATCTCCAATGTAACGATATTTACGATAGTAAACTTGAATTTCAAGTAAAGAAGAGTCTCATGCCAATAAGTTCTCTGACTGAAGCTGCGTTGAACGACGATTGCAGATTCATTCTATTGGAAATATTGTTATTTTATTTGCTTATGGCTTTTTTTGCGGAGAGACCCTTTCGGTGTTCCGCCTCGCTGAATCCAGTTTTCCCTAATGTGAAATATGGAAAAACATTATAGGTTAAGTCCAACACTGAATTTTCAACTTTCCTAAAAGAAATATTGTTTAACAGCAGCAACACGTTTTGCAAGGTCAATTGCCGTTGATACTAAACTGATACTTCAACCTCCACAAAATGGTCACAGACAGCTCTAGTCCACTGATACTATCCTACTCAAATCCAGCCGTTCTTTTTGCGCCACCCAGTATTTTAATTTTGGTAATAATTATTGTTTATTTTCCAAGTAAGCCATGAATGTGGTCAGCTCTAGTTCCTGTTTTTCAAGTGAACATTTCTTTATATATGATTTGTTTGAAGGAATAAAGTTAATTATTTCCACAGACCTCTCCACCCTTGATTTGTTTGAAAGAATAAAGTTTGCACAGACCTCTCCACCCTCGAGCGGCTTAATCTTCGAGTAGTAGCTGGTGCAGACGACTTCGCTGTCCGTTTTGTAGGTGGGCTGAGGCGGCGCGGGCCTCACGCCATACTGGGACCAGCACTCGTCGTCGCTGATGGCGAAGTAGTGCCAGGGCAGCCATGCGTCGCCCCCTCCGTCGCGGCTCCTCTCCAGCACCCAGTTGCCGGGACGCGGCGACGGCCCCGCCTTCACTATCACGTCCGATATGTGGTAGTCCTGCAAACAACGAAAACGATCGAATTCAAGTTTATTGCCTTTTTTAAACAATGATTGCTTGTAATCTGAAATGAAACTTTATGTACAATAAAAATCCGAGAGTGTCAAAAGCAGAGCAGTGTTTATAGTGCGTGATCTCAGTGCACAAATAGTTTATTATTTATGTTATGTGATTATTGCCCGGTTTTTCAGTCGTTCAATAAACTTATTGAATCAATAACTTTTTTTTGCATTTGAAAACACATGGTTATTGATTCAATAGTGCTATTGGATCCATAAACTGTCTATTAACATTAAAACAAGTATGAATCAATCTATGTTATTTGTTAGTATTTAAAAGTAGTAGTCCTAGTGAGAGCTGCTAAACTTATCAATTTGAATAATAGTAGATTGGAAAAAATTGCTCATTAGTCTTCTTAGACTAGATTGCAATATGAGGTGTGGAAAAAAAATCCGATATGTGGTAAAGGGGGAAAAACTAAATAAATTTATCAAATTCGGATTTATTGGTGTTTCTTCTTTTTGTATAATGAACGAAACATTTCTTATAAACTGAAATAAACCGATAAAACGGGGTATCCAAGAACTCGACATGTTATAGTGTACAAAAAGTAAAAATAATTGCTTCTAATCACTGTTGATATTACTTTATTAATTAGGACATCCCAGGTCGCACAAAACTGCGACTATTGAACTACATAAAATAGTTTCCAATCCACCTCCTCCTCCTTCTTCTCTTTCATTTCAATCTTCTTCTCCATCTTCTTTTCTCTTTTTCTTCTTCTTCTTCTTCTGGTTCTGCGTGTTCTTCTTCTTCTTCTTTTTCTTGTTCTTCTTCTTCTTCTTCTTCTTCTTCTTCTTCTTGTTCCTTGTTCTTGTTCTTGTTCTTTGTTCTTCTTCTTCTTTCTTTTCTTCTTCTTCTTCTTCTTCTTTCTCTTCTTTCTTCTTCTTCTTCTTCTTCTTCTTTCTTGTTTTGTTCTTCTTGTTCTTGTTCTTCTTGTTCTTCTTAGTAGAACACATTTGACATCTAGATGGCGGAATAATGAAGTTCCAACTTGAATGACCCAGTAACTGCTGCCATCTTACGACAGAATTCAAAACTATCTGCGTTGTGCATTGCCGACCAATCAGGGGAGAGAGGCGGAGCTTAGACGAGGCGTGTCTGTAAAAATTGAAGCTGTCTATCACCCAGTAACTGCAGCCATCTACCGGTCGAATTCAGAACTAGCTAAGTCATTCACTACTACGAGATAGTAGTTTGGTGATATCGGAGGTTTGATTTACAAATTAGGTCACGATTCATGGAAGAATTTAGACATAGTTCATGCATGAAGAAGAAGAAGAAGAAGAAGAAGAAGAAGAAGAAGAAGAAGAAGGAAGAAGAAGAAGAATAAGAAGAAGAAGAAGAAGAAGAAGAAGAAGAAGAAGAAGAAGAGAATAAGAAGAAGAAGAAGAAGAGGAAGAAGAAGAAGAAGAAGAAGAAGAAGAAAGAATAAGAAAAGAAGAGTTAAACTCAGTGGATGTTTTTGTGTTAGATTTAACAGCCCATGATGTGTCAAGTCGTGTAACACAAAATCATGGTCCTCGAAATCGAAGAATAACTTACTAATGTAACTATAGAATAACTATACAATATCCATTGCTATTCTGTGTCTCAATCAAACTGTCGTGTTCAATAAAGTGCAATTGACAAAAAATTACAACTAGTATTCCACCTTTTATCAAGAATGAAAACTCAATAAAATATGTGTACGCAATTTATAAAGGCGTGACTGCCGAAACTGATTAATATTGTTGTCATAGACAAGTCAAGTCATATTGTGTGAGTGACAATGACACATCTAAACGCAGACTGTCAGCCTTTAAAATTTCAATTCCAGTAGCAGCAAACGGCGATAAATTCAGTTTTCCCTCGCATAAATCTCGAGAGGCGGGAGCGTGGGTATTCTATTTATTCAGACTGACAGGTGTTTGGACTTTGAGTGCCTAGATTTATTGAGCACAAAGTTCCTCACTGGTTTTGGATTTGTGTGACATTGATTTGATTGAAACTTCAATAAATTGAGAATATTTAATTTTCTCTCTTTCAAATAACATTGATTCAAACGCCTATTGATTGCGAACCTGCACATTACATTTCACTTTTTCTACTATTATTATCAGTGGTACTACTACTATACAATCAGTGGGTGGATGAATATGAAAACATGATACATCAATACTACAATGTATAATCAGATTCATTCAATTTCTACATTAGATAGATAGATAGATAGATAGATAGGATAGATAGATAGATAGATAGATAGATGGATAGATAGATCGATAGATAGAGAGATATTATTTCTTGTCGTTGCTGATGACCGTTGAGTACGATGGCAGAGAATCAACATTATCTCTCTATACCAAGCGCCTAATTAAATGAATCTGTACTACATTTACTACTATAACTATACAATCAGCGGATGAATATAAAAAACATGTAGGCTATAGCAGGATCCTTTTAACTTGTCAGAAAATATATGTTTCGACGAGCAATATCACAATACTTAACCTAGATGAATGAGATTATTGAAAAGGTATTTTAAAAGTTATTCTTTGAAAGGTCTTCTATAAAAGGTCTTTTAAAGACTTTAAAGGTCTTTAAGACTTTGAAGCCTTTTGATTATTGTGTCGAAATCACTGTTTAATTATTACCGAAACAGCTGATTTCTGACAAACTAAATGGATCCTGCTATACTGTACATGTTTATACATGGATGAAGATAAAGAAAGGAAAGAAAAAAAAGAAAGCAAAGAAGTTCGTAGAGGAGGAAGAAGAAGATGAAGAAGGGGAAGAAAAAAAGAGAAGTGGTAAAGGACGAAGAAGCAGAAGATGAAGAAGGATAAGAAAAACAAGACGTCGAAGAAGCAGATGAAGAAGGGAATGTAAAAGGAAAGGACGAAGAAGTGGCAGAGGACGAGGACCCAGAAGGAGAAGAAGCATTTATGACGTGATAGAAGAACAAAACATGGAAAAAGAAAAAAGATAAATAAGGTGATGAAAAGAAGAGAATTTCGACTGCGGTCCATATTGGTGTGGGTGGGTGGTCTAGGCCAGACCTATTTTAATTAACAGCTTGTGACGTGTGATTCCTTTGTTGTGGCCGCGCTATTCTATTTCTCTCTCACTCTCTTAGCCCTACCACACTCTTTTCCGCTCTCTCTTGCTCTCCTCTTTCTCTTTCTTTCTCTCTCATTCTCTATCTTACTCTCACTCTTTCTCGCTCCTTTTCTCTTTGACAGCCTATCACTCCTTCCACCCATGCCACAAGTACACTGAAATACCTACGCTACAGTAAAACTATACTTTTAACATATGATTCCAAAAATAGAACCGTGGTTAATAGAGAGACAAGACAAGAAGAAGAAAGAGAAGATGATTCAGAAGAAGTGAGAGGGAGAACCAAAGCTGAGGGGAAAATGAAGAGAAGAGGAAGAAAAATGAATAGTTGGTGGATTAGGAGGAGAAAAAGAAGAATAAGAAAGAGGAGAAGGGAGGGGGAGGAGAAAGAGGAGGAGGGAGAAGGAGGAGGAGAAGGAGGAGGAGGAGGAGGAGTAGGAGAAGAATAATAATGAAAAGAATTAATGAAAGCAGAATAAGAGAATGACTTTGGAATTATAGAGTGGGGTGACCAGTGGGGTCGTCTTAATGGGGTGGTGGAGAAGATTAAAGAAGTAGAAGATGGAGGAAGGAATAAAAGACATATTGATTGATAAGAGATAGATAATGAAGAAGAAGAAGAAGAAGAAGAAGAAGAAGAAGAAGAAGAAGAAGAAGAGAGAAGAAGTCAAGAAGAGAAGAAGAAGAAGAAGAAGAAGAAGAAAGAAGAAAGAAGAAGAAGAAGAAGGAAGAAGAAGAAGAAGAAGAAGAAGAAGAAGAAGAAGAAGAAAGAAGAGAGAAGAAGAAGAAGAAGAGAAGAAGAGGAAGAAGAAAGAAGAAGAAGAAGAAGAAGAAGAAGAAGAAGAAGAAGAAGAAGAGAAGAAGAAGAAGAAGAGGATGAGAAGAAGAAGAAGAAGAAGAAGAAGGAAGAGGAAGAAGAAGAAGAGGAGAAGAAGAAGAAGAAGAAGGAAAGAAGAAGAAGAAGAAGAAGAAGAAGAAAGAGAAAGAAGAAGAAGGGATTAGAAGAATTGGACAAAAAGGAGAACAAACAGGAAGAAGGAAAAGGAGGATGAGAGAGAGAAATGGGAGGAAGAAGAACAAGAAGAAGTATGATTCGGAGATAAAAGGAGGAATAGTCCAGAGCATAGAATAAGGACAGATAAAAAAAAGCCACAAAAGTGAAAATCACAAAGGGCCGCCGCCACCACTTACTGATCCTTTCCTTTCACTTTGTCCAGGACTTTTATCATCCTTTTGGACGGAATAGGGTGCGAGGATAAATAAGGATAACACCTTGCTAACACCTAGTTCAACAACAGAGGTGTTGACATTCAACAAAAAGCGCTCGCGCCCTATATTACATATTATTACTATATTCAAATACTACACATGTATTATTACAATACTCGCACCCTTCAGAGAACAGTTCAAAGTAGAGACCGTTCTTGCAACACCTGTTGAATAACAATGTGTTGGGTTTTCATCTTGTATGTATTTGAATCTATCTATTTTGAATCAGCTGATCTCATTTGATTAGCATTGTACTGATCCTGGATCAAAACTGATCCTGCTTGGTGCAACCCAAAATCAGCCATTCTTGTATTCCCCCAAATCATGTTTAATGAATGAGCTTACAGCTTTTGAACAATAATTTTCTCATTCCTTTATAATTCACATAACTGTTTAGGCGTCCTAGGACTTTTCTGCTTACCACTATGAATATTATATCGAATGTAGAACTTCAAGAACAATTACTAATCAAATTTGATAAACATTTTGATGAAATTCCATGTAATTCGAGTATTTGGTAATCCAAGGTACTATTTTAATGAGCCCTACCTTATTCAGTCTACTCTGCAGCATTCTCTTATAAAGCTGTATACTCTGATAAATACGAATATCAATTTAGACTCTACTAAAAAAGTGGAAATTCAAAAAACCCTCGGCTTCTTGATTCTTCTACGCTCTGCTTTTTATCCTCTCTAAAAACGAAATTATTATACGTGGGAGAATGCTAAGAAACGTCAAGTGACATTGCATTGTTCTAAAGACACTGTGTGACTCCGTCAGTTTTTGTTGTACATTAGGACTTGCATCAGCCCAAAATTGAACGGCACTGGAAAGGTAAAAAATTGCTATCAGCAATGCTGGAAGGAATTATGGATGCCGAACTGTATTGTTTGTCTGGAGCGACTGATCTCCAGCTCCACTCTGGAATTTAGTCTCTCTCACAATCGCTCTCTCTTTTTTTTACTCTCTGAGTGACTCTCTCTCTCTTAAACAGCCTCCAATCCTTTCTCTCTCCAGCTGACTGGAATTCGCTGGAGACTCCAGAGCCTTTACCATAACCACGGCGGTTCTTTTTGAGTGCTCTGGAATTCTGTTCTCTGGTCACATTTTCCCTCTCTATCTCTCTCTCAACCCTCTCTTCCTCTCTCCCTTCAACTCTCCCTCTCTTTCTCTCTCTGCCATCCAGCAGTTCTCCAGCACTTCTTGACAGATAAGAACACAGCAACATGGCGCACGTCAAAAAATAAAATTTCGACTATCGGTCACCTCTTGCATACAAAACGGCTCATTAAACCACTCTTACAAAGTTTTTTCATTGCATGTCTCCCCGTATTACAACAACTCTAATTTTATTGTCCTTTGTCCAGTTTTTCATTTTCCATCTGGGTGAATCACAAGGTTATAATATAGTTATACAAAGAACTTACGTCATAATGTACAATACAATAAAGATACTATTATTTCGCACGTTTAATCCAGTTTTATTCGAAATTATTGCAAGAAAATTCCACCATGATCGCTTCCGTCGTATTTAAAATCACCTCTACCGAAGTGCACATAGCAAATTGATAGCATCGACAGAAATAATTTATTTCTCAGGTGTTTCCAAGTAAATCAACAGGTGAATCATCAGCTGTGACATCCACAAACCGTGAGAACGACAACTAGAAGAGTCGAAGAAGAAACAAAAAGAGAAGAAGAAAGAAGATCAAAATAAAAATCAAGACAGATAAGAAAAAGTAGACAGTTTGTGCGAAACGCGAGTACACAACCAAATATAGTGACACGTTTTCTCAAAGGTACTGGGACTAGAAAATAAAGCAAAAATAGTTTTACGCACCACACGTAGCTTACCGTAGTAGGGAGTAGACAATACTACTATAACTATATTGTCGCACTGTATTTACTATGGTCAGTGTACTTCTTCGCTCTATACAGTATAGTTCAGTACAGTCTCTTTATAGTTATAATACAATAAAGTACTGGTTGGATACTCTTACAAAGTATGCCGACACATATACCTGTAAAACATATGAAAATGAAAATCGTGCCTCCAACATACTTGTACAGTACCTTTGCTCCATAAATTCTCTGTCTCACTTTCTCACCATTATGTACACATACTATCGCTCTCTCTCTCTCACTATCTATCTCCAGCATCCTTTCACACTCTGTCTTTCTCTCTCAAACTTTCAATGTCTTTCTCACAGTCTATCTTAAAATCTATCTATCTTTCTATCTATTGTCCTTATTTGGTCATCTTCGGTATATTATTTAATTTGGCGATGATATATATATACCACGCTATATATATATATGAATATATACCACGCTTAGATAGATTCATTTAATTTGGCGGATGGTATTAGATAGATAGATAGATAGATATTATTTCTTGACGTTGCCGATGACCGTAGAGTCCGACGGCAAGAAAATAATATCTCTCTTTCTATCTACTGGCATCCACCAAATTAAATGAATCTTATTATATCTCTCTATGTTTACATATGACTTTCTCACTTGAACTCTCTCACAAACTATCTCTTTTTCACTCTCACCCCATAAGGCTTTCTTTCAGACTCTCCCTCTGTCTCTCTTACTCCTACTCTATCATCTTTCTCTCTCTCACTCACTCGCTTACTCTCTTATCTCTTACAACCCTTTAAGCAATAAAGCACGTGCTCTGTGTTTTCAATGAGTATCCCACGGCCTCCTGAATATACAGTCGATTGTTGCTAGCTGTACCACATCACATCACGTTAAATTGCATTCCTCACTGCCTTCTAGATTATTATCTTCACCGTCGCTTTGTACTTCCATCTGGACTGTAGTTGCAGTGCCAAGTTGCTGGTGACTATTTTTATCGGTTTTTGATTTTTTTTCGCGCCTAAGGAAATGCAATGTGGTCTAGTATAGTAGGATTATTTTAAATTGTCAGAAAACAGCTGATTCAACGTCAGTAAACGAGTTACATCAATCAGCTGTTTTCTGACAATTCACAATAATCCTGCTATACTTGAGTTATGTAACAAACGGTATGGACAAACGTTCCTGAGAAGTAGCTTGGGCTATTACTATATGGATGTTGTATATAATTACAACTACTATTGATTATTTCTATTAAAAACTATTGATAATATTAACAAAAATATGCTCAAAAACATTGTAGGTCTTATGAGATTTGATGTGATATTATTCAATGGGTCCTAATACAAGTTTCACCTTGTATTACCAAAGCATGAGAACAAAACATGATGAACGATTGTTCCAGACTAGTAATAGTGAATTTCTCAAGAAAGTTGACTTCAAATGGTGTAAAATTTACCAACAAAAACTCTTACAACAGTGGCTTATAACTATGATGTGAGAAAATTTAATTAAAAAATAATTATTAGTAAATTTTAATAAATTAGTAACATAAAGAATAATTTATGATACAAATTTCATTGCCAGAAAATTAACCATTGAGAAATTGAATTTAAAATTAAAAATTAATTACATTAAACATAACAGTGAGCCATTAAGAACAATCCATGATGATAGAATTAGTCTTAATAGTGGATTTCTCATAATAATTCAGTTTAAATCGTGTAAAATTGACTGAAAAAATGCTCAAACGACTGTTGCTCATCAAATTTTATGTAATAACGTTTGTTCAATACAGAAATATGTAAATTTTCACATTAGGCAGGCTATTGAACTAGTTGGACAAAAATATTATTGATTTTGTAAGTTGGAGCTAAGTTATGCTCCAACATAGGTTGATGATGTGAGAGGATATGAAAGAGCTTTCCCCTTTTCTAACCCCTCGTAGGCTAAGTGTAGACAAGTGCTCTTGGCTCTTTCTTTTTCCACCCTACACTCAACCGAAATTCTTTTCTCTTTTTTACTCATCACCTCATTCCTCTCTTCTCTTCCTCTTCCTCTGTAACACGCCTGCAGTTACCAACAATCGTCTCCTTTCCTTATTCACAGTTTTTACATGTACAGTTAATAAGGAATTTATAATATTCGATCATGGCCGTTTTATGGAGAAACAAGGTTTAAACCTGTATAGTATTTGATGCGGAGACTGTATAATCACAGAGTCACAGTGTGGTCATTGGTGTGAAAAGGTCCATAGGAGTAAGTTGAAACATTTATTTTTCCCAACACAGTTTTTTTTACCAGAAGGGTTAGGAAAAGGAGAGGAAGAAATTTTTTCACCAAATTTTTGAATTTTGATACGGGATTACAGACAATCATGAAAACATTTACACATTCACAAAACTTATTTTCAGAGAAACATCAATAAAAATGAATTTTTCAACAATGAAAAATTTAAATATTGTGAGACCTTCACCTTCAACTGAATTTAACTCATTCAAATCATAATCAATCCTAAACTGAATAAGAAGACTTAAAGTTGTCAAAGCCACATATTTTTTAAATCAAAGAGATACAGGTTTCGGTTGTTAGACCATTATCAATCTCTGTATTTCACCATCTCAATCAATTAAATGATGAAATAATCATTTTGGATAATCGAGATTTTGTGATAATCAGAGAAGATACTTTTACTTTTAGATACAGTAGTTGTGATACTCAGGGAAGAATTAGATACTTTAACTTTTAGTTATAGTAGAAAGTTATATGAAAAGAGGATAAGAAGAGGGTGGTGGTAAAGAAGGAGTAGTGAATAAGAAATCTTTTTCAATGCCCAAATTCAGAACAATGAGAACGCTACAAACGCCATCTAGCAGCAAAATTAGGAATCAACTAACATGTTCCATTTCACTGCTCGCTTGTGATTGGTTGGAGGCGTGGCTTGTTGAAAGCCAATTAAATTGCGTTATGTATTTCGAGGCCGTACTTTAACTTTCCTCTGATCGTGTGGAATTTGACTAGTTGATTTTCCAATGAAACTCATTGATGTACAATAAAATTATTGTGTTGATATTAAATATAATTTCGAATGATTTCATTCTGATCATGTGATTTTTTTGATGTGTGCGTTTAATAGCAAATGTGTATCTGAAATGTGTTCTCCTTCATTATCAACTTCTTCATCTGCTCTTTCTTCTTACACTTCCCATTAAACTCCTGCTTATCTTCTTCTCCTCTCTCTTATTTACTACCATTCCCATCTTTTTCTTCTCCTCCTCCTTTTTCATCATCTCCTTCTACTTCTTCTCCTCCTCCTTCTTCATCTTCATCATCTTCTTCTTCTTCTTCTCTTCTTCTTCTTCTTCTTCTTCTTCTTCTCCTTCTCCTCCTTCTCCTTCTTCTTCGCCTCCTCTCCTTCTTCTTCTCATCATCCTTTTCTTCTTCTTCTTCTTCCTCCTCCTTCTTCTCCTTCTCCTCCTCTCCATCTTCTTCTTCTTCTTCTTTCTTCTTCTTCTTCTTCTGCTTCTTCTTCTCCTCCTCCTCCTTCTTCTCCATCATCTTCATCATCTCTCATCTTCATCTTCTCCTCCTCCTCCTCCTTCTTCATATTCTTCTTCTTCTTCTTCTTCTCCTCCTCTTCTTCTTCTTCTTCTTCCTCCTCCTCCTCCCCACCTCCTTCTCCTCCTCCTCCTCCTCCCTCCTCCTTCTCCTCCTTCTCCTCCTTCCTCTTCTTTCTTCTTCTTCTTTTTCTTCTTCTCCTACCTCTTCTTCTTCTTCTTCTTCTTCTTCTACTTCTTCTCCTCCTCCTTCCTCCCTCTTCTTCTTCTTCCTCTTCTCCTCCTTCTTCTTCTTCTTATTCTTCTTCTTCTTCTTCTCCACCTCCTCCTTCTTCTCATTCTTCTTCTTCCTTCTTCCTCTTCCTCCTCCTCCTCCTCCTCCTCCTCCTCCTCCTCCTCCTCCTCCTCCTCCTCCTCCCTCCTCCTTTCTCCTCCTCCTCCTCTTCTCTTTCTTTCTTCTCTCTTCTTCATCTTCTTTTGCTTCTTCAATCTTCATGAACATTCTTCTTATCTTCTTATAACCTTCTTCTCCTTATTCTTTCTCTTCTCCAGCCAATCATAGAGTGCGTTCAGTTCTCATCATTGGACGTTTCACTACTTCTGCCGGCGAGACTAATGTCCCATAAACAATAATTCATTTTACTGCACTGCTCGCCGCCGTGAGAAACCCATCTCTTTCTGACAACTCTCTTTTCTTCTTCTTTCTCTTCTATTTTGTTCTCTTTTCATGGTTCTCCATTCGTCGGTAAAATCTTTCAAAACTGTTTCTTCCTCCCATTCATTTCAACCGTAAATAATCATTCTCCTGCCTTTTTATGACTCGTTTGATGGTGATGACGTTTTTAAAACCTAATCACGGCTAGTCGTATCATAAATTATTCGTTATTTCATGCAAAGCTTGCAGAGAGTTTTCAAATCAATTGAATTATTACAAAGACGCAACTAAATATACAGTATTTTGATGTGACTAATTCATGGAAAATATTCCATCAACTTATTAAAACAAATCCCACACAACCATCTCGAATCCTCACGTGATCAATTCCTCTATCACGAACAATTCTCTAAAGAAAATACAGTAAAGAAATTAAAAACAATGTAGAAAGCAAGAAATAACATCTAGCACGAACCAATAAGCATCGGAAAGCCACCGAATTAGTGTAGCTAATCTGCTAATTAGTTCCTCTTATGTGACGTTCACGAACTGCTAGCGTCTTATTGGTTGAAATTTCAAAATGGCGTTCTACCAATCACACTGCTTCTTGAGACGTTTAACGTCAGCTCTGCTTCTTTCCTATTGGTTAAAGCTCTATTGGTTATAAGCTGTGCCCATATCTATTGAAGAATATTATAGATGTCATTAGGCTAAATCTCAAGTGATGTTCACTGATGTCATCCAATATTCATTCATCTGTTTATCAAAATTTGTTTTTGAAGGACTCGCTTAATGGCGTTTAATATATGGGTTGGTTGGACCATGACGTCATCTAGCTAACTGGGTAGTACGCATACATTCCATGACACCTCCTCCTTCTTCTTCTTCTTCTTCTCCTCCTTCTTTTTTTCTTCTCCTTCTTCTTCTTCTTCACCATCTTCTTCTTCTTCTTCCTCTTCTTCTTCTTTTAGATACTGCGGTACCGTGGTCTGACCCACTATAAATTGAGAGTGCGGAAGGATTAAAAGCGGCTGATATTCAATATGTTGTAGTATTATTATTGGACCACTTGAATTAGCCAATAGCGTGTAAAAACAGCATGAAAGTTACGGAGAGGATTGTCTCTGTCTTTTCAGTACGGTACAGTATGGTAAAAGTGGTTATGGACAGTAAGCTCTCTCTCTCTCTCTCTTGACAGCTTCTCAATAAGGTATGGTGAAGTTATTGCTTTTCGAGTAGAAGAGAGAGAGAGAAATAGAGGAGAAATGGTGTGTGATAGAGACAGGAGGAGAGAAAGATTGCATAATTTAAGAAGTTGCTCACTGGCTCGAAAATCAGTTAGGCTACCACCTTTCACTTTATAAGCTTTTACCATCTTATAAAGGATCTTATAATTTGATACAAACCAATGTAGTAGTTGAGCTTGAGATGTTTATCACGTACAAAAAATTTTGATAAAATATTGTACTTGATTTAGATTTTGATTTGTACTTTTGATTTAGATAAATGTAAAGATTTGATTAATGAAAAATGGTGCCTCAACAAAATGAGGTCACCTAACCACTTTTTCCAATTTTGTATTGTATTTATATGTGGTATTATTGTATTGTTTTTGGGAATTGTGTGTAAATAAATGAAATGAAATGAATGCAATGAATTTATCGTGGTTTGTAGATTAATCCCATCACCTACAGCTAATTCTAACAATCTAATTCTTTGAGCCTAATTCTTTGTGGTGCTATCTATACAATACTATCTGCTACATTAATACTAATAGCATACATTCCGTATTGAAAAATTAGGTTATTTAAAGAGCTTCACTTCGAACCTTCTACCTTCTATTACCTTCACTAACTTACCCCATCATAATTACGCAAAACTGTAGATTTAGTTCCCATTACCCACGCACAAGCCTAGAGCTTATGTGGGCATCATCCCCAGCACAGAAAAGTTCACTTGTGGAAGAATCATGTTATGATCATACTTCTCTCATTAAATTACACTCTTGTACTTGTTAGAATAAAGGCACTACTCACACCTGGAAACTTCAAATCGAAAAGCAACTCATCGCTCGGCAACTCAGCGATGCAGCGAGTGACTTCAGTCACTTGTCATACTCACAGCAGCTACTCCTAGTTGCCAGGTTGCCGATCGACTACTATCACAATATTCTCAAAAAGTAAATATTTTGAGAATTTTATAACTTATCTTCAATATTTCATAAGTTGAAGTAAACAAAAAATGATGAAATACTACTTTTTAAAGCAAGCAATCCTACTTTTTCAGTTTGATGTGGTTAGAATGTCACCTAACCTCACTTTTCTGTACATAGAATCTGTCCACACATGGCAACTCGATCACTCGGCAACCAGCATGTCGAATCGAAGAGCGACTCAGTTGCGCGGCGATAGAGTTTCCTATTCTGGAATCGCCTAGTCTGAGCGTCATCATTTGAAAACACATGCTGCGTCGCTGAGTTGCCGAGCGATGAGTTGCTTTTCGATTTGAAGTTTCCAGGTGTGAGTAGTGCCTTACCTGGCTCTCAAAGGTATCTCAGTGAGGATCCCGGTTCCAGCATTCTTAAGATTGTACGAATTTTCTACATTGTCCTCATTGATATCGAAGATAGCAAACCTCCAAAAGAAGCCCACTATTTCCACACACAGATAAAGATATTCTTCAGAATTTATTTATTTTCGCTGCTCCGACAGAAGTGAACTAAGAATAGTCTTCCTATCGACGAGCACTGAATTTGCATACAATGAGAGGGACATACACACAGTATTTATCCGGGCAGCATCTTGGAATATTAAATTTGCATACAAAGGATGAATCCATCAAAATCTATGAGCTCTAAATAATAGATGATAGTTGAAGATCGACTCTAGTTGATTTTAATGTGTATTACAGTTCAATGTCAATAGAAGAAGAAGAAGAAGAAGAAGAAGAAGAAGAAGAAGAAGAAAAGAAGAAGAAGAAGAAGAAGAAGAAGAAGAAGAAGAAAGAAGAAGAAGAAGAAGAAGAAGAAGAAAGAAGAAGAAGAAGAAGAAGAAAAAGAATAAGAAGAAAACTAAAAAAATAAGAGGAGAAGGAGGAGGAGGAAGAGAAGGAGAAATAAGGAGGAGTCGGAGTAGGAGGATGAGGAGGAGGAGGAGGAGGAGGAGGAGTAGAAGGAAACTCTATTATAAGGCGTATATCAAAGCAAGATAAAATAAAAAAAATTCAAATGCTATATTGCTGGGAGTGATAGTATTATGTACTATCACGTATTTGGCAGGAAACCGTATCATGTAACCAAATTATAATATGTAATTTTAAAAAGATCACGATGTACACACCCAATATCGATAATGTCTGTCAGAGATTTGCAACACAAAATTATTCAAAACTAGTGGAGAAGCGTGGTATATTTATTTGGTCATCGCCGGGTATATTTCCTACAGGAAAATAAGTATACCACGCTTCGCCACGGTTCAAAACCTCTCAAAATTATTCTGAGAAGGGCTGATGAGATGTTAATGAATTCAATTTCAGAACTACTTCATGGGGGTGTGATGCTAATGTGAATATGTCTGTTCAGAGTAACTGATTGCAAATTTCCAATCAAATTGATTTCTGAATAAAATCAACCTCTGAATATACAGGGTGGCGCATAAAAAATCATGTTTTTCAAGTGTTATAAGAATGTTTATTTTAATCATACATTTATCTTACTTACACCAAAATATAAATAAATAACCCAATTTGAAAATGTTTTATGAGGAACCCCAAAACACTTGAGTATTTAAAAACAATTACATAGGAAATATAACGCCCTTAATGCGTTAATGCTCATTAGAAGCCTCAAATACGTCCATATCTTTTGATACAGGATACAGCAGTAATTTATACATCAAGTTGATGCATATCATGATTAAGTTGATGCGTTCTTAGTTGTATAGGCCTATACTCCATACTATGAAGAAAAAATTGAGTTGAAGAGCTGACTTCAAGATATCAACATACCAGATATGTCCAACAACAATCATATGCATAACTAGTGTGTGGGCAGATTGAAAGTCAGCTGATCAATTCAAGGATGTATTCTATTGTATGGAAAGAAAATTTCATCGAATACATGAATGAGTAATTTTTACAAATTTAATTGAATCTATCTAGCTTGAATAATATATTAAACACAATATAATGTCCTCGTCTAATAATGCTTAATGACACTTCCAGAAGTAGTGTATTTTATATTTTAGGAAGAAATGTAAGTTATATCTAGGAGTAAACAAATACTTATTAGAACCTCAGTAAGCAAGTTAATCATTATTGACTTTGAGTATTATCTGGAGCCCCTTACCATATAAACCTAAGGCCAGAAAAGTGTTCTAAAAACAACAAAGTCCTCAAGAGCTGTTAACTAGATGAGCGCCTCAAACACAATAAATAAAAAACGTGTTAACAATAATTGGACAAATAACAAACACACAGAGTAAGCTTGTACGAAAATAGTGGGCAACCTGGCTTATGTCATGTCACCATTGCCTACTAAAATAGACCTAAACTAGCCGATAAAAAAGTAGAAGAAGACGAGAGGAGAAAAAAGAAAATAAGACAAAGAAGGAGAGTGGAAAGACGAATAGAAGAGAAGGAAGGACGTATAGATGGAAGAGCATTATTTGATGCAGCCGAAAAATGGCGCACCACAAAAAGCCCTGGGTCTGTATCATACAATTTAGAAGTCAAGTAATACAGGAAACTAGACTAATAAAATTCTTTATAAATTTTAAAGCATCCGATTTCTATTCCTTTAGTCAAATTAAATGAATGTCACTAATTCGCTTGCGAAAGTTTCAGATGTCACCAATGAGAATAGTTGTCACTACAGAGAGTGTATAGTAATAATGTGGCCATTTGCGTGAAGCACTCCATAACAGTATATGTGGAGATATTTTTTCCTGCCACCGCCATACGTTTCCAAATTTTAAATTATTATTCTAATATTAAAAATTGTCTCTTCACTCTGGGTATTGTGTAAGAAGCTTAAAATAAACCAAACTAACACTAGCAGCAAAGGCAAATTGTAGGTTGGAAAAGTATCAATCAACATAACATATGATTTGCGTATCATTTCAATGCAATCTTATGGGAATTGGCAGAAGTATGGTGGATTTTTCCAAGATAACCAATCAAAAGTGTGGCATGCAATGTCCACACTGTTACTATACACTCTCTGCAGTGACTACTATTCTCATTGGCGAAAGCTCAAACTGTCGCAAGCGAATCATTGAACCTAAAATGCCTCCAGGTCACACTGTCATACCATATTATTACTCGTACTTTGAACCGAAAAATTGAAATTATTTGAGGGATCTGCTTCTTCAAATTAGGATTTCATCATTATATAAGGTTACTTAAACTAATTGAACATCCAAGTTATATACTACGTATAAAGCTTTTATTTTACAAAATATCCTGTTCTAGCAATGTTAGAATTTACTCCGACTTTCATCACAGATAATTCACAGTATCCCCTCATTTTATGTGGCCTTTTAGGTAGTCCTTTTTATACCAAACATTCTCGACAGTTTTGATAGAATTTTTCTATTAGAATCATAAAATCTGCTTTGTGATTCAACCAACAACAAACAACATCAATTGAAAGGCATGAATAAGGACAAAACAACAAATAAAATGACAAAATAAACAAATAAAACATGTTTTACAGGTAAAACATGAATTGAACAAATCCCGACCGATGTTTTACATTAGCGAACAATCACCAGTACATGAGTGGCTGAACAAAGGCCTATTCAGCTGCTGCTTTTCACTGTCTGCGTAGCCTATACCAATTGAGAGATGCACTTCTAAACAAACGGCAGTCCAATTTTACACCACAATTTACAATTCAGACTATAGTCCGGATTCTGTGAACAAACAGCAGTCCAATTTTATACCACAATTTACAATTCAGACTATAGTCTGAATTCTAATAGTATGGCAAACATGAATACAAGTGAAGTGAGCGCCTCTCATCTTGTATGCAGCATTGTGTTAGGCCTCTGTTATCTTGAACCATAGATATAACAGATTAGAACAGAATAGATAACAGATTACTACTATCTCTTCTCTATGCACAAACCAAGGATATTAGTGTACCTTGTATGTGCTTGAACTGAACCCCTTACTTATTCAAATCATTTGAATAAATTCGCCCTATTTGATTGCTGGACTACAATGAAAATTATCACGTTTTTCGGTTATTAAATTCATCAACTAATGCAACTAATATTCAGTATATCCTCTTACACTTAAATTCACTATCCTATAATCTTAATGCATCAATATTCACTATTCCTCTAATATTCAAGGTTTTTTTTTGAGGGTGATGCCCACATGAGCTCTAGGCTTGTGCGTGGGTAATGAGAGGGGTGATGATGAGAGATGACGAATTCTTTAAAATATTTCAAAAGGGATCAGTCTCTAAAAGAAACTAATACAACAATTATTTCCACAGTATAAACAATAATTTCAAATGATATATAACTTATCCTTCCAGAGTAGTAGTAAAGGTGATGATGTGGTAGTTATCCATACTGAATAAGAAGACTTGAAATTGTTAAAACCACATATTTAATAAAACAACGAGATACTGCAGTTTCGGTTGTTACACCATTATCAATCTGTGTTATCAATCTGAGCGCTGTGATTGTGAATGGCTATCGATTGGATAAGCTCCTCCCACAATGGGCGGTTTCTACAAACATCACAGCAATGGCGGTTCAAACTGACATTTGTATCGCCATTTGGACTGCCATTTGTACAGAGTTTGAATCGCCATTGTTGTGATGTTTGTGGAAACCACCCATTGTGGGAGGAGCTTATCTAGGCCAATGGCAGTCGTTCACCTTGATAGGCCATACAGACTACCAATTACAGCGCTCGGTCACAATATAAATTCTGCTGCACTATACTCTAGTTTTAGTTAACAGAGATTGATAATGGTGTAACAACCGAAACTGTAATATCTCGTTGTTTGATTAAAATTTGTGGCTTTGACAATTTCAAGTCTTCTTATTCAGTATTTTATAGCCTATTTACTGCTCTTATATCTCTCTTCAGCCAACATCCCTCCAAGGGTCTCCTCTCTTTTTTTTAATTTCCACAACCATAAATCATGATAGTTTACGAACAACAAATAGTCTTCAATGAACGATAAATCGTTATGCTTAATTGAATCAGAGAAATATAAGTGTTTTTCATTTTCGAAAAAGCCAGACAGTTATAAAGGCCAGATGTGATTGCATCTTTGAGCGAGTTCATTGACGACTTTTCTAATAGCATCCGGAAGTGTAGACGTCTATTTTCGTCTAGAATCAAACTCTCGAAGTGTAATAAGCGCAGAATAAATGGTAAGCGATGTGAAATCGATGGTATGGTAGATTAAAAATGTAGAACAGAAATGTCAAATGATGAATGGAGTAGTAAAGGTGGCTATGGAACTTTTACGCTATTGTCTCAAAGTTTGAACCAAGTTTATGAGGTAAGTTATAAAATTGATACAATTATTCATGAGGTAACGTATAATTGAATGCAATTCATGAGGAATAGCCTGGCCTAAGACCGTTGAGTAAAGGCTACACTAGATGAATATCTAGTGAACATCATGTTCATCTAGTGAAGCCTTGGTTGGGTGCACTAACAAGATTTTATTAACTACCTGTATAGTTTCGACCAACTCAATTACCTGATTGGACAACAGTACTTAGTGCACAACAACATGATGACGTATTCATGTGCATCTTGATGTATGATCTGAATGAAGTTTATGTTATTGATATGAATTGATGAGAGTGACAGTGATTTTCTGAGTACTGTTACCTCATTCAATAAATGTCATGAATAATGGAATTGAATAAGATTTCAATGAAATCTTCTATGTCATTCAAATAATGATTAATTTATTGTAATTGGAAATAATTATTATGTAATTCATAGAATTCAGTAGAGAGCAAAACATGATTCATCGTCAAAAATGATGATGGTATGATTATCATTTTTTTTTCCTTTTTTGACATGTCATGCATGTATATATTTTTGTATGAAGAATAAAACTCTAATTCAATAATATTAAATAACATAACCTAAGACACCAGCAGTATATCAGACACTAACAATAGTCAATAAATTTGAAAAAGATTGAAGTGAAAGCAAGGCGATTGCATAAATCAAATTGATTTAATCAATAGAATGAAATACTGGAAAGCATTAAATCTCAAAAAATAACAAAATAAATAGACTGAATTCTCAAAAAATATATTGCTTCATTCAAGTAATTAATTTCAAATTGTGAGAATCTTTGATAAAGTACTTGAAGAATCACAGATTTTTATGAAAGGTTTACACCGAACTCCACACAAACTTGATTTACTATTCAATTGAAAATTGACGTTATTATGATTGATAATGAAACTCTCATCGATGATTGAAATTTATGTTATTTGTGTTGATAAAAACGGCATTAATTTTCTGAGTACTGTTATCGCATTCCATGAATGACAAGAATAATAAAATTGACGGTGAGAGACATTAATGGGTAATTTATCTATTATGGGTATTATTATCTATAAGTGGGTGACCTTGTTCAGGTCAAGGTCTAATCCATTCATTGAATTCAAAACGAATGCAGTTTTATTGTAAAAAAATAACAAACACTTCTATTTCGTTTTGAAATAGATATCGTGAATGTTTTCATTATCTTCGTAGAAGTAGGCTACCATACTACAGATACTGCATAATCACAGTATGGCCATTTGATGTATTTTTTTTATTGGTTAGCTCGGACAAATCCACCATACTTTTGCCAATTCCCATAACATTTTCATTCAAGTGATAAGCAAATCATTGATGTTATGTTGAGTGATTCACTTCTTACCTACAAATTTGCCCTTGCCAGTGTTAGTTTTCATAATTTTATGTTTTTAAAACAATACCAAGAGTAGAGAGACTATTGTTAATATAAAAAAAGTTATTTTTGTTTCTCTCAAAATAAGTTTGAAAAATGAGTGAATGGGTTATTCTCATGTAATCCCATATCAGAATTTAAAAATTTGGCAAAAGTAAGGAGGTGGCGGGAATAAAAATGTTCCAACACAATGTTATGGACCTTTCCTCACTAATGATCACACATTATGATTATCAAAACTTTGATGTGGAAAAATTATTTTGTTTATTTTCTTGTTGAGTTGTTGTTTTGCCAGTATTAACTCACCTCAATACTGTGAAGTAGCAAAAGTTCCATGCATTGTTTTGTACCGTATTTCACTAGAAAAAAATATCTTTCCAAATTTGAAATGTGGCTTTCTCTTCTGAAACCATTCTCGACCAATCACAGCACAGCGCGCCTATTTCAAACCGCGGCAACTTGTTTGTTGTGGATATTTGACTGCAGGGATCTGTCAGTACACAGATAAAATATAGTTTCGCATCTGACAGAGTATTTATCATGCTTTGTGTTCTTGTTTCTTGTCTGTCAGGGAATAAATAACGGATAGCTCTAAACCATGAACTTACCGTCTTTGAAAACTGGCGGTAACGCAGCGCTGGTTAAGACTTGTTTACACGTTTCCATTCGACTGATTTCAGTGTTATTTCAGAAATTTTGGTTCAGGAACGCTCATTTGTTCTTAGAAATTGTATGAAATTGAAATTAAATGTGACATTGGAGTATTATGATATCATGTATTACATTTATTCTTGAGAATTATAAATATTTTTTTTATTTTTTGATGATGCTCACATAAGCTCTAGGCTTGTGTGTGGGTAATGAGAAGGATGATGAAGAGTATTAATTCTCTTCTTTTTTTTTTTGAATCGACCAGCAACGGAAAAGCTACCAGTGGCCCTATTTAATAGAATTTTTCAACAATTTATATGAATAAATATAATTTATGACACCGTAATAGGATAGGCATATTCTAATTTCATTTAGAAGAATAACAAATTTCTATAACTGCAGCTCTTCTATTACTGAAAATCCCGAAATTAAGCACTATAGTCCGATTCACGTCAAGAAGTCAGCATTGTTTATATGAGGAGCATTGATGCCAAGATTCATTGTGAGAGAAAGAGAAAACTGCACCAAACGTGTTTGTTGGGACTGTATGCGACAACAATGCACAAGGCCTGAATTAGGGCAACTGTTATTTCAAATATTATAAGTGCAATTTGCGGCAACCATGCACAGTGCGAATAGGATAGAGACATCAGCAACTGCCTTGTGCTGAACAAGGATAGCAAACTCCCATCTAAGCAATGCTGACTTCTTGACGTGAATCGCACTATAGCAACTTTCGACTAACATATATGCCAATGGAAACGGATAAAGAATAGAATGGGAATCTATTCTTTGAACCAAACAAAAGAGAAATTAGTAATAAATATATAAATACCTTATCTCTAGTTATTTTATAATAATGGGATAATATGATAATAAATTCGATAATTGAATCCTAGATATTTAGATTCTTTACGTCCTATTCTCTCTTGAATCTTAAACCATAAGGAGCCTCACCCACCAAAGCTTGTTTTTTGCCATTTATAGCGTCTGAATACTATATTTTCAGTCTACTGTATTATCAAAATTATAGATCAATGATCACTAGAAATGAGTCGTAAATAATTATATATATAATGGAAATAAATTAATGATTTATGATAAAAAATAAAATAAGTCACTTACGACTGAAAAAGTGTTGTAGGTTCTCTCACAATCTACACAAAACATGTTTAGAGAGCCCAGATCATGTTACAGTCGTGAGAGAAGTTTTTTGGAAAGTATTTTTGTTGGAAAATAATAGTAGAAGTTCAACTATCCCGAACATCTATAAATGTGAGGGAGACAAAAACAAACACGGAAATTTATTGGTTCTCTAAAGACTTCTAACGACATCTTCCAGACTAACAGAGTTCGATGGAAATAGAACAGAGAAAGGGGAAGCGTGAAGAGGTGGGTGGGAGGATATGAAAGGAAAAGAAGATAATAAAAGTGAACAAATAGGATATGAGGAGAGAATAGACGGACTTTGAGAAGGAACTCATAAAGTAGATAGAGAACTACATGTTCTGTGTATCAGTACTTTGTTCTTTGAATTTAGTTCTATGTATTTAAAATTTCCCGTGTTTTGGATCACACGTTAAGCCGTCGGTCCCGGCTGCCCAATAAATAGTAGTTGAACTCATCTCTCATCATCATCATCATCATCCCTCCCATTACCCAAACACAAGCCTTGAGTGGTTTGTAGGGTTATTGAAAATTTTTTCACAATTAAATTTTCTATTGTCGACAATAACATATTCAATTCAATTTGTTGCCAAAAATCAAAAATACATTAGAGTACAATGGAAGTACAAAACAGTATAACATAAGTGTCATAAGATTATTAATTCGATTGAAAATTTAATTTAATTCGTACAACAAAATACATTGTAAGCAAGCTGGTCATCTCAATAAATACAAGAAATTCTTACTTACTAACTTAGTAAGTGCTGTGCCTGTGCTATGTGCTAACATGCAGTGCAGTATTTCCAACCATGCTTTACAAAGCGTCCCACGCTTGGGCTGTGCATGCATGTATTGGATGCAATTTGCGGCGCTTGCACTGTGTAGCCTATCTATACCATGGTGGACTACTATTATTATACCGCTTGCACTATGTGTGTGTAAGCACCCTATCTAGACATAGTAGCCTATAATTACCATAGCCTCCTCTAATACTGTATTAGAGGAGGCTATGCTATTACTATTAGCAACGAGATGGTAGCAACGCTAAATAAAGACCTTAAAGGTGCACAGTCAAGTACTATAACCTAAGAAGTAGTAGCCTATTTTTAAAGCAAACCGACAGACGACGCGTCTGGAGATTTATATTTATAGCATGTGACTAGACTTGCAGTCTCCAACTGAACTTCGACTGGTCAAGAGTCGAACGTGTGAGTCATCTCTTCCTTTAAAAGAGAGAGAGAGAGAAAGTGTGTGGAGAAGAAGAGAGAGAGAGGTATTCAGAGAAAGTGAGAGAGAAAGAGTGAAAGGAGTGAGAGAGATAGAGAGAGAGAAAGGGAGAAGAGCCTTAGGGAATCTTAAGAGCCCTAGGCTCTTAAGATTAAGAGAGCCTTAGAGCCTTAGAGATTGAGAGAAAGGGAGAGAGAGAGAAAGAGTGATGAAAAGAGAGAAAGATAACGTGAGAGGAATGTAGAGAAAGCTTGAGAGAGTGTGTGAGAGAGAGAGAATGAGAGAGAGGAAGAGGGAGTGTGAAAACGAAGAGCTGAAAAAGAAAACAAGATGGAGAATAAGGAAAGGAAAGGGAAACAGAAAAAGAAAGTAGAGAAAAAGGAAAAGAAAGAAAAGGGAGAAACGAACTACATGCTCAGTGTAAAACAAGAATTCCCATACAACAACTTATTGCCTATTGAAAACAACAGTACACCCCTGAGCCGTCTTGTAAATTCAAATGTAGCTTATTCATAAATAGTGATATAGCATTGATTAGAATCGCTGATAAGGGTTTATGGTATACGATTCGGTGTTGTAGTAGTAGACTACAGTAGTAGTAAAATATGTAAATTTAGATGTAAACCTGGGAAACTAAGCGGCTCTTGAAACGGGGTTATGAGGTTCTAATACTGTAGAGGATGAAAAGATTCGAAAGAAATGAAGGAAAAAATGTATGTAAAGAATCGAAATTCATTTTTCTTGGCGGAAAATTCATGGGCGATAACAACGGTGAATGTAGGCCAAAATAGAATGTCAATATTTTTCTTTTCATACTAGGTATTCTTTATTGGATAATATTTTTCTTTGGATGAATATTGAAAAATAAAAAATATACAATTAATAAAATAGAATAGCAATAATCGATGAAAAGTGATAAATCTTGATCATGATAAGAAGGTCATAACATTTATGTGTTCCTTGAAGAATATGAGGATGAGCCTCACTATGTCCTAGTTTCCAATCAACAATGTTGATTTCCAATGTTTGTTTTTGAGCATTCGAATGTTTGCTTTAAAATCCAATTTTTATTTAGCAATCGGCCCTGTGAATAATGAATTGCTGTTGAAAAGTAAGATTCGATTGTACAATAATTGACTGTGCTTGGATAAATTTTATTACTGTATTTTAATCTAATACAAGACAAATACTAATATTTGGTAGATCTTATATTTGGTAAGTTTCTCAGTCTTAAAATTTGAGAAAATTTTTCGGCTTTGCGGACCAGCCTCCTCATACTTAGGAAACATGGGAAATATATCCGGCGATGACCAAAAAAGTATACCACCCTTCGCCACGGATATTTACAGTAAGTTATTGTTAGGGAATTTCAACTTTTCCAGTGTTCTCAAGAACTGTAGTCTTTTTAGATAAGAAAGTCATTCAATGTATTTTATTCACGTAGCAGAAGTTGGATAAAAAAACACGATTCATGTTGAGACCAAGCAGTCAGACTCAAGGAACGCCCCTCTGCAATTCTATTGGTAGATGCTTATCAGCTTACAACGTCGACCAATCACGTGCTAGTAACAGTCCACGCCCCCAACGCGCTCTCATTGGCTGGTGCCATTACGTCATTGTATTGTCTCCATTTTGTTGGACGATTCCAACAAATGGTATATTCACAAGAACTCAGAATCTCAGGTCTATAGCGATAATAAGAGTTAATTCGGTTTATGATTTTAAATACGGTAATTTTCAACATTAATCAGAAGCATAATTGAATTTTTTGATGAGCTTGTTTCCAATGTATAATAATAATTCTACGTTTAATAAATCTTAATCCTATCGTATGAATGAATCTTATAAACTATAATTTTTAGTGTTCGAATAGTAATTGCATAAAATAACAAAAGTCCATTTGAGGTTATAGGAATTTGAAATGATAAAATAAGTAAGTAATTTGAAATGCATTGTGGTAATAGCTAATAATGTTCATTCAGCTTATTTGGATTTTACAACACGATAACCCAAGATGAACTAAAATAGTTAAATATTTTGATTAGCTACGATTATTCTGTTCTCAATGAATTAGTTATCAATATTGACTATAATAAAATCAGTGACCCTAGTTCAAGGCCTATGTAACTTTGCAAAAGTCATATTTTCAATTATTATAATCGATGGTAAAGCAATTAAATATTCAGAAAAAATAGATAATGATTACAGCATGAATGGGTTAATCAAATACACATTGTCGACTTTATTTAGCGAATGATTAAAGGAAGTGAGAGAGAGAAAAAAGAGATAGAGAGGGAAATGAGTGATTTTTCAGATAATCAAAACTTTATCAATAATTGCTAATATTCTTCGGGTCACTTATTCTCATTTCCGCAAAATTATTGCACAGTTTGTTTTCTTTAAAAATGAAACACATTGCAATGTTTGTATTTTTAAAATAAATCTTGCCTCTTCTTTAAATGGAAAATTAGTGACCAATGAAAATGAATGTGTGTGTATACTCGTAGATCGCTCACTTTGTTATAGCATCTAGACTGGAAATCAATTATTGACATCACAATTTATTTAATTCAATTTAATTTATTCATCACAGCTTTAAATTGAATTTATACTACTCCAACCAATTCAGCATAATTAGCCATAATTTCAATCTTCAATTAAATGCCGTATTATATTGAAATATCGAGTGGTTTAGTTCAAATTTTGTTCCCATTCACATTAATAAGGGTTGTTAACAGTTTTGGGCTGAGCAATTTATCTTCCAAATAAAATTATGATTTTTCTGGGGATGAAGCCCAAACGAGCTCTAGGCTTGTGCGTGGGTAATGAGAGAGGTGATCATGAGAGATGACGACTGTTCTGATGATGATAATCTGTTTCTGTAGGTCAACAATAAATAAATTGATTTTATTTAATGAATCTCACTCTTTTCGCCAACCACAAACATAAACAGTTATTCATTACATATTGAAGATACACTGTACAGCTTCACTCGTTATAGTAATACACTATCATCGTAATAAAAACACATATAGTCTGCTCAGTCTTCTTATAAATTTCATCAAAATGGCAACTTTTCAGTTGTTATAATGGTAGGCAGTTGCAGATAAGATGACATTATTACATAGAAAAATATACAGATACATTTATTCATTCCAATTAATAGATCATATTTACAGAAGGGATAACAATAAACCAAACAATGTGTTCCTGTTATTCAAATATACAAATAAATGGGAATTAATTAATTTATAGATACATTAACAAATAAATTAATAATAATGAAATCTAATGAATCGCACTTTACGATCACAAACAATATTAATTTGCCTGATCGGGAGTCCAGTTCTATAAATGGGAAATCGTATGCAGAAGATGTGGGCGATGCTGTACTATAGACCGTGCTGAGAGACCATTCCAATCCAACTCAACGTTATTCCTTTTTAATAAGTAAAAAACCGGTTCACAGAGCAAAAGTAATAATAAATTTTATTGTCGTCCACTTGAAAGAGCTGCTGCTAGCCTATACCAGTCCTGCACTGGTAATCGTGGGCAAGTCTCTCCTCGCTGCTCTAAATACCGATTGATTTATATTTCCTGTATTGAAACCATATCGAACTGTTTTGAAAGATAGAATCTTCTTCTTCTTCCTCCTCTCCTTCTTCTTCTTCTTCTTCTTCTCCTCCTCCTTCTTCTTCTTCTTCTTCTTCTTCTTCTTCTTCTTCTTCTTCTTCTTCTTCTTCTTCTTCTTCTTCTTCTTCTTCTTCTTCTTCTTCTTCTTCTTCTTCTTCTTCTTCTTCTTCTTCTTCTTCTTCTTCTTCTTCTTCTTCTTCTTCCTCTTCTTCTTCTTCTTCTTCTTCTTCTTCTTCTTCTTCTTCTCTTCTTCTTCTTCTTCTCCTCCTTCTTCTTCTTCTTCTTCTCCTCCTCCTCCTTCTTCTTCTTCTTCTTCTTCTTCTTCTTCTTCTTCTTCTTCTTCTCTCTTCTCCTCCCTCCTCCTCCACCTTCTTTCTTCTTTTCTTCTTCTAATCTTCTTCTTCTTTTTTTCTCTTTTTATCTTCCTCTTCCCCGTTTCAATTCTCTTTCTACATCGTCTTCTTCTCTCCCTCCTCGTTCTCAATGGACAGGACTTGTCCCAACTTCGCCCATTCTTAGGCTACTTATCAAACTCATAGAATCAATTTCAATTTCTACAGCTCTCATTCAGTATTCTCAGTCTGAAGTTTTAGTCAAACCATGGTTGCAATGGCGCCACTCGAGAATTAAAATTTTATGTTTAATGCTTCTTTAATGCTCTCTTCGTCTTCTTCTTCTATGCTCCTCTTCATCCTTCTTCTTTCTTTCTTCTTCTTCTTCTTCTTCTTCTTCTTCTTCTTCTCCTCCTCCTCCTCCTCCTTCATCATCTTCATTAGTGCTCTCTTCTTCTTCTTCTTCTTCTTTTCTTCTCTTCATCTTTCTTCTCCTCCTCCTACTTCGTCACCTTTACTGTCATCATCTTCTCGCTCCTCTTCTTCATCATCTCGTCATTCTTCTTCTTCTTCTTCTTCTTCGCCTCCGAAGTAGTTCTCACCAACTTTGTCTTCCTCTTTTGCCTTGCCCTCTCTGACTTATTCATCTTCATCTCATTCCTCTTCCTTTTCCTGTTTTTCTCTTTCTCCTGTTTTTGAAACTATTTTCGTCATCCTCATCTTATTCCATCATAATCATCCCACTCATCTACTTCCTCCTATTCATCTTCTTCTTTCAATTCTTCTCTTCCTACTTCTTCTTGTTTCCCTTCTCCTTCTTCTTTTCTTTATTCTCCTTGCTTTCCTTCTTCTACTACCTCCTACTCCATCCCTGACTCTCTTCTCCCTCCCTTTTTCTCTGTATCATCATTATCATCTCCTTTTTTCTCGGGTCTTTCGCATTTCCTGTACTGTGATTCACTTCAAATGTAATCAGTGAAACCCAGCATCAGGTCACAAGTAATAAAAATGTCTGACTGTATTCATTGAGGATGTTGAATGCTGGAATATTGTGAAACGCCTATCGTCAATGAATTATTAATGAACCGTAAGGTTATATAAACGGATCAAATTTGAAATACATTTTAATGTACCAGTAAAACATTTCAACTTCTACCAGTTTCTAGCATTAGTGCGTTGGATGCTGCTGAAAAGTATTCTACAGATAACAACTGCGGACAGATAATATATTGATACATCGAATACATTCTATTGCAAACAGCCTCGATTGCCTGGTATGGGGACAACTATTAACATCCAAACCAACAAGAATATATTCATGAATTCTTAGTGTATTGATGTTTTTAGTTTCTTCATTTTACATGAACGAGTAATGTATCTACTGTTGAAAGTTTGGTGAAAAGATTGTCATGAATGTATTCATGAACCAAGCAAATTAAACTTGATAAAAAATGATTATTATGATTTGGAGCTCCCACTTTGGAGCTCCTACTTCGACCCTATTAAACCCGTGCAATCAAGAGTATAAGGTAAACTACAAGTATAAGTATAAGGTACTACTCACACTTGGAAACTTTAAATCGCAAAGCAACTCATCGCTCGGCAACTCAGCGACGCAGCATGTGTTTTCAAATGATGACGCTCAGACTAGGCGATTCCAGAATCGGAAATTCCAGACTGCGCAACTACGTTGCTCTTCGATCCGTTTAATTTAGACTCAGTTTAATCGGAATTTCGGAGGTTAAAATGAGATGAGCATACGGATCTAACGTTTAAACCAAAGTTTAAACGTCAATTCGTTAGACGTAGTTTAATCGGAGTTGGTGCATACGGTCCTTGGATTGTTATACTGCGGATGTCTTATGTACCTTACAGCTATTAGCTATAATTCAAGCTTATTTTATTGAATGGAATAGGATGAAAAATTTGATTGTAGACACACAGCTTCATGACGTTATAACACGAATTTTATCAGCAAAAAAAATATTTTTTGAATTGTATAGATGACTTGTAACAAGTTGTACAATGCATATATCACATGCTTATATCATGGTTTGTTGTTCCCTCAGGGGGACTTTCTTAATGGAAGTTAACGGGTGTGGCGACCCCGGGGGCCCCAGCAAGTGGTGGATGTATATCTTGGCCTGTCTCAACATCAAGTGCCACAGTAAGCAGAGTGTGACAAACAAAATCTCATCACACAGAACATCCACTGCGAAACTCTTCTTTCCCAAGTCAGAGCCCTTCTTCCCACT
Source organism: Laodelphax striatellus (assembly GCA_017141395.1). Classification (NCBI taxonomy): domain Eukaryota; kingdom Metazoa; phylum Arthropoda; class Insecta; order Hemiptera; family Delphacidae; genus Laodelphax; species Laodelphax striatellus. The sequence continues at coordinate 2,235,407 of CM029531.1, forward strand.
ATATCCTTCTTTTTCTTCTTTTTGCTCTGGCACTTTAGATCTAGAATGGTAATATTTCTATTGACTATGCTGTGTTCCATTCTTTCTTTTATCTCTTCTTTATATCTTTCTATCTGGCATCTCTCTGCCAAACTCTTGTTTTTTTTCAAGCCCCCCCCCTCACAACTACCAGGGGACAAGGGGCTTATTTTTCTCTTTTCATTTCCTTTTTCATATCAAAGTAGTTGATGTAGCCACAGCGGACAGGCAACAACATCTGCCAGGACACAATATATGAGTTATTCTCACTCTTGTGGGTCCTTATAAATCGCTGGGTGGGGGAAAATATTGGTAATTGTGATTAGATTGGCAATGATGCACGTGTTGGAATTTATTCGAGACTCGCCGAATCTCTGTTTGCGCCGCAAAGGTACATTGAAGGAGCCTAACAACATCTAGGTGTACAAAGGGGACCCCCCTCCCCAATAATCCTTCTACCTGGTGCTGTACGTTCTGTGAACTCACAGCAAAAAATGATGCTTACAAGGCCTAACAATATCAGCCCTTCTAAGGGCTACAAGCTAAAAATTTGTCAGTTTAATATAGAAGGAATATCATGGACAAAATGTGAATTTCTGGCCCAATTACTAACTACTAGATATAAAGATACAGACGTCGTTCTTCTCCAGGAGACCCACACAAAAGATAATGATGAGCTAGCTAGAAGAGGCACTATCCATGGTTTCAAAATAGTTGCAGCAATAAACCACGAGAAGTATGGTATAGCAACTTATGTAAGAAATGATATAACAGATGTAAAAATAGTGCATGAGTCTTGCGATAATAATATATTCTGTTTAGTGATCGAGATAGGTGGTGTGAACATCATTAACATATACAAGCCACCAAATGTGAGATGGCCAATTCCAGTGATAAAAGTTTTCAGCCCCTCAAGTATTTACATGGGAGACTTTAACAGCCACTCTACCATGTGGGGATACACTGATGATGATAACAATGGAGCTGCACTAAGTGACTGGATTGAGAATAATGATCTCCAGCTTATATATTCAGCCAAAGACAAGGGCACGTTCTTCTCAGCAAGATGGAGAAGGGAGTATACACCAGATTTATGTATAGTCTCCAAATTACCAGGGCAACAGACTAATGCTGTAAGAACTGTACTGAGTGATTTTCCTCATAGTCAACATCGACCAGTTATGCTCACAATCAATACCAACATCAATAAGGAAAGAGTCAAATCACTTGATGCTCCTCGCTGGAATTTCAAAAAAGCCAACTGGCAAGGATACTCTTGTAAACTTGACAGCATAGTGGGCTGGATCCCAGACACCCCAGATTCTTATCACCGTTTTTCAAGGGCAGTGGTAGCAGCAGCTAAATCCAATATCCCAAGAGGCATGCGCAAGGACTATGTCCCAGGCTGGGATGATGAATGTGAAACCTTGTTAAGGCAGTACGAGGAGACTGGTCAGACTGAGGTTGGTGAGGAGCTACTGCAGATGCTTGGAGACAAGAGAAGGGATCGATGGATGAGGACTGTTTCTGACATGAATTTCACTCATTCAAGCAGGAAAGCATGGGGACTCCTGAAGAAACTGGGTTCTGATGCCTCTGAGAGAGTGGGAACCTTCAAAACAACACCCAACCAGATTGCAAGTCGTTTACTAAGGATTTCAAAAGCTCATATTGAAGCTGATTGGAAGTGTCAGGTCAGGAAAGTTGTGAGACAAACAAAGAAGAGATTGAAACCAGATAATGACATCTCAGGGCCATTCACCTTGCTTGAGCTGGATTGTGGGATTAGTGCCCTTAAAATGGGAAAAGCGGCTGGATATGATGGAGTATACCCTGAGTTCTTGGTAAACCTTGGGAGGAATGCTAAAGCCTACCTGTTGCGACTATTCAACAATATTTTATGTACAGGCCACCTCCCAAAAGAGTTCAAACAGGCCAAGGTTGTTGGCATAAAGAAGCCAGGGAAATCTGGCAATGATGCTTCAGACTTCAGGCCAATATCCCTCCTCAGTGTGACCTACAAACTTTTTGAGCGGCTTCTGTACAACCGTATTTCACCACTGGTTGAGGATGTACTACCCAGGGAGCAAGCTGGGTTCAGACCTGACCGATCATGCTGTGACCAAGTAATGGCTCTGACATCTTACATTGAATGTGGATTTCAAAAATGTCAGAAAACAGCTGCTGTATTTTTAGATTTATCATCAGCCTATGATACGGTTTGGAGAGAGGGACTATTGCTCAAGCTGTCACAAGTGATCCCCTGCAAAAGGCTGGTTCATCTCTTTGACTCAATCTTGTCTGACAGAAGGTTCAGAGTACACTTGAATGGGAAACATAGCCGCTGGCAGACTGTACATAATGGCCTCCCACAGGGTTCAGTATTAGCCCCATTGCTTTTCAACCTGTATGTCCATGACATAACCCCATTAGAAAGTCGCATTTTCCAGTATGCAGATGACATTGCAATAGCATGTCAGAGCAAGAACCTCGATAACTGTGAGGATGTCATCAATGGGGATCTGGCTGCATTGGAGGTATATTTTAGGAAGTGGAGGCTGGTACCAAATCCCAACAAAACAGAATGTGCCCTCTTCCATCTCAACACCCATATGGCACAAGCTCAGATTAAGGTTGACTTCTGTGGCCAAGCAGTACCCTTCAAATGTAACCCTAAGTACTTGGGAGTAGTCCTGGATAGGACATTGTCATACAAGACCCATATCCAAAAGGTATGTTGCAAGGTGCGCAGCAGAGTCAACCCTGATACGAAAGCTGGCCGGCACTAGTTGGGGAGGCGGGAGTTGAGTGCCTTCGAATATCATCCCTGGCACTAGTTTTTTCAACAGCTGAATATTGCTCACCAGTTTGGCTCTACAGCTCGCATACAAAGAAACTGGACTCCCAGATCAATAGTGCTCTAAGAATAATTTCAGGAACTTTGAAGTCAACTCCTCTTCCATGGCTTCCAGTTTTAGCCAACATAGCGCCGGCACAGCTCCGCAGAGAGGAGCATCTGAAAAGAGAATGGGAGAAGTGTCTACACAATTCAAAAACAACTCTGCATGATGACATTCCACTCTTTCCTCCTAGTACGCTCAGATCAAGAAATCCTCCATGGAAAAAGTACCCTGAGATAATAGAACATGGCAACATAGGAGAGAGATGGAGAGCTAGGTGGGCACAAGATGCACCCACAAATAACCATCTCATCACTGATCCAACAAAACGGGTACATGGATTTGATCTAAAAAGGAAGGAGTGGTGTGCTCTCAATAGGATTCGTGTTGGCAAAGGACGTTGTGCCTATGAGAAAAAGAGATGGGGCCTCCAGGAGTCAGATTTGTGTGACTGTGGATCAATACAAACTATGTGCCACATAACCCAGGAGTGCCCCATTCATTCCTTCGAGGGAGACCTCAGAGAGCTACACGAAGCCACAGACACAGCAGTTGATTGGTTGAGGCAGCTGAGAATAGATTTGTGATAGGGTCTCTTGTTGATTAACTGAAATGTTCGCTAATCTGTACGTACTATTTCATAGTACGTTTTAATTTTAAATGTTTAAAACTTCTCTTTTTCACGTGTTATTTAAAGTTTATTCTTAATATTTTAAGTTTATAGACAAGGGTCTGAGACCTGATTTTGATAAAACTAGGCTGAATCAAGCATCATACAAAAACCAAACGAATGAATGAAATGAAATGAATGGTTTGTTGTATGTTTATTTATTATAATTTCCGTTCACAAACTCACCAGCACTTCCACTGCAGATTCTGTATCAAATCAGAATCAGATTCTGTATCAAATCAGAATCAGATTCTGTATCAAATCAGAATCAGATTCTGTATCAAATCAGAATCAGATTCTGTATCAAATCAGAATCAGATTCTGTATCAAATCAGAATCAGATTCTGAATCAATCAAGTGATCAGAAGACGTTTCTCAGTGGCTGGCAAAGTACAGTATCTGGCAGTGATAATGTGTGAATGTTTACCACACTCATGTATACTACTGATATAAACCGACTACATGTTTATGAAATCGATTCACACCGAATAAACTCAAGAGCTGATCTGGCCATCTGGTCCAGTCTACAAGTTGTTACAAGAGTGTATAGAAGAAGAATGTTTCTTCTATTCTCTCTGGTAGTCCGAATGTAAAAGAGTTGTAATACTGTATTGTAAGGCTAGGCGTACACCGGTTAGTCAAGGCAAGACAAGACGAGATTAGTCACGTGCAGTCACAGTAATTCACATAGTTGCTTATGACGCAGCACACACCGATGCAATGACTAATCGGTGTTTGTTGCTTCATAAGCAACTATGTAAAGTACTCATTCATTCATTCATTCATTGGCAAGATACATTACAATGTGGGAAGAATCAACAGACATTTGTCCAAAACTGCTTCTTTCCCAAATTTTGATAAATAGTCCAGAGGTTATGTTTTTGATTCATCTTACAGAAATTGTGAGTCCAAAAAACTATTAACTAACACTTAGTGCTGTGACTAATCACATTTTGTCTTGTCTTGAATAACCGGTGTACGCCTAGCCTAAGAGTTGGTGTCTGGCAAAACAGTTCTAAGGCCTGTTTCACATTTATAACTTTACAAGTCCTATGGAACAGGGGAAAACCGGAGAGTAAATGTTATTTTGCTTTTGAAAACGTCCACAGAATATAAATAGGAATAAGATTTATTCTGCCTTCACAATTATAACAATATGCAATATACAATTTTCTATATAGAATTAGCAAGAGTTTGCTGTAGGCGCTGTCAGTTACATTTACTATCCTATAGCTTCAATTTACTGTAGAGTTGCTGTAGAGGAACACAGCAACTTCATTTCTTAAACTAATTTCATAAAAGCATCAACCTTGAGAACAAAAAAGAAATTGAATATGGGGTACTAAAAACACATTAATTTCATCTACAAAAGTGTTATAACGCAATCATTACAGTTTCATGATTGAAATCAAAACAGTTGCTTTTTTCGAAATGGAATTTGAAACTCGTATAGTAACGACGACTTTATAAAACGGATGCTATATTATAACACGGTTCTAGTTGAATATGTTCCAGTTTTAAAACACTTGATCCGAACGAAACAGAATTGCAGCACTGCAGTTTGCCCAATAACTGACAAGATTTTCAATTGAATAAATTCTCAGATGCAAGAAGCAAAGTTAGGCTAATGAAGAAGCAAAGGTGTGCGTTGCTTCATGAGCAACTATGTGAAGTACTGTGACTAAACGTGACTAATCTTGTCTTGTCTTGACTAACCGGTGTACGCCTAGCCTAACTTTGCTTCTTGCATCCGAGAATTCATTCAATTGAAAGTTTTGTCAGTTATTGGGCAATTTGTGACAATACTGTACTACAATAGTCTTTCAATATATTGTAAGGCTAGGCGTTCACCGGTTAGTCAAGACAAGACAAGACGACATTCGTCACGTTTAGTCACAATAATTCACATACGGTAGTTGCTTATGAAGCAGCACACACCGATGCAATGTGTGCTTTCAGCAGCTTCCTAACCTATAAGGTAAACATTGAAATAGAACAATGGTCGTTTGAATCAAGCTTAGTTCAGATTGATGAAGTAGATATTATTGTTTTTTGTTGGTTGTAGATAAAATCGTGTGTGCAATGATTGAATTTTAACCTTTAATCGACTCTTGAGATGCCTTAAAATAACTCGCAGCGTTGCAGCTCGTATTTTAAACTCGGTATCTCACGAGTCGTTGCAAAAATTACTCATTGCAAAACTACTATCATCATGCGGTCGTAGTCCAGTCGGAGTCCAGTCGCAGTACAGTCCTATATGTGTGAATCAATCTTGAAGGCTCTCATTGCAAAAACTACTATCATCATGTTAAACGTCTCTATTTGAGCTCAAAGATTTATTTTGCTTCAACTAACCTGTTTGAGATCGAGGGTGAAAGTGACCCACTGGTACTTGGCGCCCTGCTGGAGGGTAGGCGACTGCCACCATCTTGTCGGATCGCCGTCAACCGCATAGGCAGCCAAATGTCGCTTGTTCGGGTCGCTGCTGCGCGCATCGCAAACCGCGCACTGCTCGCCGCGCGGCGACAAACCGCCGCCGCTGCCGCCTCCTGTCGCCAGGCGACAAAACTCCTCGCCGCGCCGCTCGCCGCAAGTCGCGTTCGCCCAGACGCGGGCGCGAGCCGCCACGTTCACCTTGCCCGGCCACAGCCCGCCGCTGCCGCGCGGTTGTTGCGGCACAGTCGCGGCAGAGTCGCTGCCGCTCTGCGACACTGCAACAAAATAGCGAGAGAAAAATGATTTGAGTACAGTTGTGAGAGATTAGTGTAGATTGACAATATCCGGAAATTGGATAGGAAACAACCTAAGGCTAGGCGTACACCGGTTAGTCAAGACAAGACGAGATTGGACACGTTTAGTCACAGTACTTCACATACTGTAGTTGCTTATGAAGCAACACACACAAATCAGTCATTGTATTGGTGTGTGCTGCTTCATAAGCAACTATGTGAATTACGGTGACTAAACGTGACTAATCTCGTCTTGTCTTGTCTTGACTAACCGGTGAACGCCTAGCCTTACAATATATTGAAAGACTATTGTAGTACAGCATTGTCACAAATTGCCCAATAACTGACAAGACTTTCAATTGAATGAATTCTCGGATGCAAGAGGCAAAGTTAGGCTAGGCGTACACCGGTTAGTCAAGACAAGACAAGACGAGATTCATCATGTTTAGTCACAGTTATTCACATAGTTGCTTATTAAGCAGCACACACCGATGCACTGACTAATCTGTGTGTGTTGCTTCATAAGCTACTATGTGAAGTACTGTGACTAAACGTGACTGATGTCGTCTTGTCTTGTCTTGTCTTGACTAACCGGTGAACGCCTAGCCTTACAATATATTGAGACTATTGTAGTACAGCATTGTCACAAATTCCCCAATAACTGACAATACTTTTAATTGAATGGATTCTCGGATGCAAGAAACAATGTTAGGCTATGCGTACACCGGTTAGTCAAGACAAGACAAAACGAGATTCGTCGCGTTTAGTCACAGTAATCCACATAGTTGCTTATGAAGCAGCACACACCGATGCAATGACTAATCGGTGTGTTGCAAGTATGTGAAGTACTGTGACTAAACGTGACTAATCTCGTCTTGCCTTGTCTAACCGGTGTACGCCTAGCCTCATATTTGATGACTGTCTGACTAATGACAAACACCTATTCGATGGCTCTTGAATTTTATTCTATTGAAAGAAATATTCATTTTCAACGCGTAACTTTCTCTTTATTGGATTGTTCTGAACTATAGAGTCGTTGTGAATTTATTATTTTTCTACTGATTGAATATTACACTGAATTTAAACTTCTGAACTAGAAAAATCATCAAATTCACAACCTTTGACTCAACCTTTACATCAGACTCGATGATCAATACCAACATCTCAGTCAATACCAACATGTCCAAGAACAGGACGAAACGGTCATCACAACAATGTGAGTTTGATTGTTTTCTTCTAAAAAGTTTTATATTTAGGAATTAGTGTGATTTAACCTGTTGAGAAAAACGATGCAATACTACTTCTTCATGGAGAAGCGTTCCATATAGAATATCATTTGGAAATTGAAAATTTATTTCGTTCAATATACAATACGTACAATACACGAATGGAATAACACAAATTCAATTTTTATTTTTCCATGAAACAGAGCTGAGGAAAACGAAACCCTCTGCAGCAGTCACTTTGTCTTAATCGTCGGCTTCGTCTTCTTCTTCTTCTTCTTTCCCTCGTCTCATTTTTCTTCCTCCTCCTGTATCTAGAAGGCTGCCGCATGCATGCTTTCAAATTAATGTAAGGATGAAAATAGAAGAGGTCGGGGAAAAAAGGAATTCAGGTTGATTTATTTCAGGACCGCTTTAAAAGGACGAGAGAGGTCCTTATTTTGTCCTCCGCTCGCCGCATCACGATCCTTCCTTCGAGGTGAGTGCCTCCTGCTGCCCCCCCTCCCTCCACCCAAAAAAAAAACAATCGATGTTCCTCCAACATCGAGGTTTCACCATCGATGTTTTATTTGCTGGACATTAACAAACGGTTCAGTAATTATTTCAAGATTTCGAGATCAATACATTGTTTTTTTAGTGTTAAACATCTACGTTTCTAGAAAAAACCATCATCGATAAATCAATGTTCGCTGCTGGATACATCGATGTTTAATGCTTGATACACTATATTATATCGATGTTTTAGCCTTTACTATCAAAGGAGCAACCACCTCTCCAATTGTTCGGTGTTTTACTCCTTTATTTTTGTCTCCATTCTTCTAATATGCCACTACTATTATTACTTCTTCTTCATCTTCTTCTTCTTCTTCTGCTCCTCCATTCTCGTTTTTGCTTTTGTTTTTTTTCCTCTCTTTCGATTCATGTGCGTGTAATTTTAGCTGCAATCGTGTTGTATAGTTCCCCCACGAATCACATGTACGTCAGATATAGCTCCTGAATGAACTCTCCTATATCCCTAAGAATACAACTCACATCCTTAGGGAATTAATCGGGTTCTCTTCTTTCAACAAACATCTCATTCTTGAGTTTCGTTTGCTTCTTTTCTTATAAATAAATTACTCTTTTTCAACGTATTATTCCACTCTAAATTGCTCCTAACGTTTTCGTTAACTTCACTATTGTACCTTACTTTTTCTGTATTCATTCATTATCTAAATTTTGTTCTTTAGAAGTAAATTAATGTATTTTAACCTGTCCCAAGACTTTGTTCCAAGCATAGGTTTTCAAACCTTGTGACTATCGACCAGTGCACGAAAAATAATCCAATTGACTTTAACCTCCGTTAAATGATGTCATCTAACAACGAGACCCAATAAACGAATTTAACCCCGATTCTCAATGCAATGACGTCATCTTACGGTGGTTAAATTCTATTGAATTTAGTGCAACTGGCCTCATTTAATTTTTAAATACACGATAACTAGTTCTCTACATCTACGTTAAATTCTGCTCTCAGAAGTCACTCATACAGTTCTATGAAAACGTTTCATTAGGCATTTCAAAGAATTCGTATAGCAGGTTTCTTTTAAATTGTCAGAAAACAGCTGATTGATGTACGCTCGTTTACTAAAGTTAAATCAGCGGTTTTCTGACAAGTTAAAAGAATCCTGCCAAAAATTTTATCAGTATTGTTGTCTGAAAACTACACAGACTATCACACCTTCTACCTGAAACACAGGCCACGGCTACCTGCCAATGAGCACCTCTATATAAATAGATATACGAAATGTACCACCCATTGGTGTATTGCACCCTATCGGGATGTAAATATAGATATAGACGGATAGAAGCGATATCGACTACCTGCCAATTTCTTGTTGGTCAACGATAAACATAGATATACAAAGTGTAGCTTAGTGCGGTGTGTTGCACAGTTTAGATAGTAGATATAGATATATAGTGTGAGGGCAGTAAATAACAGCATTAGTTATACCTGACAGGGTAGATTGGAATGCCTTTCAGCAGACCATAGTGCCTCTCACAGTTTGTTGACATCCTCTTCTGTTTCTTTCTTCTTCTCCTTCTGATGCTGCTTCCTCTTCTTCTTCTTCTTCTGCTTCTTTTTCTTCTTGTCCTCCTTCTTCTGCTTCTTCTACTCAATTTCAATTTTATCTCTTTTTATTAATAATAAAATTGTCTTCCATTCCTTCTCCTACTGCTTATGTTTTGACATCTTCCACATTTTTTATTCAATTCATTCGTTTACTTTATTATTTTTGTTTTCGTATCAGTCATTTGTGTTATTGAAGTTATGGACAATGGTCTTATGTAAATAACGATTTGGTATAAGTGTCTCTCTTTTTCCTCTTCTTTCACTTCTTCCTCGTCTTCCCTACCCTCCTCTTCCTCATCCTCCTCCTCCTCATCCCTCACTACCCCTCCCTAATTCTCCTCTCTTATTTGTTATCGCCCTCCTCTTTCTTCGTGTTATTTTTCTCTCTGCTAGGACGTTCGTCTACTTCTCTTCTTTCACCTATTTTTTTACATATTTTCTTATTATTCCAATCACCTCTCTATCGTTTTCTTCTTCTTTTCCTATTTGCCCCGTCAAAGTCATCATTCCCGCCTTTTCCTCCACTTTTACTGTTCTTCTTCCTTTTCTTAGTCTTCTTCGTTTTCTTCTTCTTCTTCTTCTTCTTTTCCTCCTCCTTCTTCTTCTTCTTCTTCTTCTTCATTTCGTAGCCGAGCGGTCTTCTGTCGGTCTTTCTGTCTGACACTACCTCAACCATCCTCTTCTCCACCATATCCTCCTCCTCCTCCTCCTCATCTATCTTTTCTTTCTCCGATGTCATTGTTTTCCAAAGCTCATAAAATCCCTATGAGGTCGGTCCATCCGAGGCCACCACCTGCACCTGCTTCTTCTATTTTTGCCTTCTTCTATTGTTATCAGTAGTTCTCGGAAAAACTGAAGACAAAAGTTGAAACAAGAAAAAGAAGAAGGAAAAGAAGAAGAAGAAGCAGGGAAGAGACTAAACCAGAAGTGTTAAAAATAGAAATGGGAATTTAGCGGGAATCTAGATGACAAAGCAGAACAAAGCCTTCTGGTTCTGCCGTCTTTCGAAGTTGGAGTGAGTTGTTCAGTATATATACACCTGTTCCAGAAAGATTTGTTAACTTGTAACAAAACCCTTCAAGCTGTCTTCTTCTTTCGGTTGAACGAGTACTCAATTGACTTATCATTCTACGATTGTTCAGTAGAATAGAACAAAGTGGAAATATGTAAAGAACAAACTTTCGTAGAACAAGAATTGATGGCATTATGAGTTCTAATTAATGTTTCAATCATGTTTTAATAGGATTGTTAAGTCGTTAAGTCACGTCAGAGACCCTGAAATGATCAGGAGTGACCTGAAAACTCTGACACCAGACCTGAGCCAGCCAGGTTACACGGAATTATTATTATATAATAGGATCGTATTTATCGATATTAATGTACTAATACAGTGTTGCAGGTCAAGCTACGAGTATTGCTCAGGAACTGTTCAGAAATTCGAAGCCCCGCGTTTCAGAACTATGGAAAAGTCATATTAGTTGACAAGATCTTTTTCCTCTTGTTTTCCTCCCATAACCAACGCACAAACCTAGAACTCATGTGGGCATCAACCCAAAAAAAGAAACTATCAAATCTCCATCTCTTTATTCCGTAATTACCGTATCACTATCCTTATTCTTTTCATTTCCAATTTGAATAAAAATCGAAAATTCTTCTCAAGTCACTTGACCAAAATCACCACCATTCTATACTAATCGCTACTATACATTCCATCTCCATTAGGCCTACAATCATACACCACAAAGCACGATCAAAATTGCCTCTAAAAACAACGAGCAGGAATCTTTTAATTGAGCTGGCAATAAAACACCAATAACCTGTTGAAGTGTTCCCTCCTCAATGTGCTTCGTCCCTTTTCATTTTTCAACTTACTCTAGAGAGAATGGAAGTCCAGCATTCTTCTTCTATACTCTCTGATTTACTCCTTCTTCTTCTAGTATAGCAGGATTAATTTATAGAGTCAGAAAACAGCTGATTTTGTTTCAAGTATCACAATACTAAAGAAAAAAATGCTGAATCTCGCAGATTATTGAAAAGGTCTTTTAAAAAGGTATTCTTTGAAAGGTATTTTTTGAAAAGGTCGTTCAAAGACTTGAAGGTCTTTAAGGGCCGGTTCATGATCTCGGGATTTAACTAAGTCGTAGACTAAAACGGGTGGCCACTGTAGCAACGACAAACGTTAGCCTCGACACTATGTATTTTAAGGGCTCTCTATGCTGCTAACCAACTAACCTGTCGAGACATTTTTTGTCGATGCTACGGTAGCCACCCGTTTTAGTCTAGGACTTGGCTAAATCCCGAGCTCATGAACCGGCCCTTAAAGTCTTTAAAATACCTTTTTAAAGAAGACCTTTCAAAGAATAACTTTTTAAAAGACCTTTTCAATAATCTGCGAGATTCAGCATTTGTAGGTTAAGAATTGTGATCATATGCTCGTCGATCATAATTATGTTTTATCACAAGTTAAATGGATCCTGCTGTACATGCTTTACTTTCTTTTCCCCCCTTTACGATATCGTTCATGCATGAAATAAGTTGGGACTGGTTGCAACATTGGTACGGTGTCCTGAATAACAGTACCCTCAGCTGGAGGAGAGGTTCCCCTGGCTCTAGCCAGACCAGAACTGGTTTTCTAAATGTCAGTCAGGTGCAGTGCTCCGCCTCAGCTGAGAGTTTACAGTCAGCAATGCGCGCGAATTAATCGCTTCCTATATTATTGAAGCAGTGCATTGACTTTTGCAATCGTTTGACGATTATTTTTGTGAATGAATTGTTGTCCTGAATCATGATAATTTGAATGAATATTTGAATTAAATAATTTGAATGAATTATATTTATTTTCGTTCTGGAATTTAACAGCTTGAATGTATTATATTTATTTTTGTCCTGGAATTGCAAAGCACACGACCGAAGACGGTGGTCCGAGACTTGAGGCCGTAAATTTATGAACGTTCCTTTTGTGAGAATTTCTTACGAAAGTCGGAAAGTGTCACTTTCGTAAGGATATCCGTAATCATGAGAATCGCACTTGAAACCTAACCTTAAATAGTAGCTCGGCCATAAACAATAGATATTAATGATAATAGGTACTCAAGTCTGGATTCATGAATATTAATTCATTGTAACGTTTGTAAAATTAACGAATAATAAGTATTCATTGAAATTACTAACGAATTATGGTTCAATTACTGTTTGAAATAAGATGAAAATCCAATAAGACTGTCTTTTTCTTTTGATCTGTATTTGCCGGAGTCACTCACGTGAGATCCGAAAAATTATTTCATAAGGAACGGTCATAAGTCATGAGTACTACCCTGAGTTATACTATAGTAAACTTACAGAAGAGAGTGACAACTCACGTAAGATTCGAAAAATTCTTTCATAAGGAACGGTCATAAGTCATGAGTACTACCCTGAGTGTTGAAAATAACACTTGAATTAAAAAATGCAATGAATAAATTTAGTAGTAATTCATGAAATCAAATTCCAATAAAATGTATCATGAAGATAAATTACTGTTAGAATCAGACAGTTTGCTCAAGAAACGACCCTCTCAAATTCTATTGGTGGATGCCAATTTCAACGACAGATCTACTACGTCACACATTGTCGACCAATCACGTGTGAGTACAAGTCCACGCCCACAACGCACTCTCATTGGCTGCTGTCATTACGTCACTATATCGACTCCATTTTGTTGAACGATACCATTCAAATCGATGCGAAGTTATCGTTGAAGTCACAATTCCTGAAGAGATGAGTGTGATTAGATAGTCATTGGCAGTCTTTCTAATAATTAGCAGGCTATTAATATTAGAATAATTAATAACTAATTATAATTAGAATAGGTATTATGGTTCAGTATTGTTTATATGAGGAGCATTGATGCCAAGTTTCATTGAGAGAGAAAGATAAAACTGCACCAAACGTGTTTGTTGAGACTGTGTGCGACAACAATGCACAGTGCGGCAACTATGCACAGTGCGAATAGGATAGAGATATCAGCAACTGCATTGTGCTGAACAAGGATAGCAAACTCCCATCTAAGCAATGCTGACTTCTTGACGTGTATCGCACTATAGCTCTGTTTTACTAACACTTGCATTTGGCCATACAAGTTTATGGGCCTAAAATTCACTTAAACATTACTGTACTACTATCTTCCTCAACTTTGGGTTGCGTCTTTAATGGAACACCCTGTATTTTCTTGCCAACGATGGTTGAAATAGATATATTCCCACCATACGTACGAGTACCACCGGAGACAATATTACTTCAGTACTGTAAATTACAGTATATTATAGTGTAAAGTACAGTATATTGTCTTAGGTACAACCACATGCAGGTATGGTTTGTTTATCATAAACTAACTGTACTCTTCTTATTGCTATTTCTAATTCTCACTGCTACTACTCCGTCTTCTCAGCAGGGGGTAGAGACTGCATAAAATATAGTGCTTGCTTATGGACCGGTCCCAGACCATGATTGTTTACTCTTCTTCTTCTTCTTCTTCTTCTTCTTCTTCTTCTTCTTCTTCTTCTTCTTCTTCTTCTTCTTCTTCTTCTTCTTCTTCTTCTTCTTCTTCTTCTTCTTCTTCTTCTTCTTCTTCTTCTTCTTCTTCTTCTTCTTCTTCTTCTTCTTCTTCTTCTTCTTCTTCTTCTTCTTCTTCTTCTTCTTCTTCTTCTTCTTCTTCTTCTTCTTCTTCTTCTTCTTCTTCTACTAGTTTGTACTTCTCTTCTAAAGCACAGCTAAACCAGCGTCGTGCTCAGGGTAGAGAGTAACTTACTTCTTTTCTCTCTGGTCGTGCTGTAAGGTCTTTAAACTCGGTTTTTAAAAGGTCTTTAAACCTGGGTGACCACTTTTTCAGATAACGCAAATTCACTTCGTATCGATACCTAGAAGCAAGTGTATCGACACGCGTATCTTATAGCCGTTATGACGACATAGCTCGGAAACAGCACGTTACTGTTTTGTGATGTACGGTATGCAAGTTTTTTGTTTTTAGGATGCCGAAAGTAAATGTAAAAACTGTGAACGAAGTGTCAATTAAAATAAGGGAGCATGAGGTTCAAACTACTTCGAAATATGCAGTATACAATGTTCTTTTTTGAACTAATGACTTTCAATCTGAATCTCATTGAATATTGTTAAAATGGCTACTTGGTATAATTAACTCAGGAACATTTTTATTATCTTGCAATAATGCTGTCAAGTATTTTTAGTTATCATTAGTACATAATTAATGTATTATTAATAATTGAATCTAGTTCTTTTATGTTACCTACTTCGACAATATACCTGGAGATCATATTTTGCTGTCATTGTCAATATTCAATAATGTCAAGTGTTCAATGTACAATGTATTTGTGAAATTTACAATTTCCACTAGTCAGGAATAAAACCGCTTGTTTTAAGGTGTATTCATTTTGTGTATTTAATTTCACCAAATTAAGGTGTATTCATTTTGTGCTCACTATTGTTTAAAAACGTCCGGGTTTTCGCCGCCCTTATTTAGCTTGAACAGAATCAATCTGTCCAGAATTGAACAGCATCTATCTGAATTAGACAGAACATAAATAATAGATTGAACAGAACTTGTGTGTCTCTGCGAACATATATATGTTTGTCAAGCTTCATTCAATCCAGTAAAATTTATAGGGACGGCAAAAAACCAGACGTCCAAATTCACAAGTGTTATGTTATGTCTACTTTTATCTTTATGAACTGAATTTGAACAGACTACTGGCTACCAAACTATATCCATAGCAATGCTTAAAAAAAGATTTTGGTGCGACTTCCATAGCAATGCAGTGCTTCATAAAAATAAGGTTTTGGTGCAGCTAGGTTCGGCGAGAATACCTAATGTTTTGAAATAAAATCAGTCAGCTTGAAAATGTGACCAGTGTGGCCACGAAACCATGGTCGTGTACCAAATAAAGAGTAGAAAATTGACAGTATCTGTGTATTTTATACACAGACATTTATTTCTACAACATCGACAACGACTCAGTTGAAAATCTAATGTTTTTATTAGAAATACATTTAACTTATTTCATTTTTCATGTGAAATGTGATAAAAGTTCCCAAGCTTTGACTCTGATTCGATTGTTGACACAACGACTCGACGAGCGCATATCTATATTGACTCATTTCATAAACCTGTACAACAGATTGATCAATTTTACTATATTTTGCTGAATGCTGATACAGTATCACAATCAGTATTGATACAGTATGATTTGAGCAACTCTCTCTGTTTTCTTGTTTGGGTGCTTCCTGCTTGTATTGGCAGGCTGATACGTATCTAGATACACTGGCTTCTAGGCATAGATACGAGGTGAATTTGCGTTATCTGAAAAAGTGCTCACCTTAAACCTGATCTTTGAACCACTAAACCGCCCTCTCACCTATTATTCTTTTTGTTCTTGTTCTACATCCCTTTCTCCAATCTTCTTCTTCTTCTTCTTCTTCTTTCTCAATCTCTTCTTCCAAACTTCTATTCCTTCAAATTGTCTTGTTCTTTCTTTCCTACTTGCATTCTCTGCTTTCTCTTCGTCACCCTATTCTTCTTCCTCTTCCTCTTATTTATATTGCTTCTTCTTTGTAATCATACTTTTCTTTAAGTTATCCTTTTTTCTATTCTATTAACATATTTTTATAGGTTATTTGTAAGACTTATAGGATAGACAAATAGGACTTATCCTAGCTTCGCCCATTCATGAAAAACAACACTGATTTTATTGTACAATATTATAGGCTACTATACTTCTCAAATTCAAAATCCACTACTACTACTATTACTACTACTACTACTACTACTACTTCTCTTGTCTTCTCCTACTCCTTCCCTCTTGACAATTGCCACCTCCACTCTTTCTTCTTCCTTCTCTCCTTCTTCTTCCCCTTCTCCTTCTTTTGCCTTCTCCCACATGTTCTTCACCCTTTCATTTATTCTTGTTCTTGACTAAATCTTCTACTACTTCTGTGGTCTTCGTAACTTCATCTTCCCTTTTGTCTTGTCCTTCTCCTTCTCCTCTTATCTTTTTTCCTTTTCTTGTTCTGTCTTCCTCCTCATGTTTTACATTAAATTTATACTCTTCTCTTTTATTCCATATCCTTCTATTTCCTCTTGTCCACTTCACTTGCACTCTTTCTTCTTTCTTTTCCTCTTCTTCTTGCTTTGTCTTTTTCCTCATCTCGCTTTTCTCCAGGTTTCGTTCCTCTTCTTTACTTCCCATCTTCTACTGCTTCTATCGTCTCCTTTCTCTCTTCCATTACCACCCCCACTCTTTCTTCCTCCTCTCTCTTTTCCACTTTTTCTTCCTCTCTCTCTCTCACTTGTCCTCTCTCTTCTCTTGTCTTTTTCCCCTTTGTTCGTCTCACAACCCATCCGCGTTGAGTGTGTGACCGGAAATCGAATCGAAAAATGATGGTAATTAAAGTTAACCGTGTGGTGGTGCGTGGCAGCTACACGCACGCGCATGCTCACGCCAGAGCGTGTTATCACTGGATAGACTCAAGTGCAACGCTGGTTATACACTGTGTGGCATGTAAACAAACAAATGCATTAGAGAAAGAGATCAACTTGTTCCTTGAGGTGTGTGTACACGATCTAATTCCACCCAATAAAATAGCCTAACCTTGAATTAAACAGCTGATTAGGTAGGGTAAGCCCCCCTTACACTAGACGTCAAGGACAGTTATAAACATGATATGGATGTCTTGTGTGTGGGCACCTTACCTGGCCAGCTGTTAATTAAGCGTTATTTTATTCGATAATTAAATCGAGAAAGGCTTAAAAGAGTATGTTGAGAGTACTTAAAAAATTCCCCAAAAATAAGCCGGAAATTGACGTTCACACATTGTTTTCAGTTAGTGTTTCACAAGAAGTAGCTGGGTATAGCAATGTACATTTTCGTATGGGTTACAAAGGCGAGCGAGCGTTGTCAATGAAGAGAGAGTAGTAGTGTTTTACTACTATACACTGCATAGTAGTATAGTAAATAGTAAGTCACACTAGGAGCGCTCTACTGTAGTAACACAAGAAAAATGAAGCACTTTAACACTTTGGCAAGAAAAAATAGGCCTATCATCCTCAAACGATAGGCCTATCTATAGCTATAACAAGTCTATCTATAGCTATATCTATGCTAGTCTATAATCTTGGAAAGCCAACTCTGGGCCCAATTATGTTCAATGACAACATTTGCAATAAATTTTTATTGGATGAGTGTGTAGAGTGTTACGGTCTTTTGGTCCAGCCATGATTGTTATCTGAAGAGAGAGATAGAGGAAGAAAATAGAATAGAATAGAATGACTGCCTTTATTTTAACCTGGGAGGGCGAAGTTAGGGCGCAGTCGGCCCTCTCTTACACTTGACCCTCAAAGAGAGAGAGGGGGGAAGAAAGAGAGAGAGAGTGGGTGTTAAGAGAGAGAAAGAAAGATAGCGAGCCAGTAAGAAAAATATAAGAAAATGGTAAGTGGCTGAGAGATGACAAGAGAAACAGAAATAAACAATAAAAATGAAATATTTTAGACTACTTTAATTATACAATTGAAATTATAGTACATTTTACACCTCCCCCTCTCTAAAATTGTACCCTGGAAAAGTTACTATTGTTCACTTCAACAATATTTTATCGGTTTGATCCATATTGTCACTTTATTTCAATTTTACCGCAGCTACAGATTTTGCTTCAGGTTACATAGAAGCTGTGCTAATGTACCAATAAAAAGCAATCTCTCTTGCAATTTTTTTCTATCATCTCAAATATACATATATCAAATATTAATACCGTATACAAATATTTAAAAAAAATATATTTTTCTTATCAACTGAATTTTTTTACTCCAACCCAGTCATCGAATCTGTAGCTGTTGCGGTGGCGTTAATTTATGAGTACCATTTGAATTATTGACGTTATTATACTGTATTTTTTAATTGATAAAAAAGAAGTTTTAAACTATTCGAAACATCATGAAGTGAACAATATAGACAATAAAAAAATAATTATATGAATTCCAAGATATGAAATAGCTATAACCACAGTAAATCAACTTCAACAGTTGTAGGTCTAGTTGGTAATAAGGTAGTCTATTTCTTTTAGTTGGTATTCCTTAGTGGGTAATCCATCAGGTGCATACCCAGTGTTTCTATTGAAAAACTATATAACTTATTCGGAACAAAATTCCGGGGCTTTTAAACGTCCCAAAAAAGGTATTTGGGACCCCTGGGACTTTTGGTTGAAAACCGGGACAATCCCGGAGAACCGGGACAAACCCGGAAAACCGGGACGTTTGTTCTCCCTGTAACTAGGATAATGAGTTGTGTAATTTATACGGTACCTAGTTTATTGTAGACATTATTGCGATCAGTCAGCACATAGGAACCAAGCAAACCATTCACAGCAACTATCACAAACACACTAGTTACCGGCGAACACAAAAACATGTTTCCCAAAACAGAAATTTAACTAAAACACGTTTGTTGTTACACTCCCGAACACCGTAAACACAACATCATATCGCGCACAAAAACCGACCTAACCTCAAACAGAAACCGCACCTAACCTCAACACATCCTTCCGGCACCGAGGTCGGTAACAGACTGAGAAGCTGAGGACCTGAGCTGCAGCACCCTGAGCTGAAAAGCATTCAACCTCCACAACACACGCCGGGGTCAATGGCTTTCTCCATCGCACCCCGACCAAAAACCATCTTCTACAAACGTTCCCCATCGATATTTCCACTCGCGAACCCACAAAACCGCTTATTTCAATCGAAAACTAACTTAATTTCGAGAAAAAAGCATTTAGAAATGGGTTTTCAAGCGAGAAACACACCAAAATAGACCCACGTGTTTCAAGAAAGCGATCGAATTCGGCGAATCAGGTTTGGGCGCGATGTTTGACGGAAGTACTGGCGTCGCGATCTAGCGGTGAATTTTTGTACTACGTCGACTGTACAGTATCGTGTCAACTTTCAAGACGAAAATAATTCGTCAAACTTTTAACTGCATTCATAGCCTAGTTGTTAGCACTCTGTATATATCTGGACCTCAGAGCCAAAGGAACTTAACTCACAAACAACACTTTTTCAGGAGAGCCCAAAAACTTTTTTTTTCCTGCATTTTCTTCAATTTCTAAACACTCCATCACTGTCAAATTTTCTAATTAGCATATATTATGTTTAATTCACGATATTTACACCCTGGTGTAGTTATTTTTGTCGTATTTCACTCAGATTTTGAGAAAACGGAGTTAATACTTTTTGGTCCTCAGAAACGTGGCACATTCGGCTTGAAAAGTTGAGAACCAAAAAGTAGTAACTCCAGTTTTCAATGTTTTACATGGTAGAAATTCTTCTTATTGTTTTAATTATTATGCTTGTTAATTAAATTTTCACAATTACATAAGAATTAAATAATCCAATAATCAGTCAATGTTATTTAAATCAAGCTCAAATCCTACTACCAATAAAGTTCTAGGTATTCTGTGTGTATGTACTTTCTTAATTCAAATTTCAGATAACATACAAACTTGAAATTTTTCAAAATCTTAAGATGTGTATTGTATAGCTGAGGCCAAATAGTTAGGTACAGAGCGTGCCATCCAAACTGGCCTCTCACTGGAGCATGCGCGTTGATCGCTTTCTCCCACTACAGTGCCTGCTGACTCGCGGTACAGTAAATTTCAAAAGTTCATTCAGCTGGCAAACTCAGCTTTATAAAAAAAATTCATATTCGCTTCGGTTACCTAGCAGTACTATGATGTTATTTGCTTCACTGATTTTCAGTGTGAAATAACAACGTGTCTATTCTACATTTGATCTAAATAGTGGCGAATGATTGATTTTTTTTTGTTATAGTTTTGTTTCAGTTATATTCTGGTTTCACTTATAAAGTTTTGTTTCAGTTACAGTTACGGTTTTTGTTTTATAGTTAGTTCCCTGTTTGTTTCATAGTTAGTTCTTGTTTGTTTTATAGTTGATTATAGTGTTCCTTCAAGTTTGTGATTGATTGTAAAGATGGATAAGCCGGTAGAGTTCCAGTCTAAACTAAAAGGGAAAAAGCTAACAAGCCAGACACGTGAGGTCATTACCAATGTTACACGTTTTATGGAATTGGAGGCTAGGGAATCAAGGTTCACAATTGATCCCAAGAAGGTGAGAGATAGGGTCTCAGCTGCTTGTGGAGTTTCAAAACGGACTTTAACACGAATAAGTACGGAGAAGAGAAAATTGGAAGAAATGAACTCTAGTTTTGGAACCACCAATAAAAAAAGAAAAGTAACAAAAAGAATCACTGGCCTTGACGATTTTGATGTTGGTGTTGTACGTAGAATTGTCAACAATTTTTACTTATCTGAGAAATGCCTCCCAACTCTAAACATGATAAAAATAAGATTGGAGAACGATTTAGGTTTTGTGGGGTCTAAGACCAGTGTAAGAAGAATTTTGAAAAATATTGGATTCAGATGGAAGAAGACCAAAACTAACAAACACATTCTTATGGAATCGCAAGATGTGGTCCATAAACGATTTGTGTACTTGAAGAAGCTCAGAGAGTTTCGCGCAGAAAACCGTCCGATTGTGTATACAGACGAGTCTTTTTTACAGACATTTTTTTTTTTTTTTATCGTATGGCTTTTTATCGGTGGGGAGACCCTTACGGGTAGGTTCCACCTCGCCTATTTTTTTGTATCGGTCACCCATCCGAGAGCAGTCTTTAATGTTTGTTACTTAACCATATGATTACTTAGCAACCGCTCTCACCGGTTGATTCAGTCTTACATCGATTCAGCTCATGTCTCGGGAAAGGGATGGTTCGACGACAGTCTCTCAGGTGTAGCAGCACAGATATCTAAAGGTTAAAGATTAATTATTTTACACGCCGGTGGGGAAATGGGATTTATTCCCAACTGTTTAACAATGTGGAAAGCCAGTAAAAAAACGGGAGACTACCATGATAATGTGAACAGTGATATATACGTGAGGTGGTTGAATGAAAAGCTGTTACCAAATTTACCACCACGGTCTGTTGTGGTAATTGATAACGCATCCTACCACAACAAGCAAATTGATAAGTGCCCGACTTCCAATTCTACAAAAGCCGATATGCAACAGTGGCTGAATGATAGAAACATTCAATTTACGGTTGATATGTTAAAAGTGCAGTTATACGACTTGATAAAGTTACACAAGCCTGCAAGTATTCGGTACCTTATCGACGATATTTATAATCAAAGCTCAAGGTTTTGATGTTCTGAGGCTCCCTCCCTACCATCCGGAGCTGAATACGATAGAGCTGATTTGGGCAGACGTGAAAAATTGGGTAGCATCTCATAATGTGAAATTCAAATTCAATGATGTCGAACGTTTGACAAAATTCAAGTTTGAATCAATGAATGTGGCTGATTGGGAGAAAAAATGTGAAAGTGTAAAGAGATTGGAAGAGTACTTTTTTGGAAATCAGGCTCAACTGGAGAATACTGTCTAGTCATATGTTATAAAACTTGGAGTGGAATCAAGTGATGATGAGGACTTCGAATCAGAAGATGGAAGTGATGATGATGACTGTTCACAGAACAACTAGTAGAGAACTTTTATTTTTCAGTGCCCTCCACCGATCCTATTGCATATATCATCATTTTCTAAATCCAATTTTTGCGTGTATAGGCGGGCGTGTGTGAGTAGCCTAGTAATGTATGTGCTTGAGTGAGTGTAGCGAGGTCTACTGTTCTCCGAACTAACTTACTAGTTATAGAATTATACAATCTGTAATTAAAAATCTATTTAAAAGAATACCGTACAAAACATGTTCCTTTTTCCTCATTAGCAATATATTAATAGAAATAGCATTATCAATAATAAGCAGAAGAATAGAGCCAAAGAATAGTATCTGGAATTACTATTCTTGGCATTGGAATTCTTTAAAGCTAGACAGTAGTAAGGTGGACTTACTACTGTTTGGTTTTGGGAGAATATTGGAGTTACTACTGTCTAATCCTTGTTATCTTGGAAACGAAGCAATTCTGGAGTTAATGCTTTTTGGCACTGAAAGAGGGAACCTAAATAAGTCGTTTTATGCAAAAACCTGAAAATGCCATTTTTGGAGTTAAGGTCCTCTGGTTCTGAGGTCCAGATATTAATTATGAAATCAAACCATTTTATACTTGAAATCAGCAGCCGAAAGACGTAGAGGTATGTGTAAGTTATAGAATTGAATATATATCCTTTATATCCTTTTTATCCTTTAGGATATAGCCTATATTCAATGATATATATATTCAATGGTTATAGCACAGATAACAATAGTTAACAATAGTATAGTTACTCTATGGTTATAGGCAGTAGCGTCATTTACCAAAACCTTGAGGGTGGGGGGGCGGCAAACACCGGGGGGGGGGTGTTTTCCGGATAAAATGCTCATTTATACATTAGCTAGTACAGAATATTCTCTGTAACCCAGGAATCAGGGGGGGGGGCAAATGCCCACCCCTACCCTCCCCAAATGACGCCCCTGGTTATAGGGACTCTCTGCTTTGTTCAGTACCGGTACCTAAGTTACGTGACATGAAATTATTTTCAGAGCCCATAACAGTGGCATCCTTATCTCATGTCACAGAAGGTTGAAGTGGAGAGAGTTCAAAATAAATTTTTGAGATTTGTCCACTTTAAACGTTTCAATGTGCTCTGTCCATTCAATCTTCCATCGGCTAACTTGAGAGTTATGTTTGAGATGCAATCCCTTGAGGCGTCAAGTCAGAAGCAAATTAATTTTGCTTCTACAAGAATTTTGCTTCTTTTTTTACGTTTCTATAAGAAGCAAAATTATTATGTACACTGATAATTTATAATTATGTAACAATTCATCATTTGTTTTGTATCCTCTACCTTATTGTTGTTTTTATGAATGTATTCTCGAACAGATATTGATCAGATTCAATAAGAGGAAATAGCTTGTCCCACTTAATTTTTTAATGTTTTTGGAAAGCACCTTCATGTGTCAAATGTATATTCCAGATCTGGGTATGGTTTTTATGTAAGCTTAGAATTTTATTGTGTTTTAAAGTATATATACATGTAACAGTAAATAATCACAAATTGTCTTCAATCACTGATTGTTGTAACTCATATAAAAAATGTAACAGAAAGAACCATGTATTATTGTATCTTGTATATTAGCTAAGGAGTCAGGGAATAATACATCTTTCAATTGAGCTTCATATAATTTGCAATTAGTTTAAATTTCTTAAAAAATCTATTTCTCTGAAGAATAATAATTGAGAGTAATAGTTGAATAAATTCAAATTTTTTAATGAAAATTTAAGATTGTTCTCAATGAAAACTTTGAAAGATTGTGTTCTTGCCAATGCATGGAAATCCTTCACCACTTTAATCAATGGTCCACTTTATAATTTCATCCATGTTATATTGAAGGAGATATACGAACGTAGAGGAGGATATCTCCTTCCACATACAGCGATTTCATCTACTTTTTTCAAACTACACGTTTCTTCCGATCCGATTGAGTTTCCAGTCATGACGGATACCAGTGAAATAATGGGCTTTTTATAGTACAAAAAATTGAATATAGATTTAGTGTTCCATAAAGTTCAGAACAATGATTTTAATATCAATAAGCTACTAATTAGAATGAATGAATGACTGACTTTTTTTTACCTGGGAGGGCGAAGTTAGGGCGCAGTCGGCCTTCTTTTACACCTATTCCTCAAATCTAATCATTACTTACACTAATCATTCTATATCAAATTGTTAAATGGACCTTATAGATTAAATATATAATTATTAAAGTTGTCCAAATTTAATAGAATCAATTACTCCATATTCTTCTCAGCAAACAAGCTGTAGAAAGATATTTACCGGAAAATGAAACGTCAGGCTTTTGTTCTGTAAAATTACATCTTGATATCACTTAGCAACCGCTCTCACCGAAAAATATTGATGAACACTGACAACCTTTTTCACTAAATTTCTGGTATTTCTACCTAAAAATCCATTCAATTCTGATTCACTGATATCACTGATCACTAAATGATCAGAAATTATTCAATGTATGAATTGTCTTTGTTATATTTGTATTATTTGTATAGATTCCATTTTGTATTGCGATTATTAATTTTTGATAAATAAATAAATAAATAGAAACTTTATTGTAGTAGCACATGAGAACATCATATTATGCATTACAACGTCAAGACAGGATATAACAGAAACAAATAAAGAATAAGATACAACAAACAATTCATAGCAAACAGTAATTATAAATAGGTTTACATACTTTTTCTCTCCCCTACAATTTATTAAAGCTCAAATTACCACCTTATATTCAACATTAGTTATTGAAAAGTGATCTGGAAGAATTCTTCTATTTCATAAATACAGTTATTTGATGATAAACTTATACTTTGATTCATCATTACTTACCAGTTCATCTTCTTGCTAGTTCATTCTTTTTTTAAATCTTATATTTTCCTTCATATTATTTTTATTTGAGCCATCCATTAATATTTTAGTATTGGTTCACCTTCTGGAATTCTTCTTATGTATGCTACATACTTTAAATATTTGATGTTGCAACTCATTCCTGCTCACAGGCTGTGGCCTATGCATGTAAAGTAATAATATGTTTATTATTTTGTTTTTATAAATATTGTTGTCATTATAATAAATAAATGAACAAATATAATTAGCACATGAGGAGATGATTTTATTGCAATACTAAAAATAAAGCAGAATTCAAATTTTCAGACACTTGTTTTTTTTTTTTTTGTTAAAAATTAATATTATATTTCCCCTTCTTGTAATAAATTAGCACTAATGCTGGGAATGGTTCACATGAGTTTTGATTAAAATTACTAATTCAATTATGTAGTAATTATTAATATCAAGGTACCTACTAATTAATCATTTATCACCATTATAAGATTACAACACTGTCCTGCATTGACATGGGCGCCCATACAAAAATTTGTCGGTGATGGGGGGGGGGGGGTGCTAGACGTGATTAAATTGATGGAACATTCAATTTATTTTTAACAACAATACTCTTGCCTAAATTTTTCCCCCTAAAAGCTAGGGGGGGCCACGGCCCCCCTTCCCCCGTGTATGGGGGCCCATGTGCATTGTGAAAATTTACTACTAGCCTTCTAGTTTATGAACTGAACTAATTCAATTTGCCTCTTTCATGTAATAGAATGGACGCTCAGTCGTTCATTTTTATTGATTTACAACTCATCAGCTCTGAGTAGCCGTTCAGAAGAGCTAGCTCACCATTAGCAACTCCAAAGTCTCCAATTTGCAGGTTATGTTTGTCAGGTTATGAGGTTATGTTTGACAGGCATGTTTTGTGCAATATTATAATGTTCATTTTTCATTAATGAAGTTAATTTAAAGTTTTACTGTTTAGATAATTGGTGCAACTCGTTACATATTCAATTAGAAGTATTTATCGTTAGCTGAACATGAGTGAACAACTACATTCTCAACTTTCCAAACTTGCTCATGAAATTCACCAAAAATCGTTAGATATCAAATCTATAACTGAAATTCTAAGGTATTTTCGTAATGTATGTGCTACAGACAAGGATTCTCAAATAAAATTGGGTGATGATGGAAATAATTTCCATTGTGTTGATCTAATGTGTAAACTTTTTGATAAACTTTTGGAACGACCTGCATCGGAAGAGAACATGGTATGCCTCAGGGTTGGTTGTCAGTTTATTGGAAACTTGATTGTAGATAACCAAAGCAATCAACTGAAGGTACATAACAAGTGCTTTGCTCATATAAGGTGAGTGAAATATTAATTTAGAATTTATATAGGGCCTACTTCTTAAGATTACTAGTAGGCCTAGACAAATAAATTAACATGACGTGAAATGTGGATTCAATGCGCAGCAATTAAGATGAAAATAAATGGACTAAGTTATTGTACACCAATAATGTTTTGAGATTTTGCTGTTCTATAATGAATTTTAATTTCTCCTGATAGATAAATGCCTGAATGCGGGAGAGTTTTACCATGAAATGCATCGAATTGAAGTTGACTCATGTTGTTAATTTGCTTATGAGTGCAGCTGAGTTGGTTGAAGCGTCCCAGGAATCAGGATTCGCTGCTTTGGTCATGGGTTTGTTTCTCATTTCCGTTGACATTATTTTGATTTGAAAATTTATCTGTATTTAATCATCTATCTTATTACCCACACACTTAACTTAAATTCACATAGAAAAGTAATGACAAATTTCATGTTTACAGGAAATTAATGCTACTCGGCGATGAAAGCCTATCACGCTTCTGTGCAATGATACTTTATAATATAATCTTGTCACATCCAGACGTTAGAGAGGATATCTTGAAAGAGAACGATTTATTGAGAGCTATTTTGTTCCAAGAAGACGAGTTTTCGTAAGTAAGCCTCCATGCTGTAACCAGTTATTAGGAATGATTTAATAGTTAGTTATGATTTTAATTTATTAGATTCGGTAGTTATCCTACCTTCATGCGGATTTATGTAAATTTTTGTGTTTTTTTTTCAATTTTCATTCCAATGATATTTGATGATTGTCCTTCAACCAGTGGTGGTCCCAGGAGTTCATTTCGTGGGGTGATGACCACCGGATATGGAATAACCCCCCCCCCCCCCACCAGGAAAGGGGGGGGGGTCCGAAAGGGGAGAAATTTGGAAATTAAAGCCAATAAACGTGTTTTATACGTATTTGAGCTCTAAAATATGCTCAAGCTAATACTATTCATGTTAGCTAATAAAATAGTTTTTCATTTTAAGTTTATTCTACCTTGATGAAATAGGATCTAACCATATGGTATGTTTTTTCCCTTTAGCTACCCAATGAAAAAATATTAAAAGCCAATTATTTGATGAGCATGATGACAAAGTTACTCTAATGAACGTATAATGAAATAAAAAATAAATTAATTGTTCACTGCAAATTTTTTCTTTATGGTTAGGCCCTATTTTTAACATGTAAATTACGAAGGAATAGCCAAAAAATGCTCAGATTGTTGAACAACAATGTTATGTAATGTACATTTATTAAGTTTACAAGAAAGAATATCACAAATAAAAAATTAAGAATAATACAAAAACTATTGTGATTTACTTCAAAAGCAAACGGCGTGGCTTAATTATGAATCATTTCTTTTTAGGGATCCATCTTGATATTTCGGGGTTGATATATCACCTCCCCTGGGACCGGCACTGTCTTCAACACACCAGATTGTATCTATAAATTCATTTACTGTTCCATGCATTGAGAAAAGTTGTCTCTATGTTCTGAAATTTCTTGAAAACTAACCTTATTTTGGACTACATTATTCTCAAAAATTCAACAGTGTGAATAGTAGTAATGAATGATGATAAAAATAATAATAAAGAATTAATAAATGAACTCACCTCCTTAGCAATAATGTTTGTTTGTTTCAGGGGTTTTATAATAGAAATCCTGCTACTGGAACATGGTGAAATGGAGCCGCTTTTCTCAAATTGTGACATAGATGGACGCAGAATGCTGTTGACAATGATCAGAGATTGTGCAGCTACTCCCAAAATTGTACCCGAGCAGTGTATAGCGTTCATGGTGGACAAATTCAAGCGACAGTCGGACAAAATTCTGAAAATTGTCGCCAGTTATGTGGAGTCTCTCGATCCGCGGGAGATTTGCGCGCTGCTGTATGCGCTAGTCTCGCTCTCAGGTATCGACACAGCGCCCTATCTGAAATGGATGCAGGCTGATCATTCCCTGTTCATCAATTGTGCTTGTGAGTTATTCAGACAAGAAAATATAGTAGGATCCATTTAACTTGTCATAAAACATATGATCGACAAGCAATATCACAATACTTAATCCACAAATGCTGAATCTCACAGATTATTGAAAAGGTCTTTTAAAAAGTTATTCTTTGAAAGGTATTCTTTAAAAAGGTATTTTAAAGACTTTAAAGGTCTTTAAGACTTTTAAGCCGAAATGAATGTTTAATTATTACAAAAACAGCTGATTTCTGACAAGTTAAAACGATCCTGCTATACAGATAGAATAATTATTTTCAACTCTTTCATTCATTGATGTCTGCTGAATCAAAACATGAAACCTTACCATCTAACATCAACATTGATTCAATACTTGAACTAACCACTATAATACTCTGTATAGTTCAGTACTGCTGACGTAGTTCCTTTGAACGCCAAGAGATGGCGTTTTATTTCATTATATTCCAATAATTTGAAAATTATATTCTAATGGCGTTTTATTTAGTAAATAATAATTATTTTCAACTCTTTCATTCATTGATGTCTGCTGAATCAAAACATGAAACGTTACCATCTACCATCAACAGTGATTCAATACTTGAACTAGACTTACCACTATAAGGCTAGGCGTACACCGGTCAGTCAAGACAAGACTAGACGAGATTAGTCACGTTTAGTCACTGTAGTTCACATGGTTGCTTATGAAGCAGCACACACCGATGCAAGGACTAATCGGCGTGTTTTGCTTCATGAGCAAATATGTGAAGTACTGTGACTAATCTCGTCTTGTCTTGTCTTGACTAACCGGTGTACGTCTAGCCTTATACTCTGTGTAGATCAGCACTGCTGACGTAGTTCCTTTAAACGCAAAGAGATGGCGTTTTGTTTTATTTTATTCTATTCTACAGAGAGTGTACAGTAACAGAGTGGCCATTTGTGTGAACCACTCTATAACAATGTGTGAAGATCTTTTTTGTTTCCCGCCGCCGCCATACTTTTGACAAATTTTTGAATTTTGATATGGGATTAGAGGCAAACATGAACCTATTCACGTTTGTTTCGATGTTGTTTTCAAAGAGAAACAACATCGAAACTAACTTTTCTAACTTTAGAAATAGTCTCTCTACTCTTGGTATTTCTTTAAAAAATAGATGCTCACAGTCAATAGCTCTCTCATGTATTGTTTTCAATTTTAATTTTGTATCAAACCTATTATTTTGAAAAAATTCTATTGACAAAAGTACATCAATTGAAAACGTTGTGGATAATAATGTACAAAACAGTAGCATATAACGACGAGTAATATTGCTTCAATAATTGTTAATTGATTTATTCATCTTCATTTATTTGGATTTTTTTTAATTTTTATTTCCAGTTCTGTTGAGAAGCATCCATGAAGCTGGAAAATCGGGAAACAACTGTTTCACCAGTGTGAGAAAATTGCCCGATGAAAATTCCAAGTCAAAGGAAAACCCTGCCTACGGCTTCAAAGCTGACCTCATAAGACTGATCGGCAATCTCTGCTACAGGAATGACAAGAATAAGAATCAGGTAAATTTTCTCACACCAGATAGATATTAATTTTATTCAGATATATAGATTTATTTATATAGATACAGAGTGTTTCATTGAGGACGCAACCCAAAGTTGAATTACAAAATTTATTGTACTACATTATAGGAATGAATTTTTTGCTGTAGTTAATGACACCCCAGCTTTGATAACCTTCTGAGCGACTTTTTAGGTGACTGCAACAAACGATTGTTCAGATCTACGATACCTTACGCGGTTAACTTTATTAACCGGCAAGTTAGCTTCTTTTCATCTTGTACCCTACCAGTTGTACAAAATTCATTGATCAACCGTAATATTGTCGACTTATTAGGAACTGCAGTTTGGGTAAACTCCATTCGAAACTTATATTGCACAGATTTGTAAGATTTACACACAATATAAGTCTCTGAAATAAACATGCATTCATCCTTGGAAAAACCATTTCTGACACAACATAACGAAACGACAGATAAAATAGCACCAATGAAAGACTAGCTCTCTTCAACTAACATTTGCATTTGGCCTTCAATATACTATTGACATCATACAAGTTAGGCGACCTAAAAGTTTCTTATACATTACTACCAGTGGCGTAACATTTGCCAACTGGGCCCCCCGCAAAAAATAATTCCGGGCCCCTCCTTCTAAAATCTCACGCCCCTCTCTTAGCCCCTTTTCCCTGAACCACAACCATTAAACTCATTAATGAGAGCATACCTCATGAGTGAATAACATATACATGTAATAAAATAAAACATGCTCTTGATTGGATTCTGCAATAATTGTAATAATTATTAGTGATTTATAATAATTCATAAAAAACTGGTTACTAGATTTTAAAGTAGCCTGGTGTGACACAGGCTTTACTAACATATTACGAACGGGCACACAGACAACACTCATTTTGAAAGCTAGCAAAATATTTTTGTTCACTTGAAGGGAAGAAAGTTAGTAAAGACGGAATATTTGAAAATCGAACATCATAATACTGAAAATACGCGTAGGAATGCAATATGAATCAAATATAAAATATGAATAAAATCGAACATCATAATACTGAAAATACGCGTAGGAATGCAATATGAATCAATTTTTTGTACCGTAATAAAGAATTAAAACCCACTTTCACAAACTCACTGCTTACAGCTCATTTCACAAATTTCTAAAAATGAAATTTTAGAAATTTTTTTGAAAATGAAATAATGAATTGAGATTGACTGAGTAAGCTATAGGCTATTCTTCGACAACTCTTGCAGTCTATTTCTATTATGATCAGGAATTCAATGGGGAAACAATATATTTGTGTAAACAGTCTGGGTCTGGGGACCGGATATCTGTCTCCATTCAATGATTTGTAAACAAACTTTTGTTAATTGTGCAACTATTTACGTTCTCCCGTCATGACAACTCTGTTAATCGCAATTTTTAACCAACTGACATTCTAATTGTTGATGCATAATTTTTTTTACAATGGACAATTATGAATTATTGAAATTTGTGTTCATGGTTGTTAATTGCCCAAAATAAAACTTTTGCTTTTCTTGTTCAATCATTAATTCAATTTTATTTCTTAAAAAAACATATGATATTATTTCAGGCCCTAGCCCGGGCCCCCAAGGGCCCGGGCCCCCCCGCGCCGCGGGGTTTGCGGGGGTGTAAGTTACGCCACTGATTACTACTATCTTACTAAACTTTGGGTTGTGTCCTTAATGAAACACTCTGTAAATATTTTTTATGGAAATTAAGGAATTTTATTCATCTCATCAGCTTCAATAATGCAAATTTCTATCGTTATCCAGTGTTATATATACCTAATTAGGTATCAAATAATTAGGTATATTATTGATTAATATTGGATTGTGGTATGTACTACATTGACTAATGAGGTAGGTCAACTTATAAATAGTGTTGAATAGCCTGAACTACAGAGAGTGTATAGTAACAGTGTGGCTATTTGTGTGAAGCACTCCATAACAGTATGTATAGATTATTTTTCCCCGCCGCCGCCATAATTTTGCCAATTTATTAAGTTTTGATTGTTCAAAAGAAAATTTTAATTGTTCTTATACAATATAGCCTACAATTAATACATTGGAGGTTTATTCAGTTGAGTATTATGGGAAAATTTTTATTAGGCTATACATTTCATCTGTAATTATTTGCAATTAAAAATTTGTTATCAATCGATTATTAAACCTGTAATAATGTAGAATTTTTATGAATTCCAGATTCGTGAGCTCGAGTGCATACCTATTCTGCTCGATTGTTGCAACATTGATGATTCGAATCCATGTATCCTTTTTTCGCTAACAATAAATCCATTCGAAAAATTTATCTACCTCAGACATTAATAATTCGTTTACTAGATACCGTATTCGATAACTTTCAAAAGAGTAAGTTGAGCAGTCTAGGCGATGTGCAGTCTAATTTTCATCAGCAATTGAATATAATCATAGGCGTAGCGTTGGCCATGAATTGGGGGGGGGGGGCACAAATCAAAATTAGGGTAATATTAGCCAAGAAGTATACTAAAAAACTGTACTTTATAATTGTGTTAGTCTACCCAATAAAATGCTCAGAATTCATGTGGATAAGTAGGCCTTAACAGAAACTATTGAAACCAAATATTTATTTTATTTAGTAGATCTCAGCATTTTTTTTACAGAACAGCCTCGGCGCGACGCTTATGAATATAATTATCTCAGTGACCGTCATGAACCTACAAATTGGATTTATGTTTTTATTTCGATACAACATGAATATTGAATAGCGTATACTTTCCCTTTCTATTTATTTGCAACATGTAAACCCTTTATAATGGCCAAAGAGTTTGCAATTGATGATATTAGAGACCAAGAGGCGTATTAAAATATATAAATAGAACGGCTAAACGTTACAAATTGTATTAAATATTCAATTTACAATAGTATTTCATGTTTTTATTCCATTTACACACATTAAAACACTGTTATTTTAATTACACACAATCAATAAGAATATTTTATCATATTAAATGATTTTCTGTGTAGTACTGAAGGTGATGTTTATTTATTTATTCATTTATCTCAATTTTACAATTTCCACTGAGTATGATAAGACCCATAGTGGAACAAAAACAAAAATAGTACATTCAGTAATAGACAAAAATATTAAAACTAAATTACAATAAGTAAAAACAGCATATCAAAGTTTACAATTCAATCAAAAATAGAAAAAAAAAGAAAAAATCCGTACTGAATATGAAGACTTGAGATCTCGTTGTTTTATTAAATACCTTATATGTTTTTGACAATTTCAAGTCTTCTTATTCAGTATTAAATGATTACTAATATATTCCCACCTATTTATTTAAATTACGGTAATCATTTGCAAAAAATATTATTGATTTATTGATATCCCGAATGAGATCCTTAGTGTATTGCACAGTTATTTTACAGTGGAGCATATTGGCATTGAGGAATATCTGCGAGAAATGTCCTGAAAATCAAGCGATCATTGCTGGTCTAGCCAAAAAAGACGTAGCATATTCACCGGTTCTCGAGGAGCTGGGTTACACCTTGCATTCTGAAGATGGGAAGGGCATCAGAGTAGCTCCGTTGAAACGACACACAACTGAATAATGTGGGAAATAAACCATCTTTTGCATACGGTACATGATAATTAAAATTTTTTGTTGCTTTGATTATTCCCAGTATTTTGTTGTTGCTTTGATGTTCCAGATTACTTATATCCTATATGTTCCATATTTCTGTAATACAAATCTTTTTTATAAACTGAACGTAAATGACTTGAATCAACCCATAAAAGTAGCATGAATGTAATATCCTTTTAGCCTAGTTTTCATTAGTAGAGTTAGTGGTAGAGTTCCCTGGGCGATTACTAACTATCTTGTGAACTCTCCCAATGAAAACGTTCACAGAGTACTTGTTTGTAGTAGAGTAGAGTGGGATAGTACTCTACCACTTGCCTTCCCCCACCACCGCATCTCACTCTACTCTACCACCACTATCCTAATGAAAACAGTCTCAAGCTAGTAGAGTAGAGTAGAGACATTTTAAGGTTAGATCTGTTCACTAGACAACACACTTTACCTACTATTCTCAATTGTAGTGAAAACAGCTACTCGACCAAGTAAGTAGAGTAGAGTTAGTATGCTAGTTACTCTACCACTAACTCTACTGATGAAAACCAGGCAACAAGGATATAAAGGAGACAGCAAAGGAGTCCTTTAGCTCTTGATCATAGCCATCATACAAAATGACTCGGTTCCTAGATTTAAAGAACTGGAAAAAGAACCGGCTCGCATAGATCTCGTTCAGTTTACATATCTGAATCTGCGCAAGCGCGGAGTATGTCAGTAACTTCGCAAAACTTCTGAAGCCGTCAATTTTGTCAAACTTACAAGATATTATTTTGTTCTCTTTTTTTGTGTCAACCTGAAATTGATATTTGATCATTATTATTGTCGAGATCTAGTGCGTATGAGAATATATTTTTTGAGTAAGTAATGAAATATTCACAGAGACATATTAATATCTGCGTTGTGTATCATAACCTAGAAAGTTTCAACATCAACAGGTGAATATTACGTTTTAATTCGCAAAGTTTAGAATATTTATCATGATTTGTGATCTAACTTATAGATTCATTGAAAACTTTAAAAAATTTAATAACTTATAAACAAATTGCTATAATTTGAAATTGCCTTTGCTTGCCTTTATAGGCTATTAACTTACAGGCCAATCACTGAAAAGAGTAAAGTTTATGTTATAGGACTAGTAGATACCTATACTTTAATTTTGATAGCTTAATATTCTCTATTTCCAAGTAATATCAATACTAGTTCAATAAATATTTCTATTTACCTTGTAAAAACGATTTTCCAGATTATTTCTAATATTTAACAATAAATTCAATCAATGTTTTGTTCCAGAGCATGTTTTGAAACTAAGTTGACTAAATTATATATTCATTCAAAGATTTTATTATATACAGTGATATTTATTCAATTTGACGCTTGAAATGAGATAAATAGAGAGATATCATTTCTTTGCCATCGTACACTACGGTTATCAGCAACGTCCAGAAATAATATCTTTCTATCTATCTATCCAATGTCAAGCGTCAAATTAAATGAATACTCAACTTCAACCAATGAGAATACTTACTCAAAAACCAATCCTTCATACTGTACATCTCAGATCTCACAAATTCCTTGTAGGAACATAAAATGCAATAGACTGATGGGAGCTCATCTCCACACACAGACACAGAATAGAAGAGATTTTCTCCTATTCTGTGACACAGACCTGTAGGTCGGCTTGGTCGATGTGGGTATTAATTCCTAAAAGTAAGGCCTGTCATTTTGCACTTCATATTGTATATACATTTACAGATACATTATAATATACCTACTTATAAAAATAAATTTATAACTTACCATAAAAAAATGTTAGACTATGTAAAATAAAAATAATAATTTTGTAATAGCCTAGTAATATCATACTTTAAGTAAATATTTTTTTCCTAATTGTGTAACGGGCAGAATTTGTTTTGTTTATTCAATTGTATTGTATGGAAGAGGAATAAAGAGTTTTTGAGTTTTATTTTTGAATGTCACTGCTCTTGTATTTATTATATACTACATACATATATAAATGTTTACTTATTTTTTTATCATTCTCAAATAAGTTAATGTTTTTCCTCCAATGTCTTCATCCTACTAAACTGTCGTAGGATGACCAAGACCAAGAATGAAAGACCAAGGCGTATTACAGTGTTCAGGAGTATATGAGTGATGATTTGTCTGAAATTTCATCTTGCTAAACGTGCCTTATGTGTGTTATATGATTTTTTGTGTTCGACGCCATCGATCCCGTATTACGGGTAAAGGATGCAGAATTAGGTAGAAAGGTACTGTATATACTATAGCAAGATTTGGATAGGCTTACAAATAAAGTGAAACCTGTCTAAGACGGAACGCGACCGGACTGAAAAAACTTTTCCGTTTTAGCAGGTTTCCGGCTTACAAAGGTACTTTTACCTTTATACAAAATTCCTTGGGACCAGAAAAACCATTCCGTCTCAACAGGTTTCCGTCTTACACAGGGTCCGCCTTAGACAGGTTTCACTGTACATAACTTGGTAATCACGGTTAGGCTTGTCGGACGCGTTTCGATGCGATGAGTCCCATCTTCAGCGTAGAAGGAGTTACTAGATAGCCTACTTAGTACGCTGAAGATGGGGTTCAGAGCCTCGAAACGCGTCCGACAAGCCCAACCGCGTGAGTACTGTTGTGCAAAGGTGATAGTTTGCATTCAAATATTGCTATAGGATAATTAATTTTTATTACAAATATTGCAGTTGCTGAACCCCTTTCATGGAATGATGGTGGAGATAGGTGTGGATACGTTGATTGCTATTAGTGCCTTGGCCAGTGTCTTTATAGGAGCTTTTGTCAGTTTGGTCATAGTCTGTAGACATCGCAGTTTGAGAAATAAGAACGCTGATTACATGACGAAAGTATCTGAACCCAAAGGAATGTGAGTAGCCTATTGTTTTAGTAGTATATGTAGGCTACCTATTTATAGTACAGGGTGGCGTATAAAGAACGGATGTTTTTCAAAGTGTTATAAGAAAGTTTATTTTTATCATACATTCACCTTCCTTACACCAAAATACTAAGTAAATAACCCAATTTGAGAATTTGTATGAGAAACTCCAAACCACTTGATTATTTTTTTTTAAATTACATAGGAAAGTTGGAGCCCTTAATGCGTCAATGCTCATTAAAAGCCTCAAATTGGTCCTGAACTTTTGATACAGCAGCAATTCTTTCATGTATTGCAGTATTCTAATCTTCAATGTAACGATATTTACGACAGTAAACTTGATTTTGAGTAAAGAAGAATCACATGCCAATAAGCTCGACTTAAAACTCTCTGCTAAAGCTCCATTGAACGATGATTGCAGATTTATTCTATTGGAAATATTGTTCTACAGCAAATACGTGATTTTGCAAGGTCATTGCGCCATTGTTACTAAAACTGGATACTTTAATCTACAAAATGGTGTCGCTCTGCAATCACAGACAGCTCCACTCCACTGATATTATCTTACTCAAATCCATCCATAATTTTTGCGCCACCCTGTAGTATATGTTTATAGTAATATACAGAGGGGCGCAAAAAGAACGCATGGATTTGAGTAGGATGGTATCAGTGAAGTGAAGCTGTCTGTGACCACCGAGCGACACCATTTTGTAGGTTAAAGTATCCAGTTTTAGTAACAATGGCGCAATATTGGTCTTGCAACATCGCGTATTTGCTGTTGAACTATATTTCAAAAAGAATAAATCTGCAATCGTCGTTCAACGGAGCTTTAGTAGAGAGTTTTTAATAGAGCTTATTGGCATGTGATTCTTCTTCACTTGAAATTCAAAGTTTACAGTCTTAAATATCGTTCAATTGAAAATTTGACTACATGAATAAATAATTGCTGCTGTATCAAAAGTTATGGACCAATTTGAGGCTTTTAATGAGCATTAACGAATCAAGGGTACCTTCTTTCATATATAATTTCAAAAAATAAAAAAATAAAAATAGCCTACTGAAGTGTTATGGAGTTTTTCATACAAATTCTCAAATTGGGTTATTTGCTTAGTACTTTGTAAGTAATTGTCTTATACAGTCTTATATTTTAAGTAAGATAAATGTGTGATTAAAATAGACTTTCTTATAACACTTTGAAAAACATGCGATCTTTATGCTCCATTCTGTATGGGGTTAACCTGTTGTTTCCGTCTTACATTGTAATAAATAAATAAATATGTAGTACTAGGTATTTTATAGTAGTGTTATGGTTTTCACCTTAAGGTGGGTTTTCGTTACTGCGACAAAGTGCCGCAGCGGAGCCCGAACCAGCGTTGCCAGATGCAATTGATGAGAAATCCCCACTATAAATTGTTGGGATTTTTCATCAATTGCATCTAACAACTGAAACTCCACCCAATTCTGTAACACACTTTCACATACGGTATAACTAATTCTTGACAACTGAAAACATGTCTCTAGAAATGAAAAAATCCAGAAACAAATTTTTTCTGAACTTTGTATTTATAATGTCAAAGAGCTTGTGGACTACTTGAGTGATAATTTTTTTTTTCGTTCCGGCAACCGTATTTGATCTTGGAACCTTTGGATACCTCTATAGACTTGAAAAATTATTTTACAAAAATAATATTTATTTTCCATACTTACGCTAGTATACAATAATACGCTAGTGTTTTCTCCAAAACATTTTACTATCCTATAAATACTCCACGATAACTTATGGAAACTTGAATTTATAAATTATTCAAAATGAAATCTTAACTGAATATATATGATTCTTCACTTTTTAACTTAGTTATAATTTTATATTATTATATTATAGAAGGTAATAACAACCTTAATGAATGAAGTTTCTTGGAGTATTGAATAGAATTTACTTGAGAAATAGATCCATTACATTCTATTCCTACTCATTCTTATCCAGCCTATTAAAATAATATTAGTTTTTGTAAGGTAGACGCACACTAGACATAGACTGTTCTCAGCCAATCATGATATGGATGTCTAGTGTCCGATTAGACTACCTCTAGTCAGCTGTTTGATTCAAGGTTATTTTATTGGATGAAAATTTGATTGAAGATCAAGGATCTATTGACAAAGCCTACATAATAAACATGCTGTGTAAGTAGGCCTATAGCAAAAGTTATGGACTTTTATAATCGAATTTGTCGAATCATATTGAATTAACTGTGAATTCTGGCATATTTTTGTACATTTTATAGCAATTATTTATCGAAATTTTGCAGACAATTCGACAATACTACTCTTCTCGGGTCTGACCTTGAGCTGGGTGAAGTGCTGCTCCATCCCTACATTGAGCACATACTTCTCACCGAGCACTGGACCTCTGATGCCTCTGGTTAGTACCTTACAACTTTACAGAGAGTTGGAACTTGGCCGAATTTAACATAATTATGATATATAAATTTGAACCGCCTTAATGAGCTGAAAACAATGAGCTATTGTTTGTTAAGATCCGTTCACTTAATTACGAAAGTTAGGGGCGTCCTCAGTTCATCATCCTTGAAGGGTCCTTTCTTACCTCCCACTTCTTAAAAACTTGATTTTTGGAGCCGCAAAGTAGATATTCTGAGGGACAATTATCTCAGAAACAATATTCCAATAGGAGTACATAGAAACGTGTGTTATACTTCACCACCAAAAATATGGTCCTTTTTGAAATGCAAGGAATTTTGTTAACAGCTCTAGCTCAAATAGTAGACAAGATAAGAAGGCCTACTTGGTCTAAAATTGTAGAGAAGAAAATTATCCCCAGAGGGATTCTGATTCACACAATTCTAGTACATCATACGGAAGATATGAACAATCAAAAACTTAGAATGCTTGAATTCTAGTTTCTCTCCAAAAATTACCCTTTTTTGAAAAGTCATAACTCGGTAGTTATTGAACTTAGAGGAATGAGTTAGGTACCAATCTCTTGGAAATTCTATTTACTAGAAAAAAGATTGAATGAGTATTTCTGTCCGACGCTTATTTTCGACGTAAATTGAAGATAACTAGAAACGGAACCAAAATTTGAAGGTTTCTTGGGCACCCTATATTACGCAGCACTCAGAAACCGTCGCAAACTCATATTAGCCTTCTTTGGGATGCCCAAAGTGGTTTGAGATCATTTCCAGCCTTATGTCATTTTTTAGTACCTAGACCCTTTTTTTGGTCTAATTTGCCTGGGCTATAGCCTATTTGTATCATTTTCGTTTTTATTAATATTTATATTTTGTTTGTTTGTCAATGGCTCAACAGCCCTATGTGGGCTTAGGCCTACCAGCTGGCTGCCAGTTTCACATCCACTTGACTGAATCAACAGAGGTGAATGATTTATTTATTTAGCGTATGGCGTATGTCGGTGGAGAGACCCGAAGGTTGTTCCACCTCGCCGTGATAACCTAATTCCACTAAGGTTGTAGTTTTATGCACTTTTCAGAATGATTTAGAATTTTGAAAGCATTTCTTTTTGATACATAAGAGTCCAAAAGTTCATAAACCACAAGCACAACACAAGAACAAGAAAATATTGAAATTTTGAACCAGATCATTAACCAGAAAAGATGTAACGTGTGGTTAGCACATTGACATCTCAACCATAAGCTAGTCTTCGCAACCCAGTGATGGGAACAAAGCACTGCTGGATAACATTGTGTTAAGCAGCTATCTAGTGCAATGCAACAATTTAATATGCCTCCTAATATAGAGAGTGACTGACTAGCCTTACTAAGGATTAGCCAGGCTCCCAATGGAGGAAATATTTATATTAATGTTTTAAAATTATTTCTCATTGATTATTTTGTTTCAGAACTCATCACACATTGTCTAGAAATAGTGAAACTCTGCCGACATGTGACCAACACTATAGCAGCCTACGCGGTTGGCCATCATAACTCGAAAGCTCTCTATGAAATTGTACAGGTAATCATCTCATAGTCATTATTTCCAATTTCATTTAATCAGTTAGATTCGAATTATTGATAAAATTCGATTGAAGATATAGGCTAACATGAATTGAGATTTATTTGAATTGATAAAATTTTTGTTAAAGATATAACTTGAACTGAGATATTTTCATACATTTTGTACAGTGATATTAAATTAATATGGCAATTTGGCGCTTGGCATTAGATTGCCAAAGCCCATACGGGGCTTCCTCTTAATGTTATCACTAAAGTGTTAGTGTCTTGACGCGATCCCACCAGGACTACTGGGCGTAGATAAAAAAATGTAAATTATAGATGGATAGATAGATAGAGAGATATTATTTATTTGTCAACGTACTCTACTGAAATTTTACACAAAAATTGTCTGTATACCAAGGCGTGTCATAGGCCTATTCACATATTTCAATGATAGTTTGAAGGATACTTTTAAAGTATTTGAAATTAATCATTGATAAGGAAATGTTTAGATCAAGATCATATGATTTTAAGATTGATTACCTACTATACTAATCTAAAATCATCATGGCCTTGTTTTAAAAATTCATTTTTACATTTATGCGTTTGTATCATTGGTAATATAGCTGCAGAGGATGACCAGTTGTCATCCCAACTTGAGCGCTAGCAAATTAATTCTTTATATTAGTATGTGACAAGGTAATTAGAATACAATGTAAGTTATTGTTTACGCGCATCTTAGACTATTCAAAGCTCTGAGCCACCTTATCGTGTGAAAATGCTGGAGATAGAGTTTTTTATTCTCTCTACATTTAACATGTTTAATTAAGAAATTTAACATGACTGTCTTTTCGTCAAAAACTACATGCTTTAGGATAAAGCCACCTTGACCTTTCCTTTATATCAGAATGAAGTAAATCTTACCTTTCCTTGGCATTATCTATTTATTTTTGTAAATTTGTAGTTTCAATACCATCAGATCGATAATTATTCCAGAACATTTTATGGCATGCATACCGAATCACATGATCGAGAGTATCCTACTTTCAATATTATATGCATGCCATTGGATAAACGAATGCTCTGAAATAATTAGCTGTCTGATTGAAATACTGTAGTTTAGTTTAGTTAGTGATAACAGTGAAATAAAACTACAAAGAATTGAAAATAAATAAACAATGAATCGCGGTGGATTGAAAAGCATAAAGTTTTTGTGGAAAAGACATTGGAAATTTGTGAAATAATTTTGGAAATTGGAATTTACTAAAAATAAAATGAAACCTGAAAAGCAATATCCAGCCATGCTGGATACGAGGGCGTTCGAGCTTTCTGGCGTGAGCCAATTATGCTGGATATGAGAGCTGATGGAAGGAATTCCATCTTGTCTATCAGAGCTGTAGAGGAAATTTATGATAGCCGGTAATGCTAGTCGAGAGTGTTGATGCTATTTTGAGTGGTGAGTGTTAATGTTATTATACAAGAGTGTTAGATAACGTCATACAAATTTTCCAAGAGCGCAAAGGGATTTAACATGTAGAAGATAAGGTAAATGAAACTCTTGATCTCCAGACATCACACTGATCTTGTATAGAATAGACCATGTATAGAATAGACCCGGTCTTCCCCATCTTCATATAAGAAGTCTTTGAAGCAAACACCTCTACTGTTCTTGCCCCTAAGAGAGAGTGAGAGCGAGTGAACTGTGCGAGAGAGACAAGATTATATCAGCTGTTGAGATACTTAATGCACGACTACTCTTTAAATTCAAGGGCCGTCGCATGGTTGTGTTCTATACAGTAGTTTATGATATAGTACTGTTAGTGTAGCCTATAATACGAAAGCAAAGAACGCTCGTATAGTTGTGACTTGTGGTCTTGCCCCAAGAACGCTCGTATAGTTTCGACTATAATGAATTGCCCCTAATCAACCAATTCATGTTTGCTTCAACATTTATAGCATAGATGTATCTAAGACACTGATCATCTGTATGAAGCTGGCTACTGCGCATTATCCTCGTGAATACTATCTTGTATTCTATTTACCTTGTTATGTGCAATGAAAGAATCTCTTATTGAATCCATTCAATTATTTATTTGTCAGGTAGCCAAGCAAGTGTCGGATTGCGTGGATGAGGTGGTTCGCACAATGTACTGTCCGCCAGTGTTGGACGCTAGTCTGGTGGCCGCCCGCTGTGTGGCGCTAGTGTCGGCTGTCAATCAGCTGATCGTGGTCGCCGACCAGCCAATGGCGGCCGTCTGTCAGCGCGCGCTCACTCACATGCGAGCGCATCTCAAGGTCGGTCGTTCAGTCGACAATTTTCTGATACGTGTACTGCCCGAGTCTAAGCTGCGTGTCCC
Source organism: Laodelphax striatellus (assembly GCA_017141395.1). Lineage (NCBI taxonomy): Eukaryota > Metazoa > Arthropoda > Insecta > Hemiptera > Delphacidae > Laodelphax > Laodelphax striatellus. Next base: position 2,278,279 of record CM029531.1, read on the forward strand.
TGGGAGGAATACAATACGTCATAAGAAAACCGGTCTTTGTAGTGTATTTCATAGCACTCTCCTCTTCAGCCGTCAGAGACACGGAGCTTAGACTCTGGCAGTAGGCTCATTTCATTGAATTAAATTGAAAAAATCTTTATTCATTAAAAAACGTACAAGGAATAGTGTCAAGAATTTTATACAAAGCTGGATATAGCCTATATATAATCAAAAGACTAAAAAAAGAGATTGTTTATTTAATTAAAAATTAACATCAAACTCTTGTAAATAGTACAGCGATAAGTTTACCAGATATTCCTTTAATTTTTTTATAAATATATGGGGATCTTCTAATTCTTGTAAAGTGGTTTGTAGCCTCACAAAATACCTCTTTCCTCTATAAACAGTTTTTTTCTCAAATAGATCCAGTCTGTGCCTTTCTGTAATACGACCGAATCATGTACATAAAAATTATGGGTTCTTCTTCTTCTTCTTCTTCTTCTTCTTCTTCTTCTTCTTCTTCTTCTTCTTCTTCTTCTTCTTCTTCTTCTTCTTCTTCTTCTTCTTCTTCTTCTTCTTCTTCTTTTTTTCTTTTCCCCTTCTGCCACTACAGCGTAGGGGTAAAATTATGGGTACTATTTCTTGAATTTGAACCAACATTTTCTTTGAAAAATACAATAACATCAAATATGTATTGTCCATAATAATATATATCGTCATTGAAGATTTTTAAATTCGCTGTTAAGTGTAGGCTCATTTCATTGGTAATTGACTGATCATAGCTTTGTTTATAGCAGTGAAATAAAATTTTATTATTGTTTTGATTAATAGCTCTTTACACTCTTTTTGCCTTATTTTCCCTACCAGGAGGGGTGTATGCCTACCTCATTTTATTCATATTTGAACACAAATTTGTTAGTTACCATGAAATAAATGATGATGTCATTTATAGCAACAATTCAAGAGAGTATAATAGCAACTAATAAAATTAGAATAATAGAATAAAAATAGAATAATATTAATAGCAATTAATAGGGTATTATAGCATATTTATTTCACTATTTGGAGTGGTTCGTAGCCGAGGCGGCTAAGGCGTCAGACTGATTAAGTTATCAGCAGTCAGATAAAATCCATTGGGCCAGGGTTCGAGCCTGGTTGACGGAAGGATTTTTGACAAATACGGCCACTCCCGTCTTTTGGAGGAGACGTTAAGCCGTCGGTCCCGACTGCCTAAAAAGTAGTCGTCATATCTCATCATCACCCCACTCATTACCCACGCACAAGCCTAGAGCTCATGTGGATCATCCTCAGAAAAAAAAAAGCAACAAGAGAGAGTCTAATTTCAAGAGAGTATGAACTTCTAATCAGTCAAGATTCATCCTCTTCCAGCTCTTTATAACAATTATTTTTGTGTATTCTAATGATATTTTGTTTTTGTCTTTAATCTCTCACTGCTTTTCTGTTTCTTCATTCAAGTCACAAACTTCTATTGCTTTTTCCGAATTCAAATCTATATTGTACCTTCCTTAATCAGTTACTGCGAGTACCGCAGCCCGACCCAGAGTTGCCAGATGCAGTTGATGAAAAACCCCAACTATTTATAGTGGGATTTTTCATCAATTGCATCTGGCAACGCTGGTCGAGCTCTCGTAACGAAACCCACCACAGCCACGTAGTTATAGGCGAAACTCATTCAATTGAATTTTGAACATACCTTTGTTAACCACTTTCAAGTACAGTGATATTAATTTAATTTGATTTGACGCTTGGCATTCAAATCAAATCAAAATCGTTGATAGATAGACAGCATTAGATAGATAGAGAGATATTATTTCTTTGCCATCGTACTCTACGATCATCAGCAACGTCGAGAAATGATATCTCTCCATCTAATGTCGAGCATCAAATTAAATGAATGTCACTATAATGATTTTCTTCCAATATTCCAGTCCAATTCTAAACTTCTATTTTTCCCTCTTTCGTCCACTTTATATTGCTCCTTTTTCAACGGTCATAATAATTTTGAAAATATCATGGATCCAACAATTCTCTTTGTTAAACATGAATGTAATTTGCTTGAAAATGTTTGAAATTAAGTTGAATATTAATAATTATAAATCAATGATCTTTACAGGTGCTGAGAGACGCAGCATTGGTACGAGATGCTGCCGGAAAGCTCACTGCGACTTCTGTTGGTGGCTCCGACTCCAATAACGATGGAAACTCCTGATTAACTCAAGGCTCCGACTACAGTAACGATTTTATTGCTCACTTGACGTTCTGTAATACGTACAGGTTCCGACTACAGTAACGATTTTAATGTTCGCTTGACCTTCTGTAGTAAATCATACAGGCTCCGACTACAGTAAAGATTTTATTGTTCGCTTGACCTTTTGTATAGTATACAGGCTCCGACTACAGTAACGATATTATTGTTAGCTATCACTTTATCGCTCAGTATTACAGTCTTCCATTATGTGCCTGTACACTGTTATTGAACATTTTGTAATGCAAGTATTAATACTCGACTATATTTTATACAAATGTATAAATGTGTAAATATTAATATTTTTTGTATACATTAATAGAATGCAGGCCAGTTGCACAGAAGAAGATTAAATTTAATCTTCGATTATTCACAAGTTTGGACAATTTTAATTTGAGATTAAGCTTAACAGACCTTTGTGCAACTGTTACTAGGCCTTTTATCAATGCTCTCTACAGCTTTATGAATAGTATGGTAATTTATAAATTGTAGTATTCTTATTTACCTACTCTATATGATTATTGTTTATATTGTTATCTATGTATTGAATTATTTCCATAATTTTTGAAATTTCAATTCAGACTAGTCTAAATACAGTAACTAAGGATAAATAATTATGCTGAAGGCTTTCTTATTGGTGAGGAGACTCTTGTTCAAGGAGCTTGTTCAAGTTCAAAGTTCTCATCAGACTTCAAACAATAAAATAACCTCTAATAATAATTTACTTTCAAGGCACCCACAACAGCTACAGATGCATATTCTAGAATTCTGTTGCATATTTTTAGAATGCGATGAAAAGTTTGACCATGTAGAAAGCCTTAGAACATTGCAAAGTGAAAGAGATCAAATTTCTTGAATTTCCAGTAAAATTACATTGAATTGAACAGCTGACTTGATAATGAAAATTTTTAATATATCCAAATGTAAGGTTGTCAAAGCTATCCAGCATGAGCTATTTGTTCTGAAAGTTCATAATAATGTTTAAAGTAGAATCTCTTCTAGAATCTCACAATATCTATAACTTGACAAGACTCTATCCTAGTCAATTATCATTCCATAGAAGAAATTAATGTACTGTATATTAATTTGTACTATAGTATATGTACCATATCATGTAAATATAAATAAAAGTTTTCCAATTTCAATATTGTTTCAATGTATTGAAAACCCTGAGCCATTAGCTGGCGGCTGTTTCTTAAAATGTAGAAGTCACTTATAACAGGATTCTTTTAAATTGTCAGATAACAGCTGATTAATGTACGCTCGTTTACTAACGTTAAATCAGCTGTTTTCTGACAAGTTAAAAGAATCCTGCTATAAAATAAAGGAGAATCTGTTACTGAACAGAGATTTCAGTTTCAAAAAGCTTCTCTGATAAACAAGACTTTGGGAGTAAATTTAAACAATTTAGTTTCCTGTGTTACCTGACTTCTAGTTCTCATTAAACAGGCACCTCCAATGTATAAAACTCTCGACAACGGCACAAATTCAACGTTCAGGGGCATGTTTCGTAAAATTTTACAAGTCCTTTAAAACAGGAGAAAGGCGGACACACACAACACGTATAGGACGACTTACTGTTTAATTAATTTATAGGTGTAGTGTGAATCCTTTTTCCAGTATTAAAGGCTCCTGAATGTTTATGAAACATATCCCAGTGGATTATTCAGTAATAATAAAATAGTATAGGCTAATAATAGTAATATTTTTCAGTATAATAGTAATATTGTTTAGTAACAATAACGACGATGCGGCACAGCACCGCGAAATGTACATAAACACATAGTTTGTGAGTACTATCTTACTTTCCAAGTGAATTTAGTGTCTATATTTTGATCAAGTGAGAAAAGGATGGATCCACAACAACCGAGTAACAATAAGTTACTCATTGAAGTAAAAATTCATCTTAATACTGTATTTATTTTTTGTCAACTCTACTCAGGCAATAATAGAATATTATAAAGTCGATTATACTGTAGTCCAAAATTATATGAAGCAGAAATCAAGTTTTCCAGAAGTTGACAAGTTTCTAATCAAGGTTACCACACAGACCTTGCACTTGACCCAAGTAGATAACTGGCATATCTAGAGTGATGCTCACGGGTGAATGAATCAGATAGAACAGTAGCACCTTGGAGTAGACTGTGACTTGTCCTCTATTTTTCCATATCCTGTTGACAAGAAAACATTAATAAACTCTATTAGAACTGTAGAATCAGTAGAAAATTTGACATTTAGGGCCGGTTTCTCCAACGACAGTTTAGTTTAAACTTTTAACTCACAAGTTTCTAGTGAGTGGTAAAACCCAAGTTTAAACCTAAAAATTGGTTTAACTGACGTTGGAGAAACCAGCTCTAAAAGAAAGACTATTAGATATTGTGTATTCCACTTATCTATGTTGAAAATGTGTTTGGTAAAGCCACAAAACCTTACTCCAGTGCTGAAATAATGAAGATAAATATTGAAAATATCAATATCCAAAACAGTTGTGATTTCTTTTATTATGGAGTTACACAATATTATTAGAAATTCTACAAATGAATTGGACATTGAATTTTCGGCTGGCAAAGTTTGATAAATTCAATTGAAACTGTAAAAATACACCTAGAAATCTGTAGTGATTACCTAATTAAATTCAGTGGCCTGTTTCGTAACATTTTAAAAGTCCTATAAATCAGGAAAAAAGCTGTCTTACACTAGACATGACTATGATCATACATTCCTTAGTCTAGTCTACGTACACCTTATCCTGTATTACATGACTTCTAAAATTAAATTTAATAGGCCGCTGCTTACAAAATTGAATAAATACAATATTGAAACTAGAAATATTTTGTCTCTGTAACAATCAATTGGAAATACTACAGAGACTGTATGATAACTGTAAGGTTATTATTGTGAAAAGGTCCATAACATTATGTTGGTACATTTTTTATTCCCGCTACCACCATACTTTATTGCCACATTTTTCAATTCTGATATGGGATTGCAGAGGCAAATATGAACCCATTCAGTTATTTTTTCAACTTATTCAATTTATTTATTACAGATTTTCAAAGACTACAGCGCAAAGTCCAAAACAGTCTTCATAAAAATTACCAGTATAAATCACACATATTATTAAATAGTACATATAGTAAACATAGTGATATTTTGAGAGAAGCAACATCAAAAATTACCTTTCTAACAATAAAAATATTGTCTCTCTACTTTTAATATTATTTTAAAAGCGTAAAATGATGAAAAGAAGACTGGCAAAGGCAAATTGTAGGTGAGAAGTGCATTATTCAACTTAACATTCATGATTTGCGAATAATTTCAATGTAAATCTTATGGGAATTGTCAAAATTATGGTGGATTTGCCCGAGCTTAACCAGCAATAAAAAATGTGACATCAAATGGCCACACTGTTTGTTATCAAACAATCACTGTAGGAAATACAAAATTTAGAATATCAGCCTGTTATTGTTGCGGGAATCCATTATTGAGAATTTTTTAGACAAGATTGGAGAATTAAGTAGGCAATAGTTATAGAATAGAATGATTAATCATCATCATCATCATCATCTTTATTTATACAGACAACAAATTTTGCACTTTCTTTTACATACGGTACAATAGAGTTAATACAATAAAGGTATTAATAAATTAAACCTAATTCACTTTTATTGCAAAGAATAAATAAAACAATTTTCATAGATCTGTATACTACACTCCAGCATAAGCCAAAAGCTTGTGCGCTGGAGCGGAGTTCTTTGAAATATACAAAGATCGAAAGAAAAACCTCTACAAATTAAAACACAAAAAGAAACTGCTCTCTAGTAGCATGTAGCATTCAGCACACCGGAAGTTGAAATATTCAACGTTGATGACAATTCGGCAAATCAGCCAAAATAATGTTTATTCTAACAAAATATAGCAAGGATTACAATCTACAATCAGGTCCAACCATAATAATCCTTAAATAAAAATTGTTTCTGAAAATTCGTTATTCCTCACCCATTCATCCACCTCACTTAGAAGTTTAGGAGTGATCTTTCCCATTACAAATCTGTTTGGCAATGTGTTAATTAGTTTATCACAGATATATACAAATTGTCTCCTGCAAACATTTAGATCAGTTCTGGATATTTGGTAGGAATTTGTGGCAAAAGGACGTAAATGATAGATTGGTAGATGTGGAAGGAAACTGTACTTATTTTTATTTATAAACAGAATTAGATTTTTCACGTATAATTGTCTGAGTGTAAGCACCTCAAGTTCTTTGAATAAATTTGAGCTCGGATAGAGCCTGGGTTTACCCAAGGCCGCCCGCAATATATGTTTTTGGATGACAAAAATTTTATTGAAATGTGAATCCAGAGCGCCTCCCCAAGCTCGTATACCATATTGGAGAATGGATTGGCCATAAGCCAAATAAACCAACTTTGTTATTTTCTTATTTCTTAGTTTATTGATTTCATAGAATTTATTAATTATGAATTTTAGTTTTTGGCACATGTTATCAATTTGATAGTTCCATTTCAAATGTTGGTCAATGATAACCCCTAGGTATTTAACTGACTGAACTTTCTGTAGAGAATGACATGGGCAGGTATCTGTGAATTCTTGGGAATGACAACTTGAAATATGTATTTTTAAGGAGTCAGGTACCGTTATGATACCACTTGCATTGGGCGAGAAAGCAATATAAACACTCTTTTTGAAGTTGAGAGTGAGAATATGCTCATCCAACCATTTTTTAATTTTTTTCAAGCCTGAAACTGCCAAGGTTTGGACACCCTGCCATGTTGAATGAGAGAAAACTATTGTAGTGTCATCTGCAAACGAAATTATGGAACAGTTTTCGCTACCTAATTTTAAAAGATCATTTATGTATATTATAAATAAAATAGGGGACAAAACTGTTCCTTGAGGGATGCCAAAATTTGATAAAGATTTTTTACTAGTTTTGTTCCCTATGGTTAAAATTTGTGCTCTATTTTCTAAATATGATTTGAAAAGTTTCAAGGGTAAGCCACGGATTCCTATATTTTCTAACTTTTGAAGAAGTATTTCATGTGGGACAGTGTCGAAAGCCTTGGCCAGGTCCAGGAAGCAAGCTATTGTTTTATGACTACTATTAAAATTCTTAATGATGTGTTTCTGAAGAGAAGTTATTGCATCTTGAGTACTTTTACCTGTTTGAAACCCATATTGGTTGGAATGTATTATGTTTAGTTTAGTTAGGTAGTTTGTAAGACGAACTTTTATAACTTTCTCTATTACTTTAGATAGGTTGCTCAGGAGGCTAATTGGACGATAGTTCTCAGGTTTATTTCGGTCCCCAGATTTAAATAGACAAATCAGATTAGCAACCTTAAACTCACATGGGAAGTATCCATCTTCGAAACACTTATTTATTATTCGAGACAAAGGTCTTGCTATGGATGGAGCAATTTTTTTCAGGTAATTGTTGTTCAATCCATCCACTCCCGGAGATGAATTGTTTTTCAGACTTGCAATTATATTAGTGACTTCTTCCGGGTCAGTTGGAAAGAGAAAAAAAGAATCGTGAGTCATTTCTCCTGCATGAGTAACTACTGGATGAGTGGTTTGAGATTGGGCAGAGTTGAGTAATCTCTCGGCATGAACCTTTCCAACTTGAGAAAAGTGATCATTCAATATTTCTGGATCAATATTTGGTTGTTGGTCCTTACGTCTAGAGCCGAGCATCTCATTTATAGTGTCCCAGACTTTTTTGGAGTTTCTTGAACATTGAGCAATTTTTTCTTTGTAGTAATTATATTTTGTTATGTTGATAAGTTTATTCAAATAGTTCCTGTATTTTTTGTATTCAGTTTTCAGAGCTGTATTAAAAGGCTGTTTTGTTAGTGATTTGTACATATGGTCTCGTGTCCTGATAGAGTTTATCAGTCCACTTGTTATCCAAGACTTTAGAGGCTTTCGTTTATGTGGTATTGGAATTTTATCAGTAGCTTGTTGCATGTGAAACTTCAACTTGTTTATAAAATTGTTTATAATATCATCTATATTGTCATCATCAAACTTCAAGTCTTCCCATTTTTCATTTTGTAAATTGGACATTAGTTTAATGTAATCAGTTTTGTTTTTGTAGATTTTTTGGGGCTTCTCGCTTTCAATTGAACCTATGTTATTGTCCACTCCCAGGTGAAAACTAGTGGAATAGTGGTCAGAAATTGTTGTTTTCAATATACAACCCAGTATATTTTGGTTATTAAAATTTTTATTCTTATAGAAAATATGATCAATGCAATTTCCTGAAGTACCCTGCATTCGTGTTACCTTATTAATGTATGATTTGAAACCATGGATTTGCATGATACCAAGATACTCGTTCACCACGTTACTATTTCTATTTAGTGGAATATTCAAGTCACCAAGAAGGATAATGTTTTCTCTATTTTTCATTGTTTGTAAACATGAGTCCAAGCTATTTAAAAAGTTGTTTAATTGGATTGAAGGCGATCTGTACATGGCTATTAACGTAACTAAATTATTACCTACTAAGAAATTCAATATAATTGAATTAACTTCTGTTATTTCATAGTTCACCAAGTCAATTTCAATGTCATCCTTTACATATACGCACAAGCCGTTACATTTATTTAATCTACCTGGACTATTTACAACCTTATAACCATTCAAATTATAGTTGAACTCAACGTCATCAACATTCCATGTCTCTGTTAGTACAATTATCTGAAAAACGGTTTTACAGTTTTGAACAATCAACGCTAATTCATCAAAGTGCCTATGTATACTACGTATATTCAGACTTAGAACATTAAAAAATGTGCAATTACCTACAATGTACGACTCCGGCTGAAAACCGAAAACATCATCCACCTCCAGTGTGCTGTAGCATTCATTATTTATTTCCTCTTCAAAATTATCCACAATAACCATAGACTCGCCAATTAACGAGTGAGGAAAAAGAGAGAGATGTAAAAAAAAGAGAAGAAAAAAAATGAGAAAAGCTAAAAAGAAACTGAGAAAAGAAAAAAAAAATCCTTCTGTGTCCACCAACTCCCGTCATAGTTGGAAAATTACTACGGATACCTCCCCTTAAGTATCCTTATTATAATTTGAAGAATTAATGCATAGTAAAAAGATAATCAAGCAGACTACAAAATTATTATTAAAATATAACTTGAAGAATCAGTGCAGAATAAATAGATAATCAAACAGATTACAATGAAAATTATTATTAAGATAATAGAATAATCAAACAGAATGATATATAATATAGAGCACCAACTCTTATTGAAATTAATCTTCAACTTCTGGCTACAAGTAATGAACTTTCATTTCAAAGATCAATATGTTCATATTAATATGTCCAAAGGTACGTGTTTTTTTTTTAGAATTTATCCAAGTCCTCCACCTCCACAATCCTTCTAGCTGGGGAATCCGGAGACTTTCGAACGAAGATTTTACCCTCCTTAACCCACACGAATGCCAATTTATTTTCTCTGCTCATCCGTTTTGCCTTGCCTAGGATAATCTTATTATCTGTGGTTAAATGTTCATTTATGTAGAAGTTACCAGGTGGAAAATGCGTATCCAAAACCGACGTGCTTAGATTTCTTTTCATTTTTGCTGCGGAGATCCATTTCAATTTTGTCGTTCTGGAGATGAATTTGCATATAATAGGTTGAATTTTCCCCTTGGCAGTCGGTACTCTATGAGCGATGGAGACGTCTTCTTCTTTGAAAGGGACATCAATAATTTTTGCGACACGATCTAATAATGAATAGACGTTTTCATTTTGAGTAGTGGGGATTCCAGCAATTTCAATGTTATCAATCCTCGATCTCTGTTTAAGTTCATTTAATTCTATGCGAAACTCCTTACTTTTAGTCTTCAACTCCTCGTTCTCCTTCCTCAGGGTGGAATTTTCCAGCTTCATATCATCAATAGATTGCTTCATACTCGTCACCGTGTTGGAAAGTGAAGTAAACTCGTTCCTAAACTCATCGAATTTGCGGTTAATAAAGTCTTTAAGCGAATTCATCATATCTTCCATGATATTAATACTTGGACTGTCACATTTATCACTAACTATATTAGCTTTTGTTTGGTTTGAAGTATTGCACTCGTCACATTTCCATTGAGCTTTCCGAGCACCCAATTTACGGAAATTCTCACTAGTTTTTATACGCGTACACGTTGGGTGGAAGAATTTATAACATATACAACATTCAATAACGTCTTTACCACTTTCAAAAACAACTTCACAAATACCACAACCGTTTTCCATAATTATTGAAGAGTTCAATGTTATTAAATTTCAAAGTATAAAAGAGAGGTTAAATACGGTACTTTCGACAGGAGCTAGCGCCGGCTTATCAAGCTGATAAGATTGCAAACTGAAACATCCTTTCGCTACGACAGACAGTCGAGAACAGGATGATGATTAATAAAATGGATGTAGTTCAATAAATTTGATTTAATGACAAATTCATTTTGAATTTATTTAAAGTACCTGAACATATAGTACGGCTCTCCGTTGGGAAATTCGAATCCATTTTCAAGATTTTCTATCACGTTTCCATTCAGTTCAGTATTGGTGGGCGTTATCTCTAAGCTCAAGTTACCAATAAGAACTTTCACAGCCTGAAAATAGATGAAAAATAGGAAAATCGAACAAGAAATATGTGCTTGGATTAGCCTAGCATGACCATTCTTCAAGTATTTGAATATATTATCATTTATTATTATTGGCGTGTCTACAGTAAAATGGATTTAAATTATTCTAAGAAATGAATAATTCTAATCAATAAATTGAATAGTACAGATATAGTATATTGAAATTATTAATCATTGGTACACTATCAATTTCAATCTCTTGACTTTTTATATCAGTGCTAATTTTAATAATTAAGCTAATGACAAATTTTTCTTGGGGACATTCCAGAAAATTTATAATGTTAATTTTCACTTGTCAATTCACTATTCCTTATAGAAAAATCAGTTTTTAGTCAATCTCCGATAAGATCTCCAAGGAAATTAAGATACTTTGAAGACTTCCTCTTCAAACTGATGTCAACTCACTAGAATTGGAGTAAAAAATGAGTTTGAAGTGAATAAGAAAATTCAGGAAATGAAGGCAATATTGTTTTGATACCAGTAGGCTAATTAACTTAAAGTTCATATTATGCAGCTTTTCAGAATGATAAATCCGACGGTACTTCTTAAATAATAAAGAATCAGCGGTACAATACACAAAAAAGAAATATAATATAATGATTTTAAACAATGAAAAATTATGAGAATCAAGCCTTCGAAGAGACCCCTAAGCCAAAGTGAATTCGAAAAATAATTCCAAGGTAAATTTATAGATAAACCTTTTGACTATCGGAATTTATTGAAAGAATAGCACTCGAAAAAGCAGAAATCGGAATCAATTTAAATTTCAAATTTTATTAACGTAAACCCCAACAAGAGCTGATGAGCTTGTGACGTCTCTCACTTACCATGCCATCTGGCGTTTTCTTTGCTAGCACAGCGAATTTCCTATCAAATGTTGTTGTGAGCAGATCATAGCTGGAATTGAAGGTATGCTGAACTGTCGAATTGTCGGGAGTCAAAACCGATTCACCATTGGCAATACAGCTCCCTGCAAACATTAATTATTAATAAAAATGTAGGAAAAACCATATTAATCATAGTTCAAAGATATGATCACAGATAATGGCGGACTAATGATTGATGTTTGCCCTTTAACAATTATTATTTATTATGTACTATTATAATTATACAGAGAGACTGCACAGAGAGACGGTAAATTTTGAAATAATTACGCTAACGAAGTAAGAAGAATTACTTTTTAACTTATGATGGTAAAAACATGAAGAGGAATAGGCTACTAGCCATTCATTCTTTTAATAGAGAAACTTAAATCTTTAAATACTGTGGTCCAGTAAATAAGTCAGTCCTAAATATGTATTGTGGTCCTAAATAAGTTGTCTCTAAGATAACGACCATTCAAAAGCATGCATTCTCTATCTCTTATCCTCAAAAAAGGTTATAGCCAATCATTTCTCGTTTTGAAACAGCACACAAAACTCCAAACTGTAACTTTTTGGCTGTGCAACAATAATGTTTCAAATGAATTTTGATCATTTTTCAAATATACTACATATATGTAATGTAAACCGGAAGCATTTAATAAGAGTTACTGACATTATCAATTTTAAACTTAAAAATAAGAAAACATTTATTTATCTATCAATTTTCACACATTATCAACACACAATATTTGTGATGATATCCACCAACAGGACGAAACGGTCGTTGTTATAAGTTACCTAATAATAATTGTACACTTGTTTGCAATAATGGAAAATCCAATGCATTCTAATAGAAATAAATCATTATTAAAAAAATAATTGAGAAAAGGAAAGAGCTGGTAACAAAGTTTCCTTCCTTGTTGATATTCCCGACAATCAATTTTATGAAAATCACCTGCACGAACTTTCCCTGCTTAGACTTCGAATATTGAAATAAACAATAAATTAATTATATACAAGTTGTCAATAATTGTTCTAATTGTTCTTCACTGAGATTGTGAAGAATAAATTATTTTAGATGTAAATTCTACACACGCTTTCCTGTTAAATGACTGATAAAAATCAGCTAATAGTTAGCTCACATTTCCTTGTGGATGCTATTAATTATTTAGGAAATTGTACTCCCAGACATAAATTTGTCTAATTATTTTTAAACATGGTAGTTTCCGCTGCTTTTAGACGTGTTGCATTACCGTACTTCAACCAATTGGGGGAAATGGTGAAAGACTGTTTCTTATCACTATATTTGTTCTATAGACCTGATGAAACAATTGCTAGTAGCGTTCAATCAGTTATTGAACTCTGATCTCTTGTTCGAGCTAGATAAATCAGTCAGTTATTCATTCAGTTGAGCCTTTACAGAAAGTTAGTTATAGCTACTCCGCTATTGCTCTGTGTATTCATTCTGAATTTGATATAAACTTAATCGTTCATAGTGAAAAATTGTGAATTATATTCAAGTTATTGTGATAAATATCAATAGTGATTTTCTATTCAGAAAATTTTTAAAATGTCTCATTTCTATAAATAATTGTGAAATTTTGGACGTTTTTAATATAAAACATTTTCTGCCTAATAGCCTCATAATAGAAACAGTCCATCTAAACATTTCTAAAATGATTTAAATCTAAAGCGATTTTAATCTAAATATTATTATTGGTTACAAGGGGAGGATTCTTTCTATTCACCTCATCAATTCTATTCATCTTCCTATTTACATCTATTCTTCCAATGAGTGTGTTTTCAAATCCACTGAAACATTCCCATTGACTAGATAACTTACAAAACATCTCTGTATGATTCTGATCTAAATTACTGTTTCGATAAGAGTGTTTCCAAGCGTTTGTCAGTAGATTGTTCTGTTTAGTAGGTTATTACCCTAAAACAAATTTCTATCCTCCTCGTATAGAACTTACAAAAAATTGCTGCAATCCTATTCTAGATTATTTTTGTGTACAGTGCATGTTTTATCTAAATTCAGTGCATATTCGTCTTCTTGTTTTCAACCAATAAAGTGTTGTGTACTATTTTTCAACTGTGTGTGATCGTTTCAAGTATGTTATTGAAAATCATCTGTCTGTTTGTGTGGTGTTGTTGCTGTGTTTGGGCCCATCGTCCCAACACATTCTACTTCACGCAAATATCGTCAGCAGTTAATAAAAGTGTGGACGTGATAGAGGGTGTGGCGAAAACCGATGCCGCTTGGACTGCAAGGGGATACTTCGATAACAAAATCAATCGCACGGGTTTCGGGTATCTTGAAATTGAGACCAACATTAAATTCGACAGCCAGTCGCAAGCTTATCATGCTGGCTATTTGGAGGGATTTCTGACAGCTGATTTGATCTACAGTCGCTGGCACAATACGGTGAGAGACTGGTGTAAGGACGACCGTGAAAATTGCGAGAAAATTGACGCGTTTATCGACAGAAACTCGAAATGGATAAGGGAAAAACTGAAGGATAATGGAAACGACCCCTACTGGTATCAGCTGGAGCTGTTCTATGCTCAAATGTCTGGAATGCTGGTAAGTCGAGACGAATCTATTATTAAAAACATTTTTCGCTTTCCTTTCTATTGTGCTTCCACCAATGTGATATTATTTGATGAAAAATCTAGAGGAAACGCACATTGATACAGGTCTGTTGCGTTGATACTGTTACAGTATTTTCAAACGATACAGTACTCAAATTTTGCAAAGTGGCACTTTGCGCTGCACAGGATAGTCTCGTTATCTATTATATTGAAAAGAGTTTGGGGATTTTTACAGTAGATTTTGGAAAGTTCGTGTAGAAGTTTCAGTGGTTCGAGTTTGATGCGGATTGCGCCAAAGAAAGATGAAAATTTTATTTTCTGCATGCTCTATTTCTGAATTCTATATATGTGGCATCACACAAACTAACTCAAGAAATTTAATAATTAAATACATTTAAATGCCAACAGATGCTTTTTGGCTTTTATCACAGAGTATGTTACACTCATTTAAAATGATTATTTTTGAACAGGAAATCAAAAATAATCATTTTAAATGAGTGTAACTTACTCTGTGATAAAAGCCAAAAAGCATCTGTTGGCATTTAAATGTATTTGATTATTTATTACATTTCTTGAGTTAGTTTGTGTGATGCCACATATATAGAATTCAGAAAAGTTTTTCTGAAAGTAGTATCTATAGTGACTATAAAAATGGTCTCACTGTAAAAGGTAGGATTCCATTGGTAGCCTAGGATTGCGAGCTGCTGTCAGCTGCAGATAGCCAAAATAGTAACTATTTAAAATTAAGAATTTTAGAAAATTCAAGCGCTTTGCACTGCACGGGGTGAACTCGTTATTCATGAGAAAAATATTAATCTTCCATCTAAAACTGAATAAAATTATACTCCATACAAAAGAGAAGATATTACTAGAGTGTATAGAGTGTTTCAGAAGGAATTTGCCAATATTGTTTCAGGTTGATTCCTTATATCAAAACAATGAAAGAAGTTTATAAAACATGGGTCTTGAAAAGCTTTGTTTGGTACTGAGTTAGGCTAGGCGTACAACGGTTAGTCACGACTAGACAAGACTAGATTAGTCACGTTTAGTCACAGTAATTCACATAGTTGCTTATGAAGCAGCACACACTGATGCAATGACTAATCGGTGTGTGTTGCTTCATAAGCAACTATGTGAAGTACAGTGACTAAACGTGACTAATCTCGTCTTGTCTTGTCTTGACTAACCGGTGTACGCCTAGCCTTATATTACAGAAAAATAACACAGTGTTCTTTGATATTTCAGTCCTAATTTTTTGTGCTTCACTGCATTTTTCTCCTAAACTTTTGAAGTTAAGTTTCTGAAAGTGGTTTCATTCGATTTTTAACTTATTTAATTCATTTTATCAAACTAAGGAATAGATCAATAAGAATATAATTGATTCAAAAACATTAATCATATTTAAATTCGTATAGCATTGAACAGTTTACAAGAAGAAAGATATAATTCACGAAGTTTGTCCATCAATTTGGACTTGTCTTGAGACATCAGAGTACTGCATTATATAGGCTAAATAGCTCTCAGATCACCCGTGCTTTTCTAATTGAATAGTAGATAGGATATTACCATCAGAGATAATCTTTTCTTCTATTTGATTAGTCGATGTTTCTACATATTTTGAATAAAAGATTGAATAAGAAATTGATTGAATTTGTCTCTAGTTCCAAATACTTTTCCTCAATAATTACTACTTTGTTGTTTTTTTTTTTTGTAGGAGGGCTACAATATTAATACTAACCATGAAAAACTTGGAGCCAGCGATATCCTATGGTTGAACCTTATGACTGAGGTTGGAGAAATTCAGCTTATCAACAATCAGAGTTCGACACCAAAGCGGGGTGATTATTACTATTCAATTGATCATTTTTTAATTTTATATTCAGAGTATCTCTAATAGAATATTTTGTTCTCTATGAACACATTCAGCGCAAAATAACGAAATAGATAATATTGACTGAATGCATTGTAAGGCTAGGCGTACACCGGTTAGTCAGGACAAGACAAGACGAGATTAGTCACGTTTAGTCACAGTACTTCACATAGTTTCTTATAAAGCAACACACACCGATTAGTCATTGCATCAGTGTGTGCTGCTTCATAAGCAACTATGTGAATTACTGTGACTAAACGTGACTAATCTCGTCTTGTCTTGTCTTGACTAACCGGTGTACGCCTAGCCTAAGAAATTAGAAAAATAATATTGAATTACTTGTTATCAAAAATATAACCCTTTGTATAAATTATAATGATAGATTAATGAAATAAAGAGGTTAAACAATATCAGCAGTCTGTCATAATGTAGCAATATGGAGTTTAGGACTTGATAACTGGAATAATAATTGAAAAAAATTAAAACAATACAAAATTCTATTAATTTATCAGATGAGCATTTTACTATTATGTCTTTATTTACATCCATTTCCAATAATTATAAATTCTTCTCTTAAGAATTATTGTCACATTAATGGAGTATTCTGATAATACTGTGGATCACAATTTCAATAATTACCTACATTGAAACAAGTGGCGGATCCAGAGTGGGGGCGAAGGGGCGTCACCCCCCCCCTTCAGCACAGAGGGTTTTAAAATACTTAAATTCTGTAAAAAAAATAGTGCAGTTATAGCAGGATTCTTGTCATAACACAGCAGATTTAACGTTAGTAAACGGGCGTACATCAATCAGCTGTTTTATGACAATTTAAAAGAATCCTGCCATATTCACTTTGCGTCTGGTTAAACGCGTTTTGCAACTATATCTCTATATTCTCTATCATTAATCTAATAAATCCAACGTAAAAACAATCCAATAATAAACGCGAATCTCGCTCAGCTCAATAAAATTCATGTAAGAGAGGGTTCACAACTAAGTTCGCCCCCCCCCCTGATTCTCAAGCTGGATCCGCCACTGATTAAAACTAGATGATTGAAAAAAATTAAGGTTCAACACAATGAACTGATACTGATATAAATAACAAGAATCTCATACAAAATATGTTTTGAATATTCAATTAAAGAGATACCGTGTTCCCACCACTGAATTATTAATAATATCATAGCCCCCTCTAAACTACATGGCCGCGGCCTTCAATGTGACAACCTCGCAATACCGGCTGGTTTCATTATAAAATCATACTCATAAGAAACACTGCAAACACATGACTTATAAAACACATGATCGATTTGCTTTGCTCATGCAAGCCGGTGCAGCGACTCTGTCACATTGAAGGCCGCGGCCGTGTAGTTTAGAGGGGGCTACGATAATATGCTTTTCTTCTAATTATTTATATTATTTTCAGACACTGACCACTGCTCAGCGCTCGTGAAAATCATGCCCAACAACAGCGACATCTACTTCGGCCACGTGACTTGGGGTGAATATGCTGATATGCTGCGCATACTCAAGAAGTACGTGTTTCACTACCGTAGATCACCACAGGACCCAACTCTGATTGCCGGCTTTGAAATGTCGATGTCATCCTACCCGGGGACCATTGTCTCTGTGGACGATTTCTACCTGATCTCTTCCGGTTTAGCCGTCATGGAAACCACCAACGCTGTATTCAATCGCAGCCTTTACGCCGGAATTAAGCCCGAGGGCATAGTTTGGGAAGAGTTTCGATCAATGGTCTCAAATCGTTTGGCTGTCGATGGGAAAGCTTGGCATGAGATGTTTGCGAAATACAATAGTGGCACCTACAACAATCAGTGGATGGTTTTCGATTATAATAAATTTAAAAAGGGCAAAAAATTAGAAAGCGGAGCGTTGTGGGTGGGTGAACAGCTACCCCACTATTTTACCCACAAAGATTTGACAAATGTTTTAGTGGAGAAAGGTTACTGGAGTAGTTTTAACATTCCCTACTTCAAAGATGTGTACCGTATGAGTGGTTATGAGCAGAAGAGTAATGCGGACGGAACATGGTATAGCTACACTGAAGCCCCTCGTCCTAAGATCTTCGCCAGAGACCAAGGCAAAGTGCATGATATGGACAGTTTCATGTCACTGATGCGATCCAACGATTTCAGCAAAGATCCTTTCGCTGCTTGTAACTGTACGCCGCCTTACAGCGCTGCCGGCGCCATAGCCTCTCGCAAGGATCTGAATCCTGCCGAAGGAAAAGGAGTCCAGGAAAGGAAATGTGCGGGGGCCACCGATGCTAAACTGACCAATAGCGAGCTGTTCAAGGATTTGAAGTTTGTGGCCATCTCAGGTCCCACTACAGGCACTGATGCCATGTTGCCAGTTTTCAAGTGGAGCGAGAGTCCCTTCCAGAATAGGTCGCATATGTCGTTGCCTGATGAGTTCAATTTTCATCCAGTAACTTATCAATGGCGTTATCAGCAAGACAATAGTATTCAGTAGTAGAAATATTGTGAAAATGTTATGAATGTGTTGATGTACAATGTATTGAAAATAATAAATAGATAATTAAATAAATAAATTATTTATTTTCCAATCAAAACAAAACAATATAAAAACAGTATCAAAAATAAATCGATGAATGGACTTATTGGCAAGATAACTGTAATATTGAGTACCTATAGTGAGAGCATGTAAATTTGAGCTTTTCCAGCGTGATAAATTATATCTCTTGTCTATTTTCAGCTCATTTCTCACCCATAACAATCTGAAGATAATTTCTTTATTGCTAAATATCAGCTGGAAAACAGTGAAAATTTAGTCCAAATTTTAATATGTAGGCTAATTAAGAGTGTAACTTTGATAATTTTCAAGCATCATTGGAGATTCTTATTTACAGTTAAAGAAGTTTATATCTTACTTGAATAACTCTGAAAATCAATATACTACAGAGAAACCCTCACTTTGTGCCGAAAAACATCATAATCTAGCATTTTACATAAATATAGTGCATGAAAAAAAGGTTTTTGACAAGATAAAACAATTATTATTTTCACGGCATATTGTTAATTAAAATAAGCGTTTTGGTCATAAATAACGTTCTCACCAAGTCTCGTGCGAAATTTTCCTGAATTAACTGGATTTCAAGCATATATGCAGGCTACACATTACGTGACACGGACCGAATCGACGTGGGGGTTCCCGTCCAGGCTGTAATGTGTAGCCTAGCCCGGACGAGATTTGTTTTGATTAATTGAGCTGATCAAAGAAGTCGGCAACTCTTTATTGGTCCGAGTGGCAGAACTGCGGACCGGCGACGATTTTGTTATGGTTTGACGCTGACTCATTTCCAGGAATATTTAGCTTTGAAGTTAATTACTACTGTACTCCACTACAAAACTATGAAAATGGTAAAATTTCAGATATCTGAATTTTTCAAAATTGTATGATACTCTACTCGCTTTGCTGAGATTGGATCATCTTGAATTTTTTCTCTATCATTAAATTTAAGCTTTCTAAAAAATATTTGAACTCTGATGTGATAGAAGGCTTTACAGGAGTGTGGAATGTTTCTCGTTTTTCATTTTTAATAATGAATTACTAAACTGAGATTCCTATATAATATGATTTATAATATGTATAATCCTCCTCTTATTCTTTCTCGACCTATATACGTAAACGTAGACTTTCCATTGTTGATATGCTATGGAAATAAGAAATTAATGCATGCCCACACGTCATTTTTCTATAAACTGTTGACAGTTCTTTGAATGTCATTATTTTCAAACGGAAAGAGGCATTTTTAATGCTGACTTGCTCTTTGATGCTTGGTAATAATTTATACCTCCCATCCATGTCAGTGAAGGCTCCCCCCTACCACCACTCCATGGAAACTTGGTTCGATGCTTTTCATAATTACGATTCCAAGTATTACTGTAATACAACATTGTTCACTAGATTATAGAAAGTAGACACTATCGCGTTTCTTTCCTGCTGAGATATTTCAAATTATCTCATAGATAATAAAACTATAAATATAGGAACTAATAGAGTAGTTTGTAAATTAATATAATGTGTATATCTTATAACTGCATCCAAATTTTATGAAAATGGTTTTTCAGAGTATGAAGTATGAAGAATACAACAGTCTAGGTATTATCAAGTTGTAAAATTTAATTTCCTTAATTATAAGTTTTTTTTTAATTTGTTGATAATCAGGACCTTTAGGCTAAACTTGAGGTCGCTGAAAACGAATCTGTAATCAGAATTTGTCTATCATGTCAAATCGCAATCTAATACTTGTCATCGCAATCTTGCTGTGAGAAATTTCCGAGAAATTTTGCTGACTCGAGTTCAAGAGAACTGGAGTTGGTCCGAGAGAGGCTACACATTACGAAACTACAACCTGGACGGGAACTCCCACGTCGATTTGGTCCAGGCTCTTGGTCGGTCCGTATATGTGTAGCCTGTATTATGATGGAACAGGAAAATAAGAACTTTCAACCTAGACTTTTTTGCTTCTACGACTTCCAAGAAGAAACATGATACACAATAGTAGAGAAGAAATCAATTTTAGCTTTGTTTTGTGGAGCTCAGTTGCGAAGCACGGGTGGCTTCTAGTTTATGAATAGAAGAGTCATTGTTGGACTTCAAAGAATAATTATAATTATTTCCTACTTTCGGGGATGTTTTCTGTAACTCTGAATCTACATGGATTCTAGTTCGATTGAACTTGAAACTTTCTTTATAGATAACTAGCATGGCTTTTTCGCGAGGTCTACTGTTCACAGAACTACTAGTAAATTGAAGAATATTGCTTTTATTTTGATAAAAAATCATAAACGATTGATTTTGGTTAGAATCTCATCATCAAAAAAATTTGGCCCTCACAAAAATTCGAACTCAGTCCCTCGCATTGGTAGCCCTCTATGCTAGCCACTACTCTACATAACAATATGGGAAAGAATTGCTAAGGAAGCATTCTAACTTGAGAGATTAGGAACTCAAAACACGATGCCAAAAAGTCCTGTACTGTACGGTACTGTATAAACAGATACTGTAAAACTATCACGGATTAATTTCAAAATGGATTACAGTACTGTACAATAGCTCGTACGTGCATGGACTGAATGAAACAATTCGAATTCAATCGCAAAGGATATTATGACTAATGAGATGGATTCTATGGCGTCAAAATTATACAGTTTTGCTTCTATTCCACTGAAATGTTCACATTCAACAGTAGCTTATTGCTCTGATTCTTGGAAACAATAACAGCCATCAATATGCGTGTACATACGCGTAGCAGAGAAGCACGTAAAACCGAGAAGGTCATTGTCTTATGTTACTGATTTTGCAATATTCTTCAATGACATCTGGCAAAAATAATGCATAGAAAGCTATGTTGGAAATACTGGAAATACGTATCATTATGTTTTATTCAAAACAAATATTGAACTCTTTATCTACTTGTTCCAAAGCCAATTCTGTATACAGCATGTAACAATAAGAAGAAGCATATTAGTTCTTATTTTTCTTCTTTTTCTTCTTCTTCTTCTTCTTCTTCTTCTTCTCCTCCTTCTTCTTCTTCTTCTTCTTCTTCTTCTTCTTCTTCTTCTTCTTCTTCTGCTCCTCCTCCTCCTTCTTCTTCTTCTGCTCCTCCTCCTCCTTCTTCTTCTTCTTCTTCTTCTTCTTCTTCTTCTTCTTCTTCTTCTCCTTCTTCTCCACCTTCTTCTCCTCCTTCTCCACCTTCTTCTCCTCCTCCTCCTCCTTCTTCTTTTCTTCTCCTCCTCCTCCTCCTTCTTCTTCTTCTTCTTCTTCTTCTTCTTCTTCTTCTTCTTCTTCTTCTTCTTCTTCTTCTTCTTCTTCTCTTTCTCTTCTTCTTCTTCTTCTTCTTCTTCTTCTTCTTCTTCTTCTTCTTCTTTCTTCTTCTTCTTCTTCTTCTTCTTCTTCACACTCTACTTCACCGCCCGTTCTTCTCTCACTTTCTTCTGTTGTGTAAGAGAGGGCCGACTGCGCCCTAATTTCGCCCTCCCAGGTTAAAATAATAAAGGCAGTCATCCTATTCTAAATTCTATTTTTCTGTATTTCATATTAATTATCTGTTCCAACTCTATAACCTATCTAGTCCAAAGTCAAAGTCCAAGTTTTTTTTTTCTGAGGATGATGCCCACATGAGCTCTAGGCTTGTGCGTGGGTAATGAGTGGGGTGATGATGAGATATGACGACGACTTTTTAGGCTGTTGGGACCGACGGCTTAACGTCTCCTCCGAAAGACGGGAGTGGCCGTATTTGTCAAAAAATCCTTCCGTCAACCAGGCTCGAACCCTGGCCCAATGGATTTTATCTGACTGCTGATAACTTAATCAGTCTGACGCCTTAGCCGCCTCGGCTACGAACCACTCCAGTAGTTGATATATTTTTGTGTATTTGAGTTCTGCAAGATGAAGTAGGACTGCAAGCTTACAGGAAGAACAATTTTTAGACCAGTATTTAGACTTTAGTATGACCCAAGATTACTAGACAACTAGACTTACTAGTTGTCTAGTAATCTTGAGTATGACCAACTGAAACTTCAGGCTAGGCGTACACCGGTTAGTCAAGACAAGACAAGACGACTTTCATTCTCATCTATATCTCGTTATCCTCTTCTTTTTCTTCATGTGATCTTAATCCCTATTTTCCCTTTAATATCCTTTTCTTCACTTCTATTCACTTACATCTTCATGCTCCCTTCATATTCCCTTTTCTTTTCTCTTCTGTCTTTTCTCTTTGTTTTTTGTCTATTATCCGCTTTGTGATAATTCACTGGGGTGAACTCTCTCCAACTCAAATTTTCTCGCTCTTAATAGACTGTGGACGAAAATAGAGACAATATCCCCACTGCATGTATTTATTAATAGATAGCACATGTTTATTATTTTATCCTTTTCATATCAAGGGTCAGTCACTTGCCGTTGAATTTGTTTTGGTCATTCTAGAAAGGTTAGAATATTATTTTTCGCATTCACATCACATACGGTTTTCATTTTTGTTACACTAGTAACCTTGCTACAATTACACGTACTCATCTCTATTTTTTTAAATTTGTCATTTCTTCTTCTTTCTCTCTATTTTAATCTTCCTCTCCTTCTTCCTCTTCTTCTACTTTTTCCTCTTCTTCTATTTCTCCCTCTTCTTCTTCTCCCTCTTCTTCTTCCTCTTCTTCTTCTCCTCCTTCTCCTTCCTCCTCCCTCCTCCTCCTTCTTCTTCTTCTTCTTCTTCTTCTTCTCCTTCTTCTTCGTCTTCATGTTCTTCTTCTTCTGCCTCTTCGTTTTCTTCTTCTTCTTCTTCTTCTTTCTTTTTCTTCTTCTTCTTCTTCTCCTCCTTCTTCTTCCTTCATCTTCTTCTTCTCCTTCTTTCTTCTTCTTCTTCTTCTTCTTCTCCTTCTTCTTCTTCTCTCCAACTTCTTCTCCTCCTTCTTCTTCTTCTCCTTCTTCTCCTTCTTCTCCACCTTCTTCTCCTTCTTCTCCACCTTCTTCTCCTCTTCCTCCTTCTTATTTTTCTTCTTCTCCTCCTCCTCCTCCTCCTTCTTCTTCTTCTTCTTCTTCTTTCTTCTCCTCCTCCTCCTTCTTCTTCTTCTTCTTCCTCCTTCTTCTTCTTCTTCTTCTTCTTCTTCTTCACACTCTACTCACGGCCGTTCTTCTCTCACTTTCTTCTATTGAGGGTTATAAGAGAGGGCTGACTGCGCCCCAATTTCGCCCTCCCAGGTTAAAAATAAAGGCAGTCATCCTATTCTAAATTCTATTTTCTGTATTTCCTATTAAGGCTGTGCATCAGCTTAAAAAAAACTTTTTTATGGTGATATTTTTCTAAGTTTTACGATTTGGATACTATCAAGCTATCAAAATGAAATACTTTTTAGAGGAAAAAAATTTTTTTTTGTTCATTAGTTTTTGAGAGTAGAAATTTACCAGAAATTGTAGTCAAGGGAAATTGATCAGGTTGCAAATACAATTATGAAATTTTGAGCATACGTGCTTGAAGGTATTGTCTATCACTTGACATAATAGCTTTCTCGAAATATCAACTTTTGAGAAAAATAACAAATTCTCAATTTAATTGAAAATTGAGTTATTTTTTAAAAGAATTTATTGAAAATATATTTTTTTCAAATTGGTTATTTTGAGAAACCACCATGTCAAGTGATAGACAATACCTCTGCAAGCACGTATGCTCAAAAATTTCATATTGTATTTGCAACCAATTTTGAGATCAATTTTTTCTACTTTAGACGCCCATATCTCAAAAACTAATGAACAAAAAAAAATTTTTTTCCTCTAAAAAGTATTTCATTTTGATAGCTTGATAGTATCCAAATCGTAAAACTTAGAAAAATATCACCATAAAAAAGTTTTTTTTAAGCTGATGCACAGCCTTAATTATCTGTTCCAACTCTATAAGCTATCTAGTCCAAAGTCCAAGTCCAAGTTGATATATTTTTGTGTATTTGAGTTCTGCAAGATGAAGTAGGACAATAGTAGTACAGGAAGAACAATTTTTAGACCAGTATTTAGACTTTTGTATGACCAACTGAAACTTCAGGCTAGGCGTACATCGGTTAGTCAAGACTAGACAAGACGACTTTCATTCTCATCTATATCTCGTTATCCTCTTCCTTTTCTTCATGTGATCTTAATCCCTATTTTCCCTTTAATATCCTTTTCTTCACTTCTATTCACTTACATCTTCATGCTCGCTTCATATTCCCTTTTCTTTTCTCTTCTGTCTTTTCTCTTTTCCGCTGCGCCTCAACTTCGTCCTCCAAGGAAAAATAGAGGCAGCAATTCAATTCAATCATGATATTATTAGTGACTAAGAAACAATATTATTTGGGAAGTTGTCGAACTAAGGCTAGGCGTACACCGGTTAGTCAAGACAAGAAAAGACGATATTAGTCACGTTTAGTCACAATAATTCACATAGCTGCTTATGAAGCATTGCACACCGATGCAATGACTAATCAGTGTGTGCTGCTTCATAAGCAACTATGTGAATTATTGTGACTAATGTCGTCTTGTCTTGTCTTGACTAACCGGTGTACGCCTAGTCTAAGTCAAACCACAATCCACTCTTCTCACCAAATTCAAGAGAACAATGATCCACACATATTACAGTACATTCATTTTACCATCAACATTATTTTATCTCCCACACAGCGTAATTATGATTACTTAGTTTGCAGATGATTTGACGATGTTTTGCAGATTTTACAAATTCAAACACCTCATCCCACAACCTCAAACCTCTTTCTAAAGTTGCCCTTTTTCGAATCAGCCTTGACCGAGTAAGGAGTAACTATATGCATACTCGAACTACCGAGCCTTTCAATTTGTTATAACTGTATTTTTATACTTTATAATTATATTATTATTGTATCACTGTATATCACTTTATATATTATTATCATAATAGGCGATGTATTCTACATTGTTACAGTACTGTATATAGTCAGAAGTTAATTAAAACTTTTCGAACTAGTTGAAAATACACTACTATGGTAGTTTATGAAAGTGTGAGATGGTTGCGGAACAATGTGTGGGGAAAAGAAGAGATAATGGAAGGGAAGGATGTGTGAGTGAGAAGAAAAATTTTGAAGAAGAAGAAGAAGAGGAAGAAGGAGGACGAGGAGGAGAAGGAGAAGGAGGAGAAGGAGAAGGAGGAGAAGGAGAAGGAGGAGAAGAAGGAGGAGGAGAAGAAGGTGAAGAAGAAGAAGGAGAAGACGAAGAAGAAGAAGAATAAGAAGAAGAAGAAGAAGGAGGAGGAGAAGGAAAGGTGGTGGGAAAGAAAAGGAGGAAGAAGACGAAGAAGAAAGAGAGGAAGAAGGAGGAGGAGGAGGAGGAGGAGGAGGAGGAGGAGGAGGAGGAGGAGAGAAGGAGAAGGAGGAAGGAGGGAGCTGGAGGAGGAGGAAGAGTAGAGGAGAAGGAGGAGGAGGAGATGAAGGAAGAAGAGAAAGAAGAAGACGGAGGAGAAGAAGATGGAAGAGGAGGAGGAGAGATGGAGGAGGAGGAGAAGAAGATGGGAGGAGGAGATGAAGACGGGAAGAAGGAGGAGGAGGAGGAGAAGAAGAAGAAGAAGAAGAAGAAGAAGAAGAAGAAGAAGAAGAAGAAGAAGAAGAAGAAGAAGAAGAAGAAGAAAAGAAGAAGAAGAAGAAGAAAAGAAGAAAAAGAAGGAGGAGGAGAGGGAGATGGAGGAGGGGGAGGAGGAGTAGGAGGAGGAGGTGGAAGAAGGAGGGAGGAGGAGGAGGAGGAGGAGGAGGAGGAGGAGGAGGAAGAGGAGGAGGAGGAGGAGAAGAAAGAAGAAGAAGATGGAGGAGGAGGAGGAGGAGAAGAAGAAGAAGAAGAAGAAGAGGTAGAAAGACAGGAGATAAGGAAATGAGAGACAGCTCAGTAAAGCCTATACTTGCTTTGGAATGGTACCATGATAGGCTTTAATTATTATTAAGCTTATGGCTTTTTTGGCGGGGAGACCCTTTCGGGTGTTTCACCTTGCCGAATCAAGGCTTTAATTAATAGGCTTTAATAAGCTTTAGTTTTGTCATGCATTGAATATTAAAATCACCTGTTATTTGTTGTGAGAGAAGTGACATACTGAAGAGAAGGCTGTAGGTGAGTTTCAGGCTTTTTGAGGTTTGCCTAATCACTTTTTTCTGTTTTGTAAAGTAGTAAAACGGTTGGCAGAAAGTTTCAAGTATGGAAGAGGTGATCAATATCGCCAGTGCCATGATAGAACTTTCATTGGGGGCAAGATGACTACTGTTTGTAGTCAGTTTCTGGTGATTCTTATTTTTGACAAGTCATTTTTTACATTCAAGTCTAGTCGTACTCGTGTCCGTCCGTACGCACGATATCTATAACGAACGGAAGATCGTACACTTTTGACATTTGGTATGTGATAATTTTCATACAAGAAGCCTATTAGTTTCAAACATTAGGGATCAAATTCAAAAAAGAAAAGTTACAAAAAATGGGTATTTCAATCTCAAAATATGCTTTTGTAGTGATAGCCTCAACTCAAAAACAGATATAGAGGCCAGTTTCGAAGTAGATGTTCCAGACATTTGAAAGTAAGTTGATTTGATTCCAATCGCTAAAAAAATATGATTCATAACGGATTGTGGAGTAAAATTCATATTCATGATTTATTACTTCACTTATATCCATAGCCATAGCGTGAGCACTGAATTTGGGGGGCATAAATCAAAATTAGGGTAAAATGAGCCGGAAAGCATACTACAAAACGGTACTTTTATTATGTTGTCTACTCAAAAAATGCTCAGAAATAATGATTTTGTGTTGACCTAAACAGAAACAATAAAGTACCAACAGATATTTATTTTATTAAGTAGATCTCAGGAGATTGAGAAAATTATTGAGAAAAACTGGTACAGCTGTACTGTACTTGGTATTTGAATGCAATCATATCAATATTCCCCGTCGATTCCAATGTGAACTGGAATAAAAATTATTCTGGAAGAATATTTCCAAGTTGTGTGAATGTATTTCCAAGTTGTATTTCGTCCTTGCATAATTGATGTAAAAAAATATATATATAAAATGAATGAAAAAATGTTGATATAAAAGAAGCCACCAAGTCTTCAATAATTACATGCAGGTGTTCACAGAACAGTCAATCTTTCTACGTTTAATTTCCAGTGTTTTGCAAGCTTCTCACGTCTCACTGTCTGGCAGTGTAATAATTATTAGTTACTACAGTAGACAGTAGTATATATTATTATAAGCTATGTCCTATATTATATGTGCTATTATTATACATAACAGGAAAGCAAGCACGTTTCCGAGCTTCTATGGAGAAAAACAGTTGTAAAAACAATAATAAATCATAAACAGACTATGTGGTTCTTTGAAGTGCTGATGCTGACTGTTGCATTTCCATTGTCTCAGCTTGTCTCGATCACTGCCTTGTCGAGATATATCCTCGATTTCTATTGGCCAATTGTCATAGCAGCTGACCAATCAGTAGCCTTGATTAGAGCATCGTTTCCCTCGCCAACTAACTGCATAGATTCTTTGTGAATCAAGCTTCATAAAACAATTCTACTTCAGTCCAGTTCAGGTTGTGCGGTCGAGACCTCCATGCGTCTCTGGGGGTTTTCGCGTCTATATTTCTTGATTTATTAGTTTTTTTTTGTTTTTATTCGTGTCATTTGTAAAGAGTTTGTTGGTGTATCTGTGTACAAAGCTTTTGCACTATAATACGCGTACCGTACGGAATAATAATTGTGTTAAATCTGTGAAATACAGTGTTGTGATCTAGAAAACTCCTTAAGGGGATATGATAACAAATTTTGTCAATTTTTTGTCAGTCCCCCAACCAATCGTCTCATTATTCTGAATTTGGTCCTTGTATAATTCAAATCTCTTTTACATAGAATGTGTTCACAGTTTTTTTATGCGTTATAATTTGAATATTAAAATACAGTCAAGTCTGGATCTATTTCTAGATTGATGTAGGCTAATCGTTTAAAATATGGTGAATAAAATTCTCATTTCGCTTGTCTCCTGAAGGAATTCTTGTACTTTACTCTTGAATCCATTATTTATTGATAATAAATTCCACCTATGGTACGAGTCATTCAGGGCCGCTTTCCCCAACGCTGCTCAAATGATAACAGCTGACGCTCAATTTTTTCTAGATACTTTTCCTATTCCCCCAATGAGGCAGATGTATTGCTTGAGCAGAGTTGGGGAAAGCGGCTCTCATTGGTCGATTTTTATATCCAACATTTTCAAATGAATATTAGGCGTTTGATTGGCCAGAACCTCTACTCTGTATTTCAGTTCAAATTGTTTCCAAATTATTTATCTCCTCCTTTCCACAACGTTACTGTTGATATTTCAATACAAATTACTGCTTATTCCGAATTTCACCAGAAATAATATCAATATTATTATGCTTCAATTAAAATACAGTCTTATTCTGATGATAAACGTTTCAATCCTACTTGAAACTTCAAGTTTCTGAAATTTTTCTACTTATTTTGATCTGGAAACCGTGTTCTGTCCTTGAATTATCCCATTGCGTTCAAATTTTGAATTTATGGCGGTTGACGTAATGGCCGCAATCAACAGGTCGTAAATCTCGGATTTGTTGATTCATTTTTGATAACTATCAGTAAAATGAATATTTTTGTCATGAAATACATAATTATATCTATCAAATTAAAATTATTGACAGGCCGAAATGAGAATAAATTTTCTTTCTTTATCTACCAAATCATTGCCACAGTCAAGCAGCTGTGATTCTTCAAAGCATTTTCAAAATGGCGGACGTGAAGCTCTAACTGCGTTTATGACTCGCGGATTTCAACGCCGTTCAAGTTTAATTGTCGGTTAATTGGTTCGGAAAAGTATTCAAATTCATCGAAAAAGTGCAGTGAACTTTATTTAGTGTGTGAAATTGATACTGTGCAAGTGAAAATGCGAGAAGTGTTGAAATTGGGGTCAAGCTCTTGGCTCATGCTGGAACAGGTTTTCTTTCCAGTTTGATGTTTCTTCGGTTTTGAAGGTAGGAATTCGTTGAACAACAACTATTAGCATGATAATTATTGAGAATTGACACATATTATTGTCCATTAATATAATTGAAACACACATTAACTTCTAAATTAAAAATAAGCTAGCTTTGCCCATTGTCGACGCCCTCTTAAAATGGCTGTCGCTGAACAAAGAAAATTCTTCAATTTTTAATTTCGATCAGAATAATCAAATTATGAATGGGCCTATTACCTTACAGTTTCACCTTTTATTACTCCATCAATAACATAATACTACCATAGACTACTCATTAATATTGCATAAATTGTTGTTTTGGGCGTAAGGAGACTGATCTCCTCAAATATTTGAAGTATATTCATAATCATTTATTTGCCATAAAAAATTCAAATCACAAAATAGAAATAAAAATAGTCACGTGGAATAATTCGTCTTCCTCATAAGATTAATTGATATTTTGTTGATACAAATAGTTAGTTTTGGTCAATAGTGGGAATTTTTCTCAGATAATTCGTCATCCAAAATATAAAAACTTGTTGATGATATTCTCTCAATGTTTCATCTTGTAGGAGGTAGGACTTAATAGAATTGAGCTATTACATTTTTAGATTTTATGGTTTATTGCTAATACGCTTCCATATTTCGACGTAGAGAGAAACCCCCTCTTTAAACCAATGAATGGCTCCTTTATATTTGATGTTAATTATTGGGAACTCCATAAATTTAGTTTCATCGTCTTGTAGTTAGTTGTATTATGCCCTCAAATTCTCCTGGAGTGTAGTCAGCTATACTGAATTGGATTTGAATACAAGTAGGGAATCTTATGGTTTTTGTATCAATTATCTAATCTAAAATCTCATTAATAATAATGGTTTTTATCCAACCAGATTGAAAAATTATCGTCAACTCGAATTCTCCCTTTTTTAAATTATCTCGTTCAATTCCATAAATGAGTAGCAGCATTATTACATGCTCAAATCTATATATTATTATTAATAGGCGAACATGCTTTATTGTAAACAGAACACCTCCGTGGTTTCTCAACCAAATTTGTTTGTTCACATCTCATTTGAAGGATCTCATTGAGTAGATGTTTGATAAGGTCTTACATTTTGAAAAAAGTTATCGTGGAGATGAGAAATGAGCGATCAAAGTTTCAATTTTTGCCATTGCTTTAACATAGGGATAGGTGAGCCGAAAATTTTCACATTAATTTCAACTTATGATTTGATGATCAGCTGTTTTTAAATGAAAATGTATTTTTCATTGTTCATTGCACCAGTAAGGGCATTATTTAGTGCAGAGAGAAGATGAAGATAGGGAGTGAGAATGAAAAAGAGAAGAATAAGAAGAAGAAAAAGGAGGAGAAGAAGAAGGTGGAGAAGAAGAAGAAGAAAAATGAGAAGACGGAAAAATAGAAGGAGGAGAAAACAGAGAAAAAGACTCCCTACTACTCAACACTTATATTAATGTGATATTTCACACAAATATCCTCAACCTTAACGGGATTTCTGATAACCCGTAGCGAAGCAAGGGTGACCTGCTAGTTTATAATAAAGGAGATTCAAGGCCGTATTTATGAACGTTCCTTGAGGGTTCCTTTCCGAAAGGGCGCCTTGAAAAGCATTTCATGGCTGATAAATCAGCTGATTCCATTCATGAAACGCTTTTCAAGACGCCCTTTCGGAAAGGAACCCTCTTGGAACGTTCATAAGTGCCCTAAATCTCCTTTATTATAAACTAGCAGGTCACCCTTGCTTCGCTACGGGGTCTCAGAAATCCCGTTAAGGTTGAGGATATTTGTGTGAAATATCACATTAAGATAAGTGTTGAGTAAACAGTATTGCTCATTAATTTTTTTAAAATCATTAATAACATTTTATTTCGGGTAATACCATTTTGTAACATTTTCCCATTCAACTTGAACAGTTTTTCCCAACAACGGTTTTTCTCATCCACTTCCTCCTTTTCAGATTCCTCTCCCTTCTATTCCTCTCATCTTCAATTCCTTCTACTCTCTGTCCCTTCTTCTCTTCACTTTCACCATCTCTCATCCTCTTCTTTTCTTTTTTATTACTAGGCCTACCTACTCTTTTTTGCCCACTTCTTCTCCGCTTCATCTCCTCATTCTTATTCTTCTCCTGTTTCTTCTCCATCTTCCTCTTCTCGTTCTTCTTCTTTTTATTCTACTCTTTTTTCTTCTTCTCCATCACCTCCTTCTTCTTCTTATCCTCATTCATATTCTTCTCCTTCTCCAACTTTTTCATCTTCTTTTTTTTCTCATTCTTCTTCTCATTCTTTCTCTCCTTCTTCATCTCCTTTTTTCCATTCACTTCTCCTTATTTTTCTCGTTCTTCTCCTCCTTCTATTTTTTCTCTTCTTCTTCATCATCTTATTCTTCTCCTACTCCTTCATTTTCATTTCCTTCTTTCCCATCTCCTTCTCCTTCTTCTTCTCCTTTTACTTCTTCTCCTTTTTCGACTTCTCCCTCATCTTCTCCTTTTTCGTCTCCTTCTTATCTTTCTCCTTCTTCCTCTTTTTCTTCTTTTTTGTCTCTTTCTTATCTCATTCATCTCCTCCTTCTTCTACTCCTCTCCTCCTTCTCCCCCTTATTCTTCTTTCCCTTCTCCTTCTTCTCGTTTTCGTTCTCACTTGTCCTGTTTTTGCACAAACGCCCTCACCGGTGCAATGAACAATATTAATAAATTTTTCGTTTTAAAACAGCTGATCATTAAATCATAAGTTGAAATGTGAAAATTTGCTACTCACCTTTCCCTATGTTGAAGCAATGGCAAAAATTGTAACTTTGATCGCTCATTCCTAATGTCCACGATGACTTTTTGAAAAAATTCAAAACCTCAAGGTGGGTTTTCGTTATCGCGCCGCAGCGGAGCCCGACCCAGCGTTGCCAGATGCAATTGATGAAAAATCCCCACTCTAAATAGTTATTACTATTATAGTAATCAATTGCATCTGGCAATGCTGTGTCGGGCTACGCTGCGGCACTCGGTCGCAGTAACGAAAACCCACCTTTATCAAACATCTACTCAATGAGATTTTTCAAATGAGACTTCAACGAAAAATATCGGTTGAGAAACCAAGGAGTTCTGATTATAAAAAAAAACATATTTGCCTATTTTATATAAAGGAGATAACAATATCATTATCTAGTTCACTGCATGAATAAAAAGTTTTTTTTCTTTACAGTTTCACTGATCACAGTCAATCATCTTCTAGGACTTATCTTCTAGAGATCTTCTGGAGAACAATCATCTTCTAGGCAAGATGCCGATGGCAACTTCAACAACAAAAAAGGTACGGTAAGTACGCCTGCTTCCATATTTTGTTTGGCAATATTTACTTTATGATTAATAATGTCTTTTTCAGTTGAATGTTATTTGATCCAATAGATAGTAGATTAGATAATTATAAAATCTCTTTCATCTAATAATATTCATAAATTAAAAAAATTTCTCAAAATTTAAATATTTCTACAATATTGCAATTTGTATTGTCCAACTTTATCTTTGATAACTCACTGACGTTCAGCTGCTATAATAATAAACATTATAGACTTTTACGACCTTCAGCCAGCTATTATCATAGTATCAGTCAGTAAAGTATGGATTTGCCAGAGTTCAATCAGTTTAATAATTGAAAAATAAAGACTCCATTAGTTTCCAATTTTTCAATGCGTACAATATTCTCAAAATAAAATTAATAATTCTTGTATCAAATATACAGTAATTTTTTCATTCTAATGATTCTTCAATAATTCCATATTCCAGTTATTGAAATATGAGTTCACTAATATATTAATTTTAATAGAGAATAAAATAAATAAATATTAATTAATTTTTCTTCAAATTAATGGTTCATCAGTCATCACAATTAATACCGGTATTTGGAACTAGGGCCGCTAACAGGCCTTTTTTTATTGTAATGATTCTTCAATAATTCCATATTCCAGTTATTGAAGTATGAGTTCACTAATATATCAATTTTAATGGAGAATAAAATAAAGAAATATTAATTAATTTTTCTTCAAATTAATGGTTCATCAGTCATCACCGGTATTTGGAACTAGGGCCGCTAACGGGCATAGGCCTCTCCAAACAGTTCCTCTATTTTAAAACACTGTTATGATACAGTATTTTCCTTTTTCCAATGCTGTAGGAGTTCTGTTTATTTTTTATTCATTCCATACATAGAATCAGTAGTTTTAAAATAAATGGTTGATGAAAACTGGTCATTCAGTTCAAAATTTTCAATAACTTGGATTTTTATTTCGTGTTTTTTGTTAGTAACTTTAATATGAACTTGTTTTTGAATTCTAAAATTGTTCTGCTTTAGTTTTTGAAGTGGAAATTGGTGATTGAGGGCCGGTTTTTCCAACGTCGATTAAACCGATTTTTAGTTTTGTTTGTTTGTTTGTCAATGGCTCAACAGCCCTTTGTGGGCTTAGGCCTACCAAATTCAGGTTGTCATATCATCTCACTGAGGGCCGGTTTCTCCAACATCGATTAAACCAATTTTTAGTTTAAACTTGGGATTTTACCACTCACTAGAAACGTTTTTGTCAGAAAGTTTGATTTCCGAACAGCTGACCATTTGAGGCTAACATTGAATCAAATGGTCAGCTGTTCGGACATCGGACTTTCTAACAAAAGTTTCTAGTGGTAAAACAAGTTAAACTAAAATTGGTTTAATCGATGTTGAGAACTCAACTGAGATGATATGACAACCTGAATTTGTCTGAATTGGATAAGGAATCAGTTTTGGGCATAGATTGATTGATTACCACTGCAGTTGAAAATTTCTAGATTGTCTAATTTTTCCAGCAAAGTTTACTCAAGAATTTATCATTTTCATAGCGAATTCAGACAGCAACAGTTCATAAAATTTTAAATTAGTAGGAAAATCTTGAATCTACCGGCCTCTTTAAAAATCTTTTTTGGAAGCTTTTTTATAAGGATTCCTATCTTTATTTTGATGAGTACAACAACACATAATATTTTAAGAGTATATTTAAGAGTTAAAGGACGCTACATATGAAAATGCCCTAGTTTTAAGTAGTGTATTGTAAATGCAAATGATATTCTATTGGTATAAATTTATACAATAATATAATTTATTAGATCAATAATATTTTTCCACTTCTTTTTTAAAACTGTTTTTCAGTTGAAGTAGATCTTTGAACTCTTGTTGAATAAAAACTGAACAAACTTGAAATTGATTTTCTTGCCATTACAGCTCTTCTTTTTCCAATAGAATTGGGAGAAGGTAAAAATATTATTGATTTGACTAAGATCAGTTATCCATCCTCCCTTCGTTCTCTTTTAGTAAATGTTGGCAATGATTCAATATTTTTTTTTCAATTTATTGCTGGTCATAAACAATTTGAAGACTCAAAAGGACTTTGAAAAATATTAGGAGATTTATTATTTCATATCACTAATCTATTGATGGAATCTATAAACAAATTAAATATTTTCTTAGTCTAACAACATTTTTGAAGTCTTGCTGAATAATAAGCAAACTTGAAATTTAGTTTATAGCATTCAACCTCTTTTTATTTTATTTGATGGAAAATTCGACTTTGGAAATGCTTCAAGTTATCAAAAACCCTATATAATTAATGTTGTTATTTGTATTTATTAATTATACCCTAAGTGCTTTCACTCCTGGAGTGATTCTGTACTGTAGGCCTAGAGGATTTTGTACACAATCAAACTTCTCATCAAATTAATAATCACCTTCAACTACATTTTCACTGTTTGGCTGAAACTTGAGAGTTTGTTA
Source organism: Laodelphax striatellus (assembly GCA_017141395.1). Taxonomy (NCBI): domain Eukaryota; kingdom Metazoa; phylum Arthropoda; class Insecta; order Hemiptera; family Delphacidae; genus Laodelphax; species Laodelphax striatellus. The sequence continues at coordinate 2,313,872 of CM029531.1, forward strand.
AATTTTCACTAGATTTAAATCTATTTTTTTGGATTTGAGAGATTTTATGTAACAGGCTAATGCTAAATGCGTTACTGTTCATGAAACTATTTTTTGGACTTGTGATATTTTATGAACAGGCTATGTGCGTTACTGTTCATGAAACTCTTGTCCTAAGAAATAGGAACTGCTCACTATTAGATATTTTATTTTATTGGATTGGATGAGAAATTCGATTGAGTACATACTCCTCAAGATGAGGCTTGTATATATCAAGATTAGCTTTCGCTTTAATTTTTCAATGTTTCAATGTTTGTAAATGGAGCTGTGTATTCATGGCTAGCATCTTCAATGCTGTCACTTTCTGAGTGACTTGTCTGTTTTTGAATGAAGCTCTGTATATATCTATTGTGCTGTCAGACCTGTTTCCTGTTCCATAAAACTGTCCTAAAAAATTGGACTTGCTAACTATTTGATGCCAACACACCAGACGTTAAAAGAAAAAATGGTGCTGAAAAAAAAATTGTTGGCATCTTATAATCAGCAATTCCAGGTCTTGTGAGGTTTTATGTTACAGGCATCTTGTGTAACTTTCATCTGAAGGCCAAGATAAAACTTTTGTTTGTGTTTTATAACATGTCAAAGAAAGCTATGTATCTTTGCCTTGCATCCTACATGCAGTCACTCCTGGAGTGATTCTCTACTGTAAAGGATTTTGTACACAATCAAACTTTTTGTCAAATAATCACTTTCAATTAAATTTTTTAATTGTATGGCTGGAATTGAGAGTTTGTTAAATTTTCACTAGACTCAAATCTATTGTTTTGGATTTATGAGATTTCATGTAACAGGCTAATGCTAAATGTGTTACTGTTCATGAAACTATTTTTTGGACTTGTGATATTTTATGAACAGGCTATGTGCGTTACTGTTCATGAAACTCTTGTCCTAAGAAATAGGAACTGCTCACTATTAGATATTTTATTTTATTGAATTGGATGAAAGATTTGATTGAGTACAAACTCCTCAAGATGAGGCTTGAATATGTCAAGATTAGCTTTCATTTTAATTTTTCAATGTTAATTGTGAGAAAAATAAAATAAAAGAAAGAAAAGAAAAAAAAGAAAAAAGAAAAAAAAAAAAGAAAAAAAAAGAAAAAGAAAAAAAGAAAAAAAAGAAAAAGAAAAAAAAGAAAAAAAAGAAAAAAAAGAAAAAAGAAAAAAAGAAAAAATAGAAAAAAAAAATAAAAAAGAAAAAAAAAAAAAAAAAAAAAAGAAAAAAAAAGAAAAAAAGAAAAAAAGAAAAATAAATAAAAAGAAAAAAATTGAAAAAAAGAAAAAAAATATTATTTTTTTCTGTGTGTAAATGGAGCTGTGTGTTCATGGCTAGCATCTTAAATGCTTTCACTTTTTGAGTGACTTATGTCTGTTTTTGAATGAAGCTCTGTATATATATCTATTGTGCTGTCAGACCTGTTTCCTGTTCCATGAAACTTGACCTAAAAAATTGGAATTGCTAACTATTTGATGCCAACACACCAGACGTTAAAAGAAAAAATGGTGCTGAAAAAAAAAATTGTTGGCATCTTATAATCAGCAATTCCAGGTCTTGTGAGGTTTTATGTTACAGGCATCTTGTGTAACATTCATCTGAAGGCCAAGATAAAACTTTTGTTTGTGTTTTATAACATGTCAAAGAAAGCTATGTATCTTTGCCTTGCATCCTACATGCAGTCACTCCTGGAGTGATTCTCTACTGTAAAGGATTTTGTACACAATCAAACTTTTTGTCAAATAATCACTTTCAATTTAATTTTTTAATTGTTTGGCTGGAACTTGAGAGTTCGTTAAATTTTCACTAGACTCAAATCTATTGTTTTGGATTTATGAGATTTCATGTAACAGGCTAATGCTAAATGTGTTACTGTTCATGAAACTATTTTTTGGACTTGTGATATTTTATGAACAGGCTATGTGCGTTACTGTTCATGAAACTCTTGTCCTAAGAAATAGGAACTGCTCACTATTAGATATTTTATTTTATTGAATTGGATGAAAGATTTGATTGAGTACAAACTCCTCAAGATGAGGCTTGAATATGTCAAGATTAGCTTTCATTTTAATTTTTCAATGATAATTGTGAAAAAAAGAAAAAAATTGAAAAAAATAAATAAAAAAATTATTATTTTTTTCTGTTTGTGAATGGAGCTGTGTATTCATGGCTAGCATCTTAAATGCTGTCACTTCTTGAGTGACTTATGTCTGTTTTTGAATGAAGCTCTGTATATATATCTATTGTGCTGTCAGACCTGTTCCCTGTTCCATAAAACTTGTCCTAAAAAATTAAAATTGCTAACTATTTGATGCCAACACACCAGACGTTAAAAGAAAAAATGGTGCTGAAAAAAAAATTGTTGGCATCTTATAATCAGCAATTCCAGGTCTTGTGAGGTTTTATGTTACAGGCATCTTGTGTAACTTTCATCTGTAGGCAAAGATAAAACTTTTGTTTGTGTTTTATAACATGTCAAAAAAAGCCATGTATCATTGCCTTGCATCCTACATGCTGTCACTCCTGGAGTGATTCTCTACTGTAAAGGATTTTGTACACAATCAAACTTTTTGTCAAATAATCACTTTCAATTAAATTTTTTAATAATTTGGCTGGAACTTGAGAGTTCGTTAAATTTTCACTATACTCAAATCCATTATTTTGAATTTATGAGATTTCATGTAACAGGCTAATGCTAAATGTGTTACTGTTTATGAAACTATTTTTTTGACTTGTGATATTTTATGAACAGGCTATGTGCGTTACTGTTCATGAAACTCTTGTCCTAAGAAATAGGAACTGCTCACTATTAGATATTTTATTTTATTGAATTGGATGAAAGATTTGATTGAGTACAAACTCCTCAAGATGAGGCTTGAATATGTCAAGATTAGTTTTCATTTCAATTTTTCAATGTTAATTGTGAAAAAAGAAAAAAAAAGAAAAAATTGAAACAAGAAATAAAAATATTAATTTTTTCTGTTTGTAAATGGAGCTGTGTATTCATGGCTAGCATCTTGGATGCTGTCACTTTCTGAGTGACTTGTCTGTTTTTGAATGAAGCTCTGTATATATATCTATTGTGCTGTCAGACCTGTTTCCTGTTACATAAAACTTATCCTGAGAAATTGCAATTGCTAACTATTTGATGCCAATACACCAGACGTTAAAAGAAAAAATGGTGCTGAAAAAAAAAATTGTTGGCATCTTATAATCAGCAATTCCAGGTCTTGTGAGGTTTTATGTTACAGGCATCTTGTGTAACATTCATCTGAAGGCCAAGATAAAACTTTTGTTTGTGTTTTATAACATGTCAAAGAAAGCTATGTATCTTTGCCTTGCATCCTACATGCAGTCACTCCTGGAGTGATTCTCTACTGTAAAGGATTTTGTACACAATCAAACTTCTCATCAAATCAATAATCACCTTCAACTACATTTTCACTGTTTGGATCGAACTTGAGAGTCCGTTAAATTTTCACTAGATTTAAATCTTTTTTTTTTTTTTGACTTGTGATATTTTATGAACAGGCTATGTGCGTTACTGTTCATAAAACTCTTGTCCTAAGAAATAGGAACTGCTCACTATTAGATCTTTTATTTTATTGGATTGGATGAATAATTTGATTGAGTACAAACTCCACAAGATGAGGCTTGTATATATCAAGATTAGCTTTCATTTTAATTTTTCAATTTCAATTGTGTAAAAAGGAAAAAAGGAAAAAATGTATATAATTTCTGTTTGTAAATGGAGCTGTATATGTATGGCTAGCATCCTAAATGCTGTCACTTCTGGAGTGACTTATCTCTGTTTTTGAATGAAGCTCTGTATATTTCTATTGTGCTGTCAGACCTCTTTCCTGTTTCATAAAACTTATTCTGAGAAATAGGAATTGCTAACTATTTGATGGCAACACACCAGACGTTAAAAGAAGAAATGGTACTGAAAAAAAAAAATGTTGGCATCTTATAATCAGCAATTCCTGGTCTTGTGAGGTTTTATTTTATAGGCCCCTTCTGTAAAAATTATCTGTAGGTCAAGATAAAACTTTTGTTTGTGTTTTATAACATGTCAAAGAAAGCTATGTATCTTTGCCTTGCATCCTACATGCAGTCACTCTTGGAGTGATTCTTTACTGTAAAGGATTTTGTACACAATCAAACTTCTCATCAAATCAATAATCACCTTCAACTACATTCTCACTGTTTGGCTCGAACTTGAGAGTCTGTTAAATTTTCACTAGATTTAAATCTTTTTTTTTTTTTTTTTGATTTGTGAGATTCTATGTAACAGACCCAGTGTGTTACTTTTCATAAAACTATTTTTTTGACTTGTGATATTTTATGAACAGGCTATGTGCGTTACTGTTCATAAAACTCTTGTCCTAAGAAATAGGAACTGCTCACTATTAGATATTTTATTTTATTGAATTGGATGAAAGATTTGATTGAGTACAAACTCCTCAAGATGAGGCTTGAATATGTCAAGATTAGCTTTCATTTTAATTTTTCAATTTCAATTGTGAAAAAAATAAAATAAAAGAAAAAAAAAAAAAAAAAAGAAAAAAAAGAAAAAAAAGAAAAAAGAAAAAAAAAGAAAAAAAAAGAAAAAATAAAAAACATGAAAAAAAGAAAAAAAAATAAAAAAGAAAAAAAAAAAAAAAAGAAAAAAAGAAAAAATGAATGAAAAATTGAAAAAAAAATTGTATTAATTTCTGTTTGTAAATGGAGCTGTATACGTATGGCTAGCATCGTAAATTCTTTCACTTTTTGAGTGACTTATTTCTGTTTTTGAATGAAGCTCTGTATATTTCTATTATGCTGTCAGACCTGTTTCCTGTTTCATAAAACTTGTTCTGAGAAATAGGAATTGCTAATTATTTGATGGCAACACACCAGACGTTAAAAGAAAAAATGGTTAAAAAAAAAAATGTTGGCATCTTATAATCAGCAATTCCTGGTCTTGTGAGGTTTTATTTTATAGGCCTCTTGTGTAACTTTTATCTGTAGGCCAAGATAAAACTGTTTTTTCTTTTGTATAAGATCACAAATAAAGCCCTGTATCTCTGGCTAGCATCCTAAATGCTGTCACCTTTGGTGTGACTTATTTCTGTTTGTAAATGAAGCCCTGTATTTTTGACATACATCTTAAATCCTGTCACACCTGGAATACCCTTCTGTAAAAGCATTTGTACCCAATTGAATTTTCCATCAAATAGTTGCATACCATGTCATAGGGCTTGATTCAATCACTTGACAATAATATTGTACAAAATTCTAAAAATTTATCTCATCCAATCTTTCTTCTTATAAGGTTTGACAAGATTTCCAAAAAAAGTATCAAGGGGTATAGTTCCACAAGCTACTTGAACTAAAAAACTCAAATAATTTCCCCCTCATTATTTGTTCACAATTTTTTTGAAATAAATATTGTAGTGTGTACGAGTAATGTATCAGAGTATATTATATATTTAGAGCAATGATACTTTGCATTTACAATACATGCTACATAATTCTAAATAACTTTCTTCTACAGAGTTTTGCGTAACTCTCTGAGAATACCACCAATGTGTTGTGCTCATCAAAATTGTGAGGAGAGTCCTTGGAAAAGTTTTCGAAAATGTTTTGTTACCAAGTTAAAAAAAGTAGATTTTTCTACTTATTCACGAGTTTATAAATTGTTGGTGTCTTGATTCTGTATCAAAATATTAAATTTTTATGTAAACTTTGCTGAAAAATGAGATCACTTATAAGTTTGAAACTGCAGTGGTAATTGAGATATTATAGAATTCGCGATTTTGTTTTTCAATTACAAAAGTTGAAACTTGATTGTTTGATTGATAAACCGTAATTTTTTATTGAAATAACTTCTACAGGAGTCTTTAAACAGTCGTCATCTCTCATCATCACCCCTCTCATTACCCACGCACAAGCCTAGAGCTCATGTGGGCATCACCCTCAAAAAAAAAAAAAAAATGAAGTTAAAATGTCTTGTGATTCAATAGTCTAAAACACATCTAAATCTGTCAAAACAGATAAAATTTGACAAAATGATGAAATACGGTATGTAGGCCTTCCCGATTTTTGAGGCTATTGATAATAGCCAGCTTTTAATGATAAAATATTATTTCATTACAAATAGGTTAAGACTCAACTAATATCAATTAACTCAATATTTCAATCAACTCAAAATGGTCATATCAATTCATCTAAGTAAATCAACCCCATCAATGTAACTTGTTCACTTTGCATTATTTATTATGCCATTTTTTAATTTCTTGTGTATTTGTGCGTTGTGTGCAGAACGTGGAGCTGGTGTATTATGTATGAGGTACAAAAATCAATTTACTCAATTGAATTTTTTTAACTTTCAAGTGCATGTGACTTGTTCAATTTGCATGATTTATGGTGCCATTTTTTGAATTTGATGTGTATTTTATGCGTTGTGTGTTAATTTATTAACGTATTTCAAGTTGCAGAACGTGGATCTGGTGTATATGAGGTACAAAAATCAATTTACTCAATCGAAATTTTCTTTCAACATTCAAATGCATGTAACACCCTTCCATTCATGTCTTTTTTATTAATTTCAGCAATGATATGACCATGAAAATATACCATGTACAAAATATATGGCCTTGAAAACTGGAGCAAATTATTTTTTCTTTATAACGTGGCTTTTAAAATATTGATCAGACCCTGGTTTTCTCAATTTCATGTTCTATTTTAACATGTGAGTAATCACTTGATGTGGATCCATCTTCTTTTTCACTTGTTCAAAATTATTATACTTGAAAGATTAAGTTATTTACTTTGTTAATTTGAATAACTTGAAAAAAGTGATATTAAGTTATTTAGTACACATGAAAACGTTTAGCTAACCCAATCAAATTTTGTATTCTTTCTAGATTTTAATAGTGTCTGAATTGGAATGTGTAGTATAGTGTAACCACGCTTCCATGTTTGTGTAAATCTTTGTCTAACTATTGACTTCAAATATACCTCAAATTGTTGTCTATCATCCGGCAATAAGTACTAATAAATATTTGAGTTAATAATAGCATTCTGAATGTAGCCTATTATTGTAGATTTTGACAATGCTTGTAGTAGAAAAATTAATTTGAATTCATAGTTTGAGTTGCAGTAGAAAAATGATTTAATTTTAATTCATATAGTGTGAGTTGCAGTAGTAGTGCGGTATTGCTTGTATACGCGTAGTCTGTACTGTAGCAAATCCACCTATTCTTCTTTTCTGTTCTTTTCTTCCTCCTCTTACCAGAATAAGGTATTGAGAATAGTGATGTTAGCCATAAAATTGAAAACATGCTGTGGAATGGTGTACGCTTGCTGCAACTGTCTTACCCCCTCCCACAGTATGGTTTCATTGATTCAATATCAATTAATTCATTTATTAATCCAGTTTAATAAACCTATTAATTGAAATTTTGTCAATAAACGTGTTTGATTTTGTTGCTAGCATCTTTTCTCTCTCCATTTGCTCTTCCACTCAGTTTTTCTTTTCTTTTCACTTGTTTCTTTGTTTCTTACCCTTTATGCTTTTCATAGGCCTATATTCCTTTGCTCTTCTTCTTCTTCTTCTTCTTCTTCTTCTTCTTCTTCTTCTTCTTCTTCTTCTTCTTCTTCTTCTTCTTCTTCTTCTTCTTCTTCTTCTTCTTCTTCTTCTTCTTCTTCTTCTTCTTCTTCTTCTTCTTCTTCTTCTTCTTCTTCTTCTTCTTCTTCTTCTTCTTCTTCTTCTTCTTCTTCTTCTTCTTCTTCTTCTTCTTCTTCTTCTTCTTCTTCTTCTTCTTCTTCTTCTTCTTCTTCTTCTTCTTCTTCTTCTTCTTCTTCTTCTTCTTCTTCTTCTTCTTCTTCTTCTTCTTCTTCTTCTTCTTCTTCTTCTTCTTCTTCTTCCTTCTTCTTCTTCTTCTTCTTCTTCTTCTTCTTCTTCTTCTTCTTCTTCTTCTTCTTCTTCTTCTTCTTCTTCTTCTTCTTCTTCTTCTTCTTCTTCTTCTTCTTCTTCTTCTTCTTCTTCTTCTTCTTCTTCTTCTTCTTCTTCTTCTTCTTCTTCTTCTTCTTCTTCTTCTTCTTCTTCTTCTTCTTCTTCTTCTTCTTCTTCTTCTTCTTCTTCTTCTTCTTCTTCTTCTTCTTCTTCTTCTTCTTCTTCTTCTTCTTCTTCTTCTTCTTCTTCTTCTTCTTCTTCTTCTTCTTCTTCTTCTTCTTCTTCTTCTTCTTCTTCTTCTTCTTCTTCTTCTTCTTCTTCTTCTTCTTCTTCTTCTTCTTCTTCTTCTTCTTCTTCTTCTTCTTCTTCTTCTTCCTTCTTCTTCTTCTTCTTCCTTCTTCTTCTTCTTCTTCTTCTTTTCTTCTTCTTCTTCTCTTTCTTCTTTATGTTCTTCTGTTCTTTGTTCTTCTTCTTCTTCTCTTCTTCTTCTGCAGTGTTGCTTTTTGTATGTTGCATGATGTTTGTGTATATTTTAATGAGACTCTTCAAATATACCGATTAATGTATTTGATGAGTGTTACCTACCCAGAAGGTACACAAAAAGAGCTTAGCTTTGGATGAAAAGTTATTATTTTGTGTTTACTATTCTGTAGATTCTGATAGTGCTTGCAGTTTAGTGGCTTTCTTTGAAATCGTAATTGCAGTTTCAGTAGTTGCAGTTTCTTGCAGTCTTGCTTTTCCTTTGTAGTTTGTAGTGAATCCCCCCTTTCTATTCTTCTCTTCCTCCTCTTACAATGGAAATTTACCATGTTGAGAATAATGATGATAGCCATAAAATTGAAAACATGCTGTGGAATGGGGTACGCTTGCTGCAAACTGTCTTACCCCCTCCCACAGTATGGTTTCATTGAATCAAGTTCAATTAATTAATTTTTTAATCTTGGTTAATCAACTTCTTAATTGAAATTGAATCAATAAACGTGTTTGATTTTGTTGCTAGCATCTTTTTCTTTCTCCAATTGACTTCTCTCCTATTTCTTGTCTCATTTATTCTCTTCTCTTCATTAATTTTCTATTGTTACTGTCCCTTTATGCTCCTTTGGGCTTAATATAGTAATAATGAGGTTCGACAAGATTATCAGAGAAAGTATCAAGGGTTTTATAATTATTCAATAATCATAGTTGAGACCCAAAAATATTTTATTCCTCATTATCTGTTCACAATAATTGAGAAATAAATTAACGAATGCTGTCAGTTCAACATTAGTTTCATCTAATAAAGAAAAAAAAATAACGAAACAGTTGATTATAGGTAGGGTACTTAACTCAGTTTGAAATCAGTTTAGTTGAATAAATAGTTAAATATTAAGCTGTCGGTCCCGGCTGCTTTAAAGTAGTATTGCTGATCGTCACCTTCTCATCTGCAATGTGCATTGCATGTTTATGCTTCTATTGATGTTCTAATTATTATTTTGCTGGTGATTTTGCTTAATTGCCTCTAATTTCTTCTCTTTCCTATATTTTTTATTACATAGCTCCTCTCACATGCTGCTACATGTGCAAGGATCTGCAATGTGCATTGAATGTTTATATGCTGCTATAAATGTTGTTATTTTGTTGGTGATTTTGCTTTATTGCCTCTAATACTCTAATTTATTCTCTTTCCCTTCTATTTTATTATGTTGCTTTTTTATGTTGCTAATATGCTAATTATTATGCTTGATTGCCTCTACTACTCTCCAATTCCCTCATGCTATTTTATGATATAGCTTTTCGCACATGCTGCCACATGTAGAATAACATGAAATGACATCACTATTGACAATATAATAAAAAATATATCCTCATTTTCTCCATCCTCAATGATAATACCGGTACATCAAAAAGCAAACTTAGTTCAAATTCAACACCAAATCGCTTCATCATGATTTAGAACCCACCTAAAGCTCTCTCAGAAAAAAAACTCCGAATAGAAAATCTGACTTGTGAGTTACACTAGAAATGAACTGTTAAAACGCATTGAACATTGATATGCATGTCCATTGTAGCCTAACATGAAAAATCAGATTTATTTGCCATGAAACAACAAAACAATAGTCTAATTCAATCCAAAAGGCAACTTCTCCATTGGATGGAGCATGATTAAAAGTTTGATTATTTACAAATATCTATTTATATATTTGATTGATCTATAACTTTTTGTATTAGTGCTTGATATTTTTCTTAAGCATCGTAAACTGAATTCCATTTTTTTCAATGTTCCATTGCCTGCTATTCTGCGGAGGGGCCACTTCCCAAGTGATGATGAGAGATGACGATTGTTTGAAGGCAGTCGGGACCGACGGCTTTTCGTCTCCTCTGAAAGACGGGAGTGGCCGTTTCTGTCAAAATCCGTTCCGGCAACTGTATTCGATCTTGGAACCTCTTTGGATTATCAAGCAGACAGGCGCTTATCACCCTCAGCTACGGACCACTTCATATCCGAGTCAACTCCACAAATATCCAAGTTGCAGATCTTAATCTGTCATGATCCACGTATAGCCTTCAACTATGAGGTGAGTCCTGTCTCTATCTTCATTTTTAGTAAGTTCTTAGAACGTTTTGTAGGCTTAGGGCAAGGTTTGTAGAGACCCATACATTTGGAACTCTACATACCTTTAATCACATTGGATGCAAGCTTGCATCAAGAATCAAGTACCAAGCGCCCCTAAGGTGGAGTGGAGATGGCATCGCCAAATATAAACATATGAAAATGGAACAGCTGTTCCGATGTGCGCTGTTTCATTTAGTTTTATAATTATGTTTATATTTAGCGTGTTGCTATGCCATCTCCACTCCACCTCAGTGGGCGCTTGGTACTTGATGCAAGCTTGCATCCAATATGATCGTACCCTTACACACAAAAAATTCACTTTTTGATAAAGCCCTTGATACCTACTTTTAGAGCCCTTTGATTGGATATGAAAAATGATTGATGAAATGAAAAATGATTCATTTACCTTTGGAAAAAACATGGAAACATGCCCTCTACACACTCTCCAGTTTACTCCTTCCGTCGCTATTTTCAAAGCTAGAAATTTGTGAATGGTCTTGAATTAAAGATAAACATTTCTAGAATTCTTGCTGAACCTTAAAGTATTATTATCATTAATCAATTTTCTCAATTGAAAGGTTAAAATGAATGAAGCTCGCTCCATGTTCGACTTATAGGCTACTGCCATTTTCGAGTTGAATGACCAAATTTTAAAGGTTATTCGGCAATTCTACAGATCTTTTTGAACAATTTGGTATCATTTTCATGATCATCGGTTGGTAGATAGCTTTTTGATCCCCTTCATCATCCCCATTGCAAAAATCACATTTTCCATGTAAATTATTACTGTATATTCAGACATTTATGGTTCCCAAATTATAGAGCTGTTTATCCAATATTTGCAGGCTATACAATACTCAATGTAATGTTAGTGTAATTTAATCACTGATAAAATGGTTTTCAACCCCACATTTTGAATTACCTACTCAACTTAAAATGGTAGTGTTTTTGCGGAATGGGACAACTCGCCGCGGCCATCTCGCCGCCGGGCCAACTCGCCGCGACCAGCTCCACACAAGGCCTTATTCCCTTGGCATTTAATTTATTACCACTTTTCAGAATATTCAGATGCAGCTAACGATTCGAGATGATATATATTTTATAATTTTAATTATAATTATATTATATTTGATAATAGCTAAATTTTATTCTAATTCATTGGTTTCTGTAAACCATGAATGGTAAACATTCTCTGTGATGAATGAAAATAACTTCGTTAACTTTGTTAAAATAGTGAATTCCTGAAATCTGAAATTACTGTTTAAATTAGGCATTTTACAGAGAACCTAAAGGTTCAATAGAACATTCATTTCATCAATGAATTTAGTTTTTGTACCTTTTAACATGTTTTAGTTGTGTTTTTCAATACATTAGTTTGATTAGTGAATTAAAAATTAATTTATATATCATGTCGAATCGTTAGCTGCATCTTAATATCCCTGAAAAGTGGTGACAAATGCCGGGAGAATCAGTCGTTATAAGAGCTGGTCGCGGCGAGTTGGTCTTGCGGCGAGTTGGCCGCGGCGAGTTGGCCGCGGCGAGTTGTCCTAGACCCGTGTTTTTGATGTTCTATTATGAGTTTGAGGACAACTAGGAATTTATATTGAAACTAAACTGCAAAAATGAAATGTCTCGTTCATGATTGATTTAGTTACTTAGTTTGAAGTTTTTCTGTAGTGGCAAAAGTGATGAATATTCTTTAATGTAGTAGATATTCATTCGAAGCTGTTATCATAATCATTGATTTATAAAAAAATGTTGGTTCTCAAGCCATTATCAATCTTAAACCTACATGACAAGCACTCCTTAATGTTTCAATGCATAGATTCTAATTGAAGGCAGTATTTCAGCTGAATTTTGTGATTTGTGAATAATTTATTGTATTTCTTTTCAAGGTCACAGTCACAGGGTTTCCTGCCTTCCAATGAATCCGACAAAGCCCGACAAAATTGACATCATTTCTAGGACGAAGAGTTTGACTAGTTCTCAACAGGTACAGTACACTATTAATCGTATTCTATTATTTCAAACGTATTATTGAAACTAAAGGAATTTCTTGCATGTTGAATTTAAAGGTGGGTTTTGCTTACAGCAACCGAGTGCAGCGTTGCCAGATGCAATTGATGAAAAATCAAACTATAGTTTGGGATTTCTCATCAATTGCATCTGGCAACGCTGGATCCCGCTGTAACCGCTCTACATGTATGATAATTCTTATAAAACTTTTTCCCCGTAAGATTTTTCAAGAATTGTTTTTCTCAACTTTCTCTCAATTCAAGCTGTTGACTTCGGCAAATAAAACTAATGACATAATTATTATATGTTATTAGGACTAAATATTTTCAATAAAGTGAATGAAAGTTTTCAAAATTGATGTTTACTTTGTATCTTAGACTTGGCGTACACCGGTTAGTCAAGACAAGATAAGACGACATTAGTCACGTTTAGTCACAGTACTTCACATAGCTGCTTATAAAGCAGCACACACCGATTAGTCATTGCAGTAATTATTGTGACTGAACGTGACTAATCTCGTCTTGTCTTGTCTTGACTAACCGGTGTACGCCTGGCCTTATGCATTACAATTACTCGTATTTCAAGAGCTATCTTATTGTAACATATTTGATTAAAGATTAAAATTATTGAAGATTGATGTCTCCTCTCAATAATTATTATGTTTTGGAATTATTCTTATCATAAAAACTATCTTATTGAGACATTTGAATTTGAGAAACATTCTTAGGAAAAAGTTGAAAAAATATCTTGTTGTGAACGATTTTTATCAAAATTTTCTGTAGTTATTGAATTTAGGGATTGTATTGAGAAAAAAACTCCTACTACTCCTCATTTTTTCTCATCTACTATCACTATTCCTCCTCCTCCTTCGACTACTTCTGTTCAATCTGCTTCTCCATCTTCCTCTTCCCCTTCTTCTTCTTCATCTCCTCCTTCTCCTTCTTTTCCTTCTTCTCCTTCAACACCTTACTCGCCTTCTCCTCCTTATTTTTAATCTTTTCCTCATTATTCTACTTCTCTTTCTTCATCTAATTTTTCTCCTTCTTCATCTCCTTCTTCTCCTTTTTCTTCTCTTTGTTTTTCTTCTCTTTCCTCTTCTTATTCTTCTTCGTCTTCTCCTTCTTTGCCATCTCCTGCTCCTTCTTCATCTGCTTCTTCACATTCCTCTTGTTCTTCTCCTCCCCCTTCTTCTTCTAATCTTTCCCCTAATCTTTTCCTCATTATTCTACTTCTCCTTCATCTCCTTTTTCTCCTTCTTCATCTTCTTCTTCATCTCCTTTTTCTCCTTCTTCATCTCCTTCTTCTCCATCTTCTTCTCCTTTTTCTTCTCGTTGTTCTTCTTCTCTTTCCTCTTCTTTTTCTTCTTCGTCTTTTCCTTCTTTTCCATCTCCTTCTTCATCTCGTTCTTCATCTTTATAATGATTTTTCATTCTCTACTCTTCCTCCTATCACCTCTTTCTCCTCCTGCTCTCTCTCTCTCTACTTTTCCTTCTATCCTTATTCCTCCACCTTCTTTTTCTCTCTCTACTTCTCTTATCTCTATTCTTCCTCCTCCTCCTCCTCCTCGACATGACTCGATGTGATTTATCAAGTTGACTGTTATTATTGTTTGTTTCATGTTCTCAAGTCTCATTTCTTCCGCAGAAAGAAGAGAAGCAAGTAAAGATCACCACAGCGGCCACACTTATTTGGCGAGTGAAGTCAGCTCTACAATGATCTCACATCTTTTGGCCTATGGATTGCGCAATTATGGTAAGTCATCCATAAGATTAACTATAATTTATGATGAAATCACGATGAAAATCGAATTATACTGTGATACGATTTTACTATTGATATAAAATGAGTTTAAATTTTATGAGCTGCACCCCGTGCAGCGCAAAGCGCCGCTCACTTGTATTTCCAAAAATTCTTTTGCTAGGTTTCACCAAGATTCTTGGTCAAATATTTAATGATGATCAAACGCATCAACAGGTGAAATTTTTATAATCGGACCGTCAATTTTCAGTTGCCGCAGAAAATAGATCTGTGTGCATTGGTGCATTGCTATAATGTATTGGCATTTTATCCGGTTGTTTATGTATGATAATTCCAATTATAGCAGGATTATTTTAAAGTGTCAGAGAACAGCTGATTGATGTACGCTCGTTTACTGACGTTAAATCAGCTGTTTTCTGACGAGTTAGAATAATCCTGCTATAAAAGATCAGCTGGAGTTTCCGTTCCTTTGCAAAAACTTTTTTACCATGTCTGCCATGGCCTTTTTTGAAGGTCATCAAATTCTATTTGACCTAGGTTGCTGAAACCCATAAGGCGTACCGGTTAGTCAAGACAAGACGAGATTAGTCACGTTTAGTCACAGTACTTCACAGTTACTTATGAAGCACACACAGATTAGTCATTGCATCGGTGTGTGCTGCTTCATAAGCAATTTGAATAACTGTGACTAAACGTGACTAATGTCGTCTTGTGTCTTTGACTAACCGGTGTAACAGTTTCAAATTCAGTAGTTGCTATTCTGACTATCTGCAGCTGACAGCAGCTCTGCCGTATCAATGAAATCCTGCCTTGTACTGCTCACTGTTCTACTTGCTTGGAAAATTCCCTTTTATTAGAAAAAACTTACTCTAAAAACTATCTTGGTATAGCAGGATTCTTTTAAATTGTCATAAAACAGCTGATTGATGTACGCTCGTTTACTTACCTTAAATCAGCTGTCCTCTGACAAGTTAAATGGTTCCTGCTATACATAATCATCATGCCAACAGATGATTAAAAAAAAATTGGAAAAAATGGTTTCTGCAAACTTCGATTCTTTATCTATTGGCGCAAACCGCATCAAAATCGGTCCACTCAATCTTCTCCACGAACTTTCCAAAGTTGGACACAAGATTCTTTTAATATATAAGATTATTCTACAATAAAACAGAGTGGCGGAAATTGACAGAGTTGAAATTTACAAATTGAAATTGAAATTGACAAATTGAAATTGAAATTGACAGAGTTGGAAATTGACAAATTCTACATAAATCTATATAAAATCATTGATGAAATTACGTATTTCTGTATACGTATTCTGTATGTATACGTATTTTGTATGATTAACTATGAATGATTAGTATAATAAGTGTTACACTATATTATGTAATTACCACTCTATATAGGTACCTATAATAATTATAATTTTTTCAACAGACCAAAACATACTGAGAGGTGGCTAGGCCTTCCAGGGACTCAAGACAATCTGCCTTGTGTGTGCTTAGCATATTCGCTTACATAGATTTCATTAGATTTAATTCAAAGAAACAAACACTTATGGTAGGACACTGAATGGTGAGAATGGATTATTTCTGAAACTTTTTTCTGTATTATTTTTCAGGTTGGAAAAGTTGTTGATATGGTTGTTTGCCTTCTTGGAATGAGACTCACCACTATAGACTTCACGAAGCGATTGACTAGCTCTTGACAGGTTATCAGTATAGGCCAATAACATTATTCTTATTACTAAGTTGAAGTTTAGAAGACTACTTACTATTCACTTGCATTGATGATTTCCATCCGATATAGTTTTCAATGCTCTTAGTCAAGATTAGTCACGTTTAGTTACAGTAATTCACATAGTTGCTTATGAAGCAGCACACACCGATGCAATGACTAATCGGTGTGTATTGCTTCATAAGCAACCATGTGAAGTACTGTGACTAATCTCGTCTTGTCTTGTCTTGACTAACCGGTGTACGCCTAGCCTAACACGTCA
Source organism: Laodelphax striatellus (assembly GCA_017141395.1). Classification (NCBI taxonomy): domain Eukaryota; kingdom Metazoa; phylum Arthropoda; class Insecta; order Hemiptera; family Delphacidae; genus Laodelphax; species Laodelphax striatellus. Next base: position 2,330,207 of record CM029531.1, read on the forward strand.
TGTCATTTTTCACGTTGATTTTTATCATAGCCCCCTCTAAACTACAGTTTTAAACTGTAGTTTAGAGGGGGCTATGCTTTTATGTATCTATCTTTTTGTATGCTCACGTAAGTTTGTGGATAAGTCGCTTTAGATCTTCCATTTTTTGAATTCAATAATAATTATCTAATGAAATTTTTATTAAATTTATTATTATGAATCAATATCTTATCTCATATCTCATATATTATCTTATGATTTAAAAAAATGCATTATTATAAATCAACAAACAACATTGTTGTTGCAGTATTTGTTTTCAACAAACATGATTGTTTGAAGTTTTGAAAATTGATGCCAAATTGGATAAAAATTAGTGGTTCTATGGTTTGGCTTGCTATCTCCATTTTGCTGTTGGAATTTGTTAGATTTTAGGGATGGATTTAGAAAAGAATGATGTGGTGTGAAATGTATTGAATATTATTATTATTATTTGTTTTTATTTTGAAATAAATCTATGCAATTTTCCTTTTGCAGTGGGATGAAAGAAAATGAAGCAGTGGTTTTTTGAAGATTGAGACCACCGCAACGCACTGAATGATACTGTGAAGCGAGCGAAGTGAGTTCTCATCGAAGATCTGTCCAGCCTCTGAACTTTGCGGCTTCGGTAAGTCATCTATTTGTGTTTTCAATTGATATTAATTTCATTACGCTGTTAATTACAGGGACTGTATAATAACAGTGAGGTCATTGGTGTGAATGGGTACATAACATTGTATTGGAATATTTTTTATTCCCACCACCGCCATACTTTTGCAAAATTTCTGAATTCGCATGAGATTACAGGCAAACATTAACCGATTCAATAAACAATCAGAGATGTTTATGAAACTTCTCCAGTTGTAGGTAAGAGTGAAAAACAATTTTGTCTATTCCACATAATATATTTAGAAAACAAACTCAAGTTCCGATGCTCATGGCATAATCTTCAGTTTCGGCTCAACCCACACTGAAGATGATGCCATATATATGAGCATCGAAATTTGAGTTTGTTTTCTATTAATATATATGTGGAGTAGACAAAATTGTTTTTCATTCTCACCTACTATTAACCCATTCACCAATTTTTCAAACTTATTTCAAGAGAAACAACATCAAAAATAGCTTTCCTAACATTAAAAATTGTCTCTCTAATCTTAGTATTGTGTTAAAAGCTTGAAATAATGACAACTATCACTAGCTATGGCAAATTGTGGGTACTCAGCATAACATGATATATGATTTTAATGTTGCTTGTCATATCAATGCACATCTTATGGGAATTGACAAAAGTGTGGTGGATTTGTCCGAGCTAACCAATTGAAAGTGTGTCATCGAATGGCCACACTGTTATTATACAGTCTCTGTAGTGTTAATATACATGATCAAATTTGCAAATTTGCCATACGATCCAATAAAATAAAGCAGCCTGACATTGAACAGCTGACTGGCAAAACACTATAGACATGTATAGCAATAGCTTGCTAGCAAATGTGAGCAGACAAAAGTCAGCTCTTCAAATCAAGTGCATTTTATTAGTTGGAATTCGATCAAGAATGAACGGTTTCACAAAATGTTGCGATGGATTAATTTTTATTTTTCGATGCTCTCCAGTTGCAACTTGTTGCTCCTCTTCTTCCTCTTCTTCTTCCCGTCCTCCTTCTTCTTCATCTTCTCCTCCTCCTCCTTTTTCTCCACCTCTTTCTTCTTCTTCTTCATCTCATTCTACCTCTTTTTCTCCTTCTCCATCTCCTTCTGCTCCTCATTCTTCTTCTTCTCTTCCGCCGCCATCTTCTGCTTTTTTTTCTCGTTCTTCTTCTCATTCTACTCCATTTCTCCTCCTTCATCACCTCCACCTTCTTCTTCTTCTTTCCTTCTCATTCATATTCTTCTCCTTTCTCTCTTCTTCTCCTTCTTCTTCTCCTTCTTCTTCTTCTACTTCTTCTTCTTCTTCTTCTTCTTCTTCTTCTTTTCTTCCTCTTTTCTCCTTCTTCATCTCCTTCTTCTCCTCATTCTTCTTCTTCATCATCTCTTTCTTCTCATTCTTCATCTCCTTCTTCTCCTTATTCTTCTTCTTCTTCATCATCACCTTCTTCTCCTTAATCTTCTTCTTCATCTCCTTCTCCTCATTCTTCTTCTTCATCTCCTTCTTCTCCTTATTCTTCTTCCTCATCACCTTCTTCTCCTCATTCTTCTTCTTCATCTCCTTTTCCTCATTCTTCTTCTTCATCTCCTTCTCCTCATTCTTCATCTTCTCTTCCTCCTCCATCTTCTTCTTCTTTCTCTCGTTCTTCTTCTTCTTCTCATTCTACTCCTTTTTCTCCTCCTTCATCACCTCCTTCTTGTTCTTCTTTTCCTTCTCATTCATATTCTTCTCCCTTTTCTCGTTCTTCTCCTTCATCTACTCCTTTTCTTCTTCTTCTTCTTTTCTTCTTCTTCTTCTTCTTCTTTCTTCTTCTTTTCTTCTTCTTCTTCTCCTTCTTCATCTCCTTCTTCTCCTCATTCTTCTTCATCATCATCTCCTTCTTCTCCTCATTCTCCTTCTTCATCTCCTTCTTCTCCTTATTCTTCTTCTTCTTCTTCTTCTTTATCACCTTCTTCTCCTCATTCTCCTTCTTCATCTTCTTCTCCTCATTCTCCTTCTTCATCTTCTTCTTCTCCACATTCTCCTTCTTCATCTCCTTCTTCTTCTTCTTCTTCTTCTTCTTTTCTTCTCCTTCTTATTCTCCTTTTCTTCTCCTCCTTCTGAAGAATATTTCTGAGAAAGAAAATATTGTAGATTGTGTTATGTACTGTTATTATTGATTGTTATGTCTTATGAAAACTGATCAATGAGCTTTTCTTCTTTTGCAGTTTGTATGGCGATAAGGATGAAGCAACAGCAGCTGTTGAGATTTGAAATACACCACTGCGCCCTACGCGAGCGGATTGAATTCTAAAGTGAGCTGCCACGGGGAGGAGGCAGTCATCTTTAGCTGTTGGATCAGGTCAGTTCTCCCAATACATCACAATTCAATATTCACAATAATGAAGTAGGAGTTAACAAATTACAATAATAATTGATGTAATGTTCAAAGTTGAATAGTGATAAAGATCTTATGCCAAACGGTGTCAAAACTAAACCTAAACAATTCATATCTTTAAAAATCCACAAGCAAAGCAAATAAAAATCCTCCGTGATATAACTCATGTGTGAATATACAATAATACCATAGACTAACTATACATTGTTGTAGCTATAATTTATATTGTTTTCTATGATAATACTCAGCAAAAAATATACAATATACAATTTAAAAGGAGAATACTTCCCGTAACGTAAGATCAAAAATATAGAGTGATATCCATGATAAAAAAGTCAATGATAACTACAATAATTTTTCTCTTATTTCTCATCTTATAAATATATGAAAAGAGTTTCGTGCCCGAATTTGGAAAGTTCATCGAGAAGTTTGAGTGAACCGATTTTAATGCGATTTGCGCCAAAAGATAGATAAAAAACGAAGTTTTGCAGGCTTTATTTGTTTTTAAAAACGAATCTTTTTAAATGGGAGATATTTTATAAAAAGATTAAAAACTTTGATCGCTCATTTCTCATCTCCACGATAATTTTTAACAAAATGTAAGACCTTATCAAACATGTACCCAATGGGATCTTTCAATTGAGACCTGAACGAACAAAATTGGTTGGAAAATAACGGAGGAGTTGAGGTCACAAAAAACATGTTCGCCTTTAAATAATATAGATAAAAGCCACTAAGTTGCCCACAGTGTGCTATCATAGACTAACCATACATTTCGATATATAAACCGTATATTTCGATTATCTCTGGTGCTATGTAATGAATAGTGCATGCCTAGTGTATTGACATCTTGGAGTCAGCTTTGCCTCTATAACAAAGCTACTGGTATATTTTTTTAACTAAGGCTAGGTGAACACCGGTTAGTCAAGACAAGACGAGATTAGTCACGTTTAGACACATAGTTACTTATGAAGCAGCACACACTGATGCAATGACTAATCGGTGTGTGTTGCTTCACAAGCACCTATGTGAAGTACTGTGACTAAACGTGACTAATCTTGTCTTCTCTTGTCTTGGCTAACCGGTGTACGCCTAGCCTAACTCTATGTCTTTGATTATTTTTCAATGATGAAGCTAAATGTTTTTTTTTAAATAAGTAGTTGGTTAAACTTGCAACTTATTTGATCAGGTATCACCACATTTCGTCCTGTTAGAAAACTCTTTGTAGGCTGAGGCTTACCTGCTGGTTACCATTGATATCTCATGCATTATTTGTACTACACATATTTAAGCATTAATTTGCAATTCCATTGCATACTAAACTTGAGCCTCGGTCCACCAAATGGTACCTTTGTCAATTTACTGAAATGTAGGTCGAGTATAGTGTCAGTGCTAGGTACAATGAACTTTATTGCAAGTGGGCCTAGGCCTAACTGTTGGCTGTCATTTTTTATTGTTTCATGTGAGTCTACTTGTAACTGAATATTTGTTTTTCTTATTCTTTAGGAATTGAGGAGAGAGACGCACACACCACACACACACACAAACGAAAGGAGGAGGATTGTTCGCACTCGATTTGTTGACAAAGATTATAGAAGAACAAAAGGAGCTTAAATGAAGTGAAATGATAAAAAATTGGAACAAGTGTAAAGTGTACTACGATATTGAATGGACTCAAATGTGATTTCACTCGCAATGAACTAAGTTATCAATTTTGAATACTAGCAATTGAGTTTAAAAAGACACTATGAATTAATTTCTATTGAATTGGAATTGTTCTGTTTTATATGTCTATTGTATTGTGTATATGTTATGTTCTGTATGGTCTATTGTATTTTGTATGCTTTGTTTTTTATGGCAATAAATACAAACGGGGAGGGGTAGGGGTCTTTTCAGGCATCCATGCAGACTTGGAGAGAGGCCTTCGCAGAATTTCAAAAAGGTAAATTAGCTCTGGGCCGATTTCAACTGTTCAATCAAGATTTTCCAAATTTTCATCTGGAATTTTTATCTTAAATTCTTCAACTTCTATTAATAATTCAATCAGTCAAGCGGCATCTTTTGAAGTAACCCGTTAAAAATTTCTTTTAATTCCTTTTCTTCTATAAATTTTCTTTTAATTGAATGAATTGACATGCTTTTCTTTTCTACTGCCGTTTTCAATTATTATCGAAAAAGTGCGTAATTACAATTATTGTTAATGTCTTGTTGAACTGTTTAGTCTGTTTATTTTTAATTTTTTCATAATATCTTCCAGTTCATATATCAGTTCGATATTTTAGTAGCCTATATTCTCAGAAACCATCATAATCTTCTCACTAACGTGATAATTACGTATTGCATTCCTCAAGATCCAGTATCTTGATCAGTCTTTGCATTTTCCCATTCTAATCAACTGCCGTTTTCAATTATTATCGAAAAAGTGCGTTCAAATTACAATTATTGTTAATGTCTTGTTGAACTGTTGAAACGACCCTGTTCCCATTGTAAATTTTTCTACCAATCATTCTTTCAAAACATTCAATCATTTACCGTAGGAAATGATTGATACTTGCATCCAAATCAAATTTAATAATTTGCTATTCAATTTCTTGAGTGCTGTCACGGTTGTTTCTTTCCTAGGAGATATTTTCCATCTTTCTAAAGTGTACCTATATTGTTCTTGTGTCTTGTTTGTTGTTGCATCTCTCAGAATATTGTCGGCTAAGGCTAGGCGTACACCGGTTAGTCAAGACAAGACAAGACGACATTAGTCACGTTTAGTCACAATAATTCACATAGTTTCTTATGAAGCAACACACACCGATTAGTCATTGCATCGGTGTGTGCTGCTTCATAATCAGCTATGTGAATTACTGTGACTAAACGTTACTAATGTCGTCTTGTCTTGTCTAACCGGTGTACGCCTAGCCTAACTTCTCATCTCTCTCATGTTCCTCAACTAATTTAAAGTGTTTTGTCAATCGTTATAAATTCATGTACAGTAGGTTTGCCTTTCCTATACCTTCTTGCATCATTCCATCTTATAACCTTCTATGTTTTCATATTAAGTTAATCTCATCTTCCATGATCTCCTTCTAGGGTGGGCCTAATCCTTTATTACCCTTAACTTTCAAATCAATAATTTTTCTATGTTTAACTTATCAATGATCTCTTTCTATTTCTTGTTCTATTCCATTTTAAAATAAGATTTACTAAAACTTTATCAATTCTTTGCCTACATACTTATAAGTTTTTCTTACTCTCACTCACTCTCCTCACTCACCTAACTTTCTCTCCGATATATATTTCTACTGGTTAGCATTTGATTCATTTCAATTTGTTACTTCTTTTGCATGTTCCATCTTCCATGTTCATCTTATCCCACACTTACTCTATTAATAGCCTAATACTGTACGGTATTGTCATTTTTAATCATCTACCTCTGAATTCTATTATTTCCCCCCCCCCCACCTCATTCTTTATTTTCTTACTCTTTCCCTCTTTTATTTGCACCTACAACTACTCCTTGAAGTGGAGAAGGTAACTTACAATACAATAAAAATCCCTCTTCTTCATTATCACTGATGTTGGCTCTCTCATGTTCACTATCACTCCTCTCACTTCTTATCTATTCATACTTTACTTCTTGATGTCCAGCTTTATCAATAATTAGGCCTACCTCTGATAGTATTCTAATTCTATATCCTCTCATGGGATAATCAGTTTAATTCCATCAGTAGAAAAAAGAATGGTAGGCTATAGTTCATTCATTCACTTATCCCATCTTCATTCTATAAATCTCGCCTCTTTGTAACCTCACTATAAACTGCCCTTTCTTCTCATGTCTATTATAGCACGATCCTTTTAACTTGTCAGAAATCAGCTGTTCGGTAATAATTAAACAGTGATTTTTAAATGATATTCTAAAGGATTAAAAGTCTTAAAGACCTTTAAAGTCTTTAAAAGACCTTTTTAAAGAATACTTTTCAAAGAATAACTCTTTAAAAGACATTTTCAATAATGTGCGAGATTCAGCATTTGTAGGTTAAGTATTGTGATATTGCTCTTAAAAACATATGTTTTCTGACAAGTTAAAAGTATCCTGCTATACTTTCATCCTTTGATTCATCTCTTCTCCACCCTTCTCTGTCGTTTCTTCTCCTTTGCACTATAGAGGGCTCTCTCTCCTTGTTGAAGTTAATATTAATAATTCGTAAATATATTTTACTATTTTGATAGATGCAACAGCAATATATTTGTGCCAGCACTCAAATTTATCAAAATTGGCAACCCCCCAATGGTCTAGAAATGCACATACAGTACCTCTTTAGAGACGTAACCTTGAAAGTTCTAGTGTTTGGCCATCGAATCTTCACCATCGATAGTAATATCGATATCTAAAATTTGAAATTGAATGACAATGATTATTTTTCAAATTGTGTCTTACTAAAATGCTCAAGCCAATTCTGAAACATGTACCAGTCGAATTCTTAATTTTCCCTTTATTAGTAGAACATCGATATCGATCAAAAATGTCGATGTCTAAAAACCATTGATATCGATACCAAACACTAGAAATCTCTAATCCTCAATCCCTTCTGGTATTGCAGGATTCTTTTAACTTGTCAGAAAACAGCTGATTCAATGTTAGTGAACGAGCGTACATCAATAAGCTGTTTCCTGACAATTTAATAGAATCCTGCTACAGCGATGTGTGATACAGGCCGGCGTATCGATACGTATCTTATAAGTCTGTATCGATACGCGTATCGTATAATAGTAGGGCATTAATTGATGATGAGCGGTGAAGGGATGCTTTTGTGTTGATACGGCGCTCTTTGTATCGATAGGCGATACGATACAGGGCTCCTTGTATCAATACGGCCTAGTGTATCGATCCAAAATGAATCGATACTTTTTCTTTGTATCGATTTTCAATACGATACGCACGTACCTTCTGGTAGGAGAGCCCATTTCTTTTACAATTAGCACAGTGAGAGGAAGAAATTCATAAAGAGGTCTATGCGCATCATGACGATCTGCGCAGTTACGGCTGGATTTCACGATACCAGTAGACGTTCAGGTTACCTGAAGCAGGTGAACTGAACCGTGAGACCACTTACTTGAACAGGTTGCTGGTGGTGTTGAGGCTATGTTCGAATTGGGTTTGCTTACATTCTGTCGTTTTGTTCTTAGTAGGCCTATCTATAACTTTGTAATACAGTTTAAATTAAATTCATTCTTATTACAAATTACCAGGCAGGTAACCTGAACGTCTACCGGAATCGTGGAATCCAGCCATTATTGGTGTACAGGTACTGTATGAACACAGTGTGGCCATTGAATGTCTTGCCTTTGATTGATCAGGTCGGTCAAATCCACCATATTTTTGTCAACTATTGAGAGATTTGCATTGCAAAGATATTTGAATCATGTTTTAATCATGTCATGATATTGAATCATTTCTAACTTGTAATTCACCTTTTCTAGCACCAAATCATTTTAAGCTTTCAAAAACTATACAACGGTAGAGAAATTAATAGTTCTAGATGTTGGAAAAGTTATTTTTAATGTTTTTCTATAGTAGAAGTTTGACAAATGTGTGAAAAGGTTCAAATTTTCCTAGCAGAGTTTAAAATATTTACCAAAGTATGGCGGGGCGGGGAATAAAATGTTACAACACATTGTTCATGGGCCTTTGACACTAATGGCCACACTGTGATTGTACAGTATCTGGGGAGGCCAAAAATTTGATTGGTGAGTGATGAATTGATTTGTCATATGTTGACGACCAAGAACTTCATACACTCATAAATTAGGGCTCTATAAACACCGCCATTTTGGTGGTAGATTTCAGGCAGCTGTGGTGTTGATGAAACAGCTTGAATTAGTGAGTAAATACTGCTCAAACTCTCGAGATCAGTCAAGAGGTTTAAAGTATACTGCATATATGTAAGGGTGAGTTATCGTTACTGTGACAGAGTGACCCAGCGTTGCCAGATGCAATTGATGAAAAAATGTTCAAAAAATCAAAACTTTTGGGTGGATACGTCTACCCCGTCCTCATAGAGCTTTATCATTTATAACAATCATTGAAGTGATTTAAATTTTGGCCGAAAATGGCTTCAGAGATAATTTTTTTTAGATATGATGTGAATTTGTACCCTACCCTATTCATGAATGGAATAGGGTGGGTAAAAAAATATATCTTATTATAGTAACAGTGTGGACATTCAATTATTTCTCATTCTTGTAGTTCTCCGACTTGATGCTAACAAGAAACTCATTGAACTCAATGGTCAGCTGTTCGAGCATCGGACTTTCTGACAAAAGTTTCTAGTGAGGCCGGTTGTTCAGGCACTTTATAATACTGTTTGTAAACTTGGGCACTAAAACACTAGAAACTTTGTCAGAAAAAGGTCAATGTATTTTAACCACTGATGTGAAAAAAATGTTAGCATCGAATTGAAAAACTTAAATTTTCGGACATCAGAACTTTCTGACAAAAAGTTTCTTAGTGGTGGTACCTGAAGTTTAACTAAACTGTCGTTGGAAGAAACCGGCCTAATAATTGGTTAAACCCAAGTTTAAACTATAAAAATTGTTTATCTGTCGTTGGAGAAACCGGCCTAAACCACCAATATACTTTGCCAAATCTCATAAGATTTGCATTGAAATAAAATATTGAAAATATTAACTATGTTGTGATAAGTGATTCACTTCTCACCTACATTAATTCCTTTGCCAGTAATAGTTTTCATCATTTTTAGCGTTTAACAATACCAAGAGTATAAGAGACTATTTTCAATGGTAGAAAAGTTAATTTTGATGATATTTCTCTTGAAATAAGTATGACAAATGATTGAATGGGTTCTTGTTTGCCTGTAAGCCCATATAAAATTCATGTTAAAATTCTTATATATGGCGGCGGCAGTAATCTAATATTGTTATGGATTGAAGAACAAGTGGCCACACTGTTACTTTACACTGTAGGGTAGGGTACAGTGACTTTGATCACGTGTGGACATTGAATGTCACACTTCTGATTGGTTAGCTTGGACAAATCCGTCATACCTTCATCAATTTTCATTAATATTGCCTAAATTATGTCGATTGATTTGCTATGAAAACAATAGCTGCTGAAAGTGGAGAGTCAACAGCGCCCACGCCCCAAAGCAATTCATGCTGAAGCAAAATCAGTTTCATGTCTCTGGCCACGCCTTTGACTAGGTATTAACTAGGCTAGGCGTACACCGGTTAGTCAAGACAAGACAAGATTAGTCACGTTTAGTCACAGTAATTCACATAGTTCCTTGTGAAGCAGCACACTGAGTCATTGCATCGGTGTGTGCTACATCGCAACTATGTAATGAATACTGTGACTAATCTTGTCATCTTGACTAACTTGTACGCCAACTTAGACCTAAGTGATCACCTGATGGCAATATTGTATATTCCATATAGCTATATTCAATACAGCCATTCTCTTTCCTTCTATTTCGTCCTCAAAATGCAAAATTAGAAAAACCACCTTACATATACCGTTCGTCGCGCAGTCTCAAAATGAACATTCCTTTAAATCTTATTGAAATCTGTCAATGCGTTTAGCCGTAAATGCATTACAAACAAACACAAACAAACAAATAACAAATTTTCACAGACGAAAGCCAATCGACTTGAAACAAGACTTCACTTCGTTCAGACTTCGCTTCGCTCAGTCTTCTCTTCGCTCGGTCAATAATCCTGCTATACTTGTAACTGTTTGGACACGACCCACACTTCTCAAATTCATCATCTTTCTAATGCAAATTATTGAAGTTTTGCTCGCAAAAATGTATTTATAGTCGCATTACATAACAATATGAGTACTCAAAAGAACGAACATAAGCTTTGATTACTTCATAATATGAATGATAGAATAATGATTTCATGATTAATTAGATCCACCGGTTAAGTCAAGACTAAATACGAGATTATTATTAAACTACGTAATAATAAGATGGTATATTAAGCACACACCAATCGGTCATTGCAATTTTGTGCTGCTACGTCATAATTATGTAAATAACCTGTGACTAAACTTGATTTGTATCTGTCTGGTACTTCTTGACGATAACCGGTGTGCGCCCTACATAACATAATAACGATCTTATTAGTCGTAATATTCGTGAAGAATTTCTTCAATTATTTCTCATTCTTGTAGCCTTTTTCTCCTTCATCCTGAAACAAGAAACTCTTCAACTTCACGTTTGTTTCTTCAATTTCTTCTCAGTTTTTCATCTGAAAGTAACTTATTGGTCTCTACATTGCAATAAGTCTTGTTCTTGATAATATATCAGGGTTAATTTTCAACTAACTTGTTTAATCCACAAAATAATTGAATACAGTATAAATATATCACTTTGTGAAACTGCTTCAAAGGAACTATCATAATTTCAATGTTATATAATAATACTGTATTATATTATAAGGCTAGGCGTACACCTGTTTGTCAAGACAAGACAAGACGAGATTAGTCACGTTTAGATACAGTAATTCACATAGTTGTTTGAAGTAGCACACTGATGCAATGACTAATCGGTGTGTGTTGTCATAAGCAACCTATGTGAATTGTGACTAAACGTGACTAATCTTGTCTTGTCTTGACTAACCGGTGTACGCCGTGTCAACGACAATTTCTGCAGTGATAGTCGAATATCCGATAGTCGATAATCGGATAGTTATAGAGTAGGGCATAGTTATATGCCCTAGATATAGATATATTATTTAGATGTAGATAGTTATAGATACAGTATTCGATATAGACAGTGATAGTCGATAGTCGGACTGTTAATTATTATTCCTCCGGAATAATCGAAGTTTTTGCAAGTTCAAGCGGAAATTCTCTCAGAGAGCATGGAAACCTCGATCCGTGAAGTTAGCCCCACCATATCATGATATCATGAGAGCTCTACTCTCACTAATCTTGGCAACTCAAATTGCGGAAACTGAGCGACTCGGATAACAAACATGTGTTTTCAAATGACGACGTTCAGATGGTACGGTTGTCGTCTGAGCGTCATCATTTGAAAACACATGTTTGTTATCAGAGTCGCTCAGTTTCCGCGATTTGAGTTTCCATGTGTGAGTAGAGCCTAATGCGTGAGTAATATTAATTTGACGTATTAACAGTTTCAAAATTCTGATTCAGCGTCTCAGAATACAATAGACTACATAAAAAGTCAAACTTTGTAGAGCCAAACTACCATATTCTTCAAGTAAATCACTTAATTTATCACAAAAATACCATAATATAATAATAATAATAAAATGTGTATTGATTACGTTTCCTTCACTTTAATTCATTACTTTTCTCAACTTTCAAAGTATCAAATAAATTTTTTATTAACTAGCCAAAAAGAATGAATTTATAACGTACGGAAATAGTTATTGATAAATTAGATTCAAAATAATTGTTAACTTACGGACAAGAGCGGTTGATTCCATGAATTGAATAGCTTTGGAAAAATGTGTATTATCAAGTTGTATGTTGTAGATATCCTTGTCGATGCCTGGCACATCTTTATAGTGGAAACTTCCAATCGGCAATGAAAGATTTAAATCGAACGTAGGTGCCGTCGCATTGTGGAGAATTGTCAATTGAATTTCTCCATCGCCAGTTTTCTGAGACCTGTCAGCGTTCTCTAATAAGTGGCTAGATAAGAAGCTGTTGAAAGAATGGAATGCCTTGACCGCTAAGTACTCGATAGTCTTTGGTACCTGAAAAACGAAGATTTCAATAAAATTTCATTTTTTGAAGAAATCAATAATGACCATATTATGTACGTACCTATGATAATAATTGTTATTGATGTTATTCATGATATTGTTATAGAAGGATCCTTTCAAATTGTCAAAAAACACCTGATTGTACGCTCGTTTACTAACGTTAAATCAGCTGTTTTCTGACAAGTTAAAAGGATCCTGCTATATTTATCATTATTGTAGGCTACTTGTGTATCTGAAAATGCGATCATACTGAGATGAAAATGTAGCCTATCTGTGTTTGAAACCGCAGTGTTTCGTATCCCACGTAAAATGATGGACTATTTTTTATCCCCATGTAAAGTAGACCTCGTGATGTACTCAACCTCATTATCTGGAATCACTGGTATCAATGATACGAAATTATTCTAAATATTTCTCTCAAAATCCGCAATAACTTTGGAAAAATTTATTGAAATTTTTTTTAATCTATCTAAAATCTAATCTATAATTTTATATTCTAAAAATCATATTTATTGTTTATTCTTGAAAAACCCGATCATTGTACTTTTGAAAAAACTGACAATATTTAGTTCTATAATAATTATTGACTTCATTACTGACATACGCTGACTGCGCTGACTTAGAGATATTTGAGCCAGCCTTCTTAGGATTTTGACAATTCAAGGCTCTATTTTTATTCACTAAAAATTATAAATAAATAAATAAATAAATAATTTTATTCATGGAGGCAACAGGTAAAAACCCATTTTGCCTCCTTCACACATTACAATCATACACTATACAATCAAAAAATGTATTTTAAGAATAAAGTATAAAGAAATGTAAAGAACAAGAAATGTAATGTAAGTGAAATAATGAGAAATAAAAATCAAATGAATCAAAAATACTAACAAAAGTATGTCAAATGAATGAGAATGAAATTAAATATAAGATTTTAACAATTTTAGAAAACTTGAAATCAATAATTATTCAATTAATATATTATCAATAAACTACAATAAATTAATCAATAGACCTGAACAATAATTATTCAATATCAATCATCAATAAATCACAACAAATTAATCAATAATCAATATTTACAATTATCAATAAACTACAATAAATTAATCAATAGACCTGAACAATAATTATTCAATATCAATCATCAATAAATCACAACAAATTAATCAATAATCAATATTTACAATGAGAAAATTGCAAAGGAAATTAATTAAACCCTGAACTTTGAAACTTAATAAAAGTCTGTTGATTCAAGTTTAGCTCACAATGAAAAGAAAAATAAAATGTCTGTGAATCACTACCACATAAAATTAATGAAAGAAAGAAATGCAGATCACAAAATGACAAATCACATAATATTATCGACTAGATCGCACGCCATCCTACGGAATTTGTATGGGGAGAACCAAAAGATATCCAAGTGCTGAGTACAACTATTGAAAATTCTCTGTGCTCTATTCAGAGGAGAGTTATAATGACTCACCGTTCTGGAGCGTGAGATATGAAAAGAAAAGGTCGAACGGCGAGCAATGGTATTTATATAAATATTAATTTTGGAAAGCAGATACGGAGAATCAATTTTGTTGTTTAAAAGATTATAAAGGAAAAGAAGAGATTTGACGTCACGTCTGACTTTCAGTGATTTAATTTCAAACATATTTCTTAAAGAATTGGTAGGGTAATCAAACGGGCAGAAAACATTGTGCTTTTTATAATAAATACATCTCAAGAATTTATTCTGCATTCGTTCTAGAATTTGAATCTGTTCATTATAATATGGATTCCAAATTTCGCTAGCATATTCCATCAGGCTTCTTACAATTGATTTGTATAACAGTACCAGAGGCACTATGTCTCCAAAGGGTGAGCATGTCCTCAAGATGAATCCCATCTGCTGATTAGCTCTGTTAGATATGTAATCTACATGTGCATTGAAAGAAAAATCAGAACTGAAAACCACTCCAAGATCCTTGAACGATTCCACCTTTTCTAAAGGTATACTATTTATATGGTAAACATGTATGAAAGGAGAAGACTGTCGAGTAAAACTCATGAATTTACATTTTCCTACATTTATTTTCAGTTCATTTGTAACACACCACTTGGACAAATTGTCAACGTCAATCTGCAAATCATGACAATCTCTCTGATCATTGACTTCTTTGAACAACTTGACATCATCTGCATACAAAAGACATTTTGATTTATTGATAACAGATGGGAGATCATTGATGAATAAAATAAAAAGGATTGGCCCAAGGTTAGAGCCCTGAGGTACCCCCGATGTGCACTCAAAGAATTCTGATTTATATTGTTGAATTTTTACATATTGTTTTCTTGCTTGAAGGTAGCTCTGAACAAGATGAACCAGAGTATCACAGAATCCTAACACTTTAAGTTTTCTTATCAGAAGTCTATGGTTGATAGTGTCAAAAGCTTTTGATAAATCTGTGTAGATAACATCAGTACGCCCTCCATTATCTAGAACATGTGACACTTCATTACTAAAAACCATAAGATTGGAAACAGTGGAGCGACGAGGTAAAAATCCATGCTGCTGGGGTGAAATAATTCTCTGACCCTGACCATAAATTATGGAATAAATAACTTTTTCAAAAACTTTAGAAAAACAATTTAAAATAGAAATTGGCCTATAATTTTTTATATCACTTCTATTTCCAGATTTGAAAACTGGAGTAACCCTTGCCACCTTCCATTTTGAAGGAAATTTACCCGTCCTCAAAGATAAATTAAAAATAAATTTCAACGGCTTTATCAAGACTGCGGCACAGCCTTTAACAATAAAAGTTGGAATCGCATCAGGACCCTCAGAGCAGCCAGACTTAAGCTCATTAATCGCAGACAGGATGTCATCAAAAGAGACTGACCCAACACCCCCATTCAACAATGAGCAGCACTCAGACATCTCAGGAACCCACTCTTGTGCATCGGGTGTATCAGCCTCATAAACAGATTTAAAATATTTAGAAAACCCATCGACGATATTTGCCCCACAGTAGGACTCTCCGTCAAGTGTCATGGTCGACTCCACAAAAGAAGTTTTTCTTTTCGAATTCACATACTTCCAGAAATTTTTAACATTATTTCGCACACTATTTTGAATTCTACTTAAATAAGCCTCATAGGCTGCTGAAATTCTAGTTTTAAGAGATGCTCGTAATGTTTTAAATATATTATCATGATAGGGTGAAGTTCTTCTCTTTCTTGAACACTTATTCTTCAATTTCAAATCAGATATGATATCATGTGTGAACCAGGGAGGATACTTATTATTTGAAAAAATCACCCTCCTTTTAGGAATGAACTCATTGAAATGATGGTAAAGTATTTTATAAAACTCATCTACTGCCGAGTCAACGTCACCACTACAAAAAACGGAATCCCAACTGCAATCACGGAGACTAAAATAGAGACCGAGAAAATCTCCTTTATGATATTCATAATGAAATTCAGGTGGGTGGCTTGAATTTAGCCCTGACGTCGTATCTGAGTATGAGGCATCCACACATAACGCAGGGTGATAACCATCTTCAGGGACAAGTGGATCATCGCTCTTCATTACTTTTACTGGAAAGTTACTCAACACTAAATCCAGTGTTCTACCAAGCTCATTTTGCACTATGTTATATGATACTAGATCATAGAATGACATGAAGCGATAAAGAAATTTTGCTTTAGGTGAACCAGAAGAGAGATCATAAGTATTATTGTTAATTTCAGGTAAATTGAAATCTCCAACTATCATTAAATTCCCACTGAGAATGCCATTTAAAGATTCAATATATTCACAGTAGCCAAGAAAAATATTCGATGGAGTTGACGGTGGAATGTAAACAGCATTTATGTGATAATAGGTTGAGCTCAATTTTAGTCTTATCCCTACGGTATCAAAACAAAAATTATCATTCTGACAAAGCTCAATACAGAGCTCAGATTGCAATGACCTTCTTACTGCGATAAGAACTCCACCTCCCCTCTGACAGCCATCACCCCCGCCCCTATCACTCCGATAGACAGCATAGCGACCGTCGAAAACTTCACTGCTGATTATGCCACTGTGCAGCCAAGTCTCAGTCAATATTATCAAATCGTAATCTGCATTTAAAAGTGAATTATAGAAATTAAGGACCTTTGTACGAAGTCCCCGAACATTTTGGTAGTACACAGACAAAGAGTGATTGAAAGACATATATTATGATAAAAAGAAAAAGTGAATGAATAAGTGAAGAGATAAGAAAAAAAATAATATTAGCGTCACCTTCAGCCGCACAAAAATGAAAAGGATTAAAAGTATTTCAGGTAGACGGATACCTAACGATAAGATACCGATAAAATGGGGTTATCTGTCACACAAACTGATACAGTCTTGGTACCGTTATGATATTGAATGAAATATTCTGGTTTCAGCTGAACGATACTTCTTTATGTGATTATCATTTACTGGTCTTAAACTAGAAAAAACTACTGTTGTTAACAAAAGAGAAAAAAAAAACTTGAAATTGAATTTGAAAGATCTATAGCAGTGGTAAGTAATTAAGAAACTAAGATAAAAAATATTCTGTGTTAATTCAGCCCGAAAAATCGATCAATCGAACTCAAATAATCAATTTAAAATTCAAGGGTTCCATTCCAAATTCAATTATGTAACATACGGCACAAATTAATTACAGAGCTCAATATGCCGAGCAAAATCAAAACAAAACTAAAAATGAAAACTACTTTCAAAATTAAAATAAAAATTCAAGATAAAAATTAAAATAACCTATAGCTTCAAAATCACTATGATCACAAAAGAGAACACGTTTAAAAAAATAATACTATTAATGTACCTAAGTCATTAGGCTACAATTTTAAATATCAAAAAATATAAAACATTTTTATATAAGCATAAGTGAATCCGTATTCCACAATATTTAATCTACAAGCTTCAAAATGCATTATGATACAATTCATCTTGTTCACTGTTTAATTTTCTACAAATAATGTCCTATGAATTTCGACGATAAAACTAAGAACGAAGACGATGTTTTACAAAAACTGTACTCGAATCAATGCAACAACTCATTTACGGAGAATACCGATTTACCGACAAAGCAGATAGCGTTATCTGCGTTATGTTTTTATTTTGAAGAATAAGTAGAAAAATAAACGAACGCGATTTGTAAATTATTTCATTTTCTATAAATCGTGTTGCATACATTTCCACGATAAAATCAAGCTTTAAGCTACTATTTTGAAAAACCCAATCAACGTTCTAATTCTAAACTCTTACAGTACCGAGGATACGTTATCGTACCGTTTTCTCTAATTCTACTCCGTTATTTCAATAGATACGAGGAAAGGTTTTATGTAAAAAATATGCGGAATTCTATTTTCTACAAGTTATGTTCTTAGCGTTTTTTCAATAAAACTAATAAAAAGAGATCTAGCCACAGCCTGCTGGGAGGGTGAAAATGCAAAGATGAACAAAAAAAGTATAGAAACGAGAAGGGAAGGAGAGTAATGTATTCTATTATCTGATTGGACTGAAATATTGTTAAATATAGCATGAACATCATTATTCTATTATTACTAAGCCAGCTATATTAGACAATCCATGAGATGAGATCTGACTTCAGCCACCTAAGAGGATGAAGAAGCATAAACAGGATAATAATGAGAAGGGAAGGGGAGTAATGTATTCTATTATTCGATTGGACTGAAATATAGTAAAATATGGGATAAACATCATTATTACATTATTTCATAGCCAGCTATATTAAACAATCCATAAGAAGAGATCTACCCACAGCCTTCTGGGAGGGTGAATATGCAAAGATGAACAAAAAAAGGTTAAAAACGAGAAGGAAAGGAAAGTAATGTATTCTATTATTTCATTGGACTGAAATGTTGTTAAATATAGCATAAACTTCATTATTTTATAATTACTAAGCCAGCTATATTAGACAATCCTTGAAATGAGATCTGACTTCAGACACCTAAGAGGATGAAGATGCATAAACAGGATAAAAATGAGAAGGAAAGAAGAGTAATGTATTCTATTATTTGATTGGACTGAAATATTGTTTATATATGGAATAAGAAACATCATTATTTTATAATTACAAAGCCAGCTATATTGAACAATCCATAAAAAGAAATCTAGCCACAGCATGCTGGGAGGGTGAAAATGCAAAGAAGAACAAAAAAAGTATAGAAACGAGATGGGAAGAATGTGTAATGTTCTATTATCTGATTGGACTGAAATATTGTTAAATATAGCATGAACATCATTATTCTATTATTACTAAATGACTATATTAGACAATCCATGAGATGAGATCTGACTTGAACACCTAAGAGCTATATTAGACAATCCATGAGAAAGAGATCTAGCAACCCTGACCTGCTGGGAGGTGAAAATACAAGGATGAATAATAGAAACGAGAAGGGAAGGAGAGTAATGTATTCTATTATTTGATTGTACTGGAAATATTGTTAAATATAGCATAAACTTCATTATTTTATTAATTACTAAGCCCAGCTATATTAGACAATCCATGAAATTGAGATCTGACTTCCAGCCAGTCAAGAGAGGATGAAGATGCATAAACAGGAATAAGAAATGAGAAGGAAGGCGAGTAATGTATTCTATTATTTGATTGGACTGAAATATTGATATAAATATGGTCATAACATCATTATTTATGTTATCATAGCCAGCTATAATTGAACAATCCATCCATAAAAAGAGATCGTAACTGCTTACAGCCTTCTGGGAGGTGAATATGCAAGAATGAACAAAAAAGTAGTTAGAAACGAGAGAGGGAAGGAGAGTAATGTATTCTATTATTTCTGATTGGAATGAAATATTGTTAAATATATTATGAAGCACCATTTATTCTATTATCATTAAGCCAAATATATTGAGACAATCCAATGGAAATAGAGATCTACAGCCAGCCTTCTAAAGGAGGGTGAATGATGTAAGATGAACAAGGATAAAAATAGGAAGGATAGGGAGGTAATGTATTCTATTGTTTGATTGTGGACTGCAATATTGTTAAATATGATATACATCATTTATATTTACATTATCATTAATGCCAACTATATTAGACAATCCATAGAGTGGAGATCTACCATACACTTCTGGGAGGTGAATATGCATAAGATGAACAAAAAGGTTAAAACAAACGAGGAAAGGAAGGAGAAGTAATGTATTCTATTATTCATTTTAATGAAATATTCTTAAATATGGTATGAACACCATTTATTTATTATCATTAAGCCAACTATAATTGAACAATCTCATGAAATGAGAGCTGCCTGGGAGGGTGAAAATACAAAGTGAACAAAAAGTATAGAAACGAGAAGGAAGTAATGATACTATTATCTGATTGGACTGAAATATTGTTTAATATGGTATAAACATCGATTATTTTATTACTAAGCATAAACCAGCTATAATGAACAATCCACGAGAAGAATGAGATCTGCCCACAGCCACCAAAGATTCTGGGAGGTGAATATGCAAGGATAAAAAGGTTAAATGAGGAAGGGAAAGGAGAGAAGTAATGTATTCTATTATTTGATTGTGACTGCAATATTATTAAATATGATATAAAACATCATTATTCTATTATTACCTTCCAGCTATATTAGAACAATCCTACAAAGAGAAACTTCTGCCCAGCCTTCTGGGGAGGGTGAAAATGCAAGATGAACAAAAAGGTTAAAAACGAGAAGGAAAGGAGAGTAATGTATTCTGTTATTTACATTTTTGGAATTAAAAGTATTCTTAATATGGTATGAACACTTCATTTATTTATTATCATTAAGCCAACTATATTAGACAATCCAAAAGCATGAAATGAGAGCTGCCTAGAAACGAGAATCGGATAAAAAATGAGAAAGGAAAGGAGAGTAATGTATTCTATGATCTGATTGGACTGTGAAATATTGTTAAATATATGCATAAACATCATTATTTCTATTAATTACACTTATTAGCCAACTGTATTAGAACAATCCATGAGATAAAGAGATCTGACTTCCAGCCACTAACCTTCTGGGAGGTGAGTATGCATAAACAGGATGAACATGAGGTTAAAACGGGAAGAGTAATATATTCTATTCTGATTGGACTGGAAATATAGTAAAATATAGGATAAACCATTGTTTATTACATTATTTCATCAGCTATCAATTAAAACAATCCCATAAGAGAATCTGACTTCAGCCAACCTTCTAAAGGGAGGTGAATATGCAAGATGAACAAAAAGGATAAAGCAGAAGGATAGGAAAGAGAGTAATGTATTATTCCATTGAACTGAAATATTGTTAAATATGTGATGCTGAACACCATTTATTTATTTAATCATTGAAGCCAACTATATTAGTCACAATCCATGAAATGAGAGGTGCCATGCCACCTAAAGGATGAATATGCATAAAAAAGTATAGAATGAGAAGGAAGGAGAAAGTAATGTATTCCTATTGGATCTGGTGGACTGAAATATTCTAAATATGTGATATAAACATCATTATTTTATTACCATAGCCAGCCTATATTAGAACAATCCCTCAAAAGAGATCTGACCCAACCTTCTGGGAGGGTGAAAATGCAAAGATGTAAGACAGGATAAAAAAGTATAGGAACGAGAAGGGAGGAGAGTAATGTATTCTATTATCTGATTGGTTTGAAATATTGAAATATATGGAGTTAAACCATCATTATTTTATAATTACATACTACATAACTATATTAGACAATCCACTGAAATGAATCTGAGAAAGCTTCAACCAGCCTAAGAGGTATGAATGTAGATGAACATAAACAGTATAAAAATGAGGAAGTGAAGGAGAGAAATGTATATCTATTATCTGATTGGACTGAAATATTGTTAAATATGGAGCATAAACATCATTATTTTATTAATTACTAGCCAGCTATATTGAACCAATCCATAAAATGAGATCTATACAGCCTTCTAGGAGGGTGAAATATGCAAAGATGAACAAAAAAGGTATAGAAACGAGAAGGAAAGGAGGTAATGTATTCTATTGTTCATTGGACTGGAATATTGTTAAATAAAGCATGAACACTTCATTTATTTAATATTCATCATCCAGCTATATTAGACAATCCATGAGATGAGATCTGACTTCCAGCTACCTATAGAGGATGAAGATACATAAATCAGGATAAAAAAATGAGATGGAAAGAGGAGAGTAATGTATTCTATTATTTGATTGGACTGCCAATATTGTTAAATATGATATAAACATCATTATTTATTAATTACAAAGCCAGCTATATTGAACAATCCATCAAAAAAAGAGATCTACACACTGCCTTCTGGAAGGGTGAAAATGCAAGATGAACAAAAAGTATAGAAACGAGAAGGGGAAAGGAGAAGTAATGTATTCTATTATCTGATTGAACTGAAATATTGTTAAATATAGCATGACCATCATTGTTTTATTATTACTAAGCCAGCTATATTAGACAATCCATGAAATGAGATCTGACTTCAGCCACCTAAGAGGATGAAGATGCATAAACAGGATAATAATGAGAAGGGAAGGGGAGTAATGTATTCTATTATTCGATTGGACTGAAATATAGTAAAATATGGAATAAACATCATTATTTTATAATTACATAGCCAGCTATATTGAACACTCCATAAACAGAGATCTACCCACAGCCTTCTGGAAGGTGAATATGCAAAGATGAACAAAAAGTATAGAAACGAGAAGGAAGGAGTAATGTATTCTATTATCTGATTGGACTGAAATATTGTTAAATATAGCATAAACATCATTATTTTATTATTACTAAGCCAGCTATATTAGACAATCCATGAGATGAGATCTGACTTCAGCCACCTAAGAGGATGAAGATGCATAAACAGGATAAAAATGAGAAGGAAGGCGAGTAATGTATTCTATTATTTGATTGGACTGAAATATTGTTAAATATGGAATAAACATCATTATTTTATTATTACATAGCCAGCTATATTGAACAATCCATAAAAGAGATCTGACTTCAGCCAGCCTGGGAGGGTGCAAGATGAACAAAAAGGTTAAAACGAGAAGGGAAGGAGAGTAATGTATTCTATTATTTGATTGGACTGCAATATTGTTAAATAAAGCATGAACATCATTATTCTATTATTACTAAGCCAGCTATATTAGACAATCCATGAAATGAGATCTGACTTCAGCCACCTAAGAGGATGACGATGCATAAACAGGATAATAATGAGAAGGAAGGGAGTAATGTATTCTATTATTTGATTGGACTGAAATATTGTTAAATATATGGAATAAACATCATTATTTTATTATTACATAGCCAGCTATATTGAACAATCCATAAAAGAGATCTACCACAGCCTGCTGGGAGGGTGAAAATGCAAAGATGAACAAAAAAGTATAGAAACGAGAAGGAAGGAGAGTAATGTATTCTATTATCTGATTGGACTGAAATATTGTTAAATATAGCATGAACATCATTATTCTATTATTACTAAGCCAGCTATATTAGACAATCCATGAAATGAGATCTGACTTCAGCCACCTAAGAGGATGAAGATGCATAAACAGGATAAAAATGAGAAGGAAGGGAGTAATGTATTCTATTATTTGATTGGACTGAAATATTGTTAAATATGGAATAAACATCATTATTTACATTATTACATAGCCAGCTATATTAAACAATCCATAAGAAGAGATCTACCCACAGCCTTCTGGGAGGGTGAATATGCAAAGATGAACAAAAAAAGGTTAAAAACGAGAAGGAAAGGAGAGTAATGTATTCTATTATTTCATTGGACTGAAATATTGTTAAATATAGCATGAACTTCATTATTTTATAATTACTAAGCCAGCTATATTGAACAATCCATGAAATGAGATCTGACTTCAGCCAGTCAAGAGGACGAAGATGCATAAACAGGATAAAATGAGAAGGAAGGAGTAATGTATTCTATTATTTGATTGGACTGAAATATTGTTAAATATGGAATAAACATCATTATTTTATTTCACATAGCCAGCTATATTGAACAATCCATAAGAAGAGATCTGCCCACAGCCTTCTGGGAGGGTGAATATGCAAAGATGAACAAAAAGGTTAAAACGAGAAGGAAGGAGAGTAATGTATTCTATTATTTGATTGGACTGAAATATTGTTAAATATAGCATAAACATCATTATTTTATTATTACTAAGCCAGCTATATTAGACAATCCATGAAATGAGATCTGACTTCAGCCACCTAAGAGGATGAAGATGCATAAACAGGATAAAAATGAGAAGGAAGGAGAGTAATGTATTCTATTATTTGATTGGACTGAAATATTGTTAAATATGGTATAAACATCATTATTACATTATTACATAGCCAGCTATATTAAACAATCCATAAGAAGAGATCTACCCACAGCCTTCTGGGAGGGTGAATATGCAAAGATGAACAAAAAAAGGTTAAAAACGAGAAGGAAAGGAGAGTAATGTATTCTATTATTTCATTGGACTGAAATATTGTTAAATATGGTATGAACATCATTATTTTATTATTACATAGCCAGCTATATTGAACAATCCACAAGAAGAGAACCGCCCACAGCCTTCTGGGAGGGTGAATATGCAAAGATGAACAAAAAAAGTATAGAAACGAGAAGGAAAGGAGAGTAATGTATTCTATTATTTGATTGGACTGAAATATTGTTAAATATAGCATGAACATCATTATTCTATTATTACTAAGCCAGCTATATTAGACAATGCATGAGATGAGATCTGACTTCAGACACCTAAGAGGATGAAGATGCATAAACAGGATAAAAATGAGAAGGAAGGGGTAATGTATTCTATTATTTGATTGGACTGAAATATTGTTAAATATGGTATAAACATCATTATTTTATTATTACATAGCCAGCTATATTGAACAATCCATAAGAAGAGATCTGCCACAGCCTTCTGGGAGGGTGAATATGCAAAGATGAACAAAAAAGTATAGAAACGAGAAGGAAGGAGTAATGTATTCTATTATCTGATTGGACTGAAATATTGTTAAATATAGCATAAACATCATTATTTTATTATTACTAAGCCAGCTATATTAGACAATCCATGAAATGAGATCTGACTTCAGCCACCTAAGAGGATGAAGATGCATAAACAGGATAAAAATGAGAAGGAAGGGGAGTAATGTATTCTATTATTTGATTGGACTGAAATATTGTTAAATATGGAATAAACATCATTATTTTATTATTACATAGCCAGCTATATTGAACAATCCATAAAAGAGATCTGCCACAGCCTTCTGGGAGGGTGAATATGCAAAGATGAACAAAAAGTATAGAAACGAGAAGGAAAGGAGAGTAATGTATTCTATTATTTCATTGTAATGAAATATTGTTAAATATAGCATGAACTTCATTATTTTATAATTACTAAGCCAGCTATATTAGACAATCCATGAAATGAGATCTGACTTCAGCCACCTAAGAGGATGAAGATGCATAAACAGGATAAAATGAGAAGGGAAGGCGAGTAATGTATTCTATTATTTGATTGGACTGAAATATTGTTAAATATGGTATAAACATCATTATTTTATTATTACATAGCCAGCTATATTGAACAATCCACAAAAGAGATCTGCCCACAGCCTTCTGGGAGGGTGAATATGCAAAGATGAACAAAAAAGTATAGAAACGAGAAGGAAAGGAGAGTAATGTATTCTATTATTTCATTGGACTGGAATATTGTTAAATATGGTATGAACATTATTATTTTATTATCATTAAGCCAACTATATTAGACAATCCATGAAATGAGATCTGACTTCAGCCACCTAAGAGGATGAAGATGCATAAACAGGATAAAAATGAGAAGGGAAGGGGATTAATGTATTCTATTATTTGATTGGACTGAAATATTGTTGAATATGGTATAAACATCATTATTATTATTACATAGCCAGCAATATTGAACAATCCATAAAAAGAGATCTACCCACAGCCTTCTGGGAGGGTGAATATGCAAAGATGAACAAAAAAAAGGTTAAAAACGAGAAGGAAAGGAGAGTAATGTATTCTATTATTTCATTGGACTGAAATATTGTTAAATATAGCATGAACATCATTATTCTATTATTACTAAGCCAGCTATATTGGACAATCCAAGAAATGAGATCTGACTTCAGCCACCTAAGAGGATGAAGATGCATAAACAGGATAAAAATGAGAAGGGAAAGGGAGTAATGTATTCTATTATTTGATTGGACTGAAATATTGTTATATATGGAATAAACATCATTATTTTATTATTACATAGCCAGCTATATTGAACAATCCATAAAAGAGATCTACCACAGCCTTCTGGGAGGGTGAATATGCAAAGATGAACAAAAAAGTTAGAAACGAGAAGGAAGGAGAGTAATGTATTCTATTATTTCATTGGACTGAAATATTGTTAAATATAGCATAAACATCATTATTTTATTATTACTAAGCCAGCTATATTAGACAATCCATGAAATGAGATCTGACTTCAGCCACCTAAGAGGATGAAGATGCATAAACAGGATAAAAATGAGAAGGAAGGGGAGTAATGTATTCTATTATTTGATTGGACTGAAATATTGTTAAATATGGAATAAACATCATTATTAATTATTTCATAGCCAGCTATATTAAACAATCCATAAGAAGAGATCTACCCACAGCCTTCTGGGAGGGTGAATATGCAAAGATGAACAAAAAGGTTAAAAACGAGAAGGAAAGGAGAGTAATGTATTCTATTATTTCATTGGACTGAAATATTGTTAAATATAGCATAAACATCATTATTCTATTATTACTAAGCCAGCTATATTAGACAATCCATGAAATGAGATCTGACTTCAGCCAGTCAAGAGGATGAAGATGCATAAACAGGATAAAAATGAGAAGGGAAGGCGAGTAATGTATTCTATTATTTGATTGGACTGAAATATTGTTAAATATGGTATAAACATCATTATTTTATTATTACATAGCCAGCTATATTGAACAATCCACAAAAAGAGATCTGCCCACAGCCTTCTGGGAGGGTGAATATGCAAAGATGAACAAAAGGTTAAAACGAGAAGGAAGGAGAGTAATGTATTCTATTATTTCATTGGACTGAAATATTGTTAAATATGGTATAAACACCATTATTTATTATCATTAAGCCAGCTATATTAGACAATCCATGAAATGAGATCTGCCTTCAGCCACCTAAGAGGATGAATATGCATAAAACAGGATAAAAATGAGAAGGATAGGAGAGTAATGTATTCTATTATTTGATTGGACTGAAATATTGTTAAATATGATATAAACATCATTATTTTATTATTACATAGCCAGCTATATTGAACAATCCTCAAAAGAGATCTGCCACAGCCTTCTGGGAGGTGAAAATGCAAAGATGAACAAAAAAGTATAGAAACGAGAAGGAAGGAGAGTAATGTATTCTATTATGTGATTGGACTGTAATATTGTTAAATATAGCATGACCATCATTATTCTATTATTACTAAGCCAGCTATATTAGACAATCCATGAGATGAGATCTGACTTCAGCCACCTAAGAGGATGAAGATGCATAAACAGGATAAAAATGAGAAGGAAAGAGTAATGTATTCTATTATTTGATTGGACTGAAATATTGTTATATATGGAATAAACATCATTATTTTATAATTACATAGCCAGCTATATTGAACAATCCATAAAGAGATCTACCCACAGCCTTCTGGAGGGTGAAAATGCAAAGATGAACAAAAAGGTTAAAAACGAGAAGGAAAAGAGAGTAATGTATTGTATTATCTGATTGGACTGAAATATTGTTAAATATAGCATGAACATCATTATTCTATTATTACTAAGCCAGCTATATTAGACAATCCATGAGATGAGATCTGACTTCAGCCACCTAAGAGGATGAAGATGCATAAACAGGATAATAATGAGAAGGGAAGGAGTAATGTATTCTATTATTTGATTGGACTGAAATATAGTAAAATATGGAATAAACATCATTATTACATTATTACATAGCCAGCTATATTAAACAATCCATAAGAAGAGATCTACCCACAGCCTTCTGGGAGGGTGAATATGCAAAGATGAACAAAAAAAGGTTAAAAACGAGAAGGAAAGGAGAGTAATGTATTCTATTATTTCATTGGACTGAAATATTGTTAAATATAGCATAAACTTCATTATTTTATAATTACTAAGCCAGCTATATTAGACAATCCATGAAATGAGATCTGACTTCAGCCAGTCAAGAGGATGAAGATGCATAAACAGGATAAAAATGAGAAGGAAAGAGGAGTAATGTATTCTATTATTTGATTGGACTGCAAAATTGTTAAATATGGTATAAACATCATTATTTTATTATCATAGCCAGCTATATTAAACAATCCATAAGAAGAGATCTGCCCACAGCCTTCTGGGAGGGTGAATATGCAAAGATGAACAAAAAGGTTAAAAACGAGAAGGAAGGAGAGTAATGTATTCTATTATTTCATTGGACTGAAATATTGTTAAATATGGTATAAACATCATTATTTTATTATCATTAAGCCAGCTATATTAGACAATCCATGAAATGAGATCTGCCTACAGCCACCTAAAGGATGAATATGCATAAATGATAAAAATGAGAAGGAAGAGAGTAATGTATTCTATTATTTGATTGGACTGCAATATTGTTAAATATGATATAAACATCATTATTTTATTATTACATAGCCAGCTATATTAAACAATCCATGAAAGAGATCTGACTTCACAGCCTTCTGGGAGGGTGAATATGCAAGATGAACAAAAAAGGTTAGAAACGAGAAGGAAAGGAGAGTAATGTATTCTATTATTTGATTGGACTGAAATATTGTTAAATATAGCATGAACATCATTATTTTATTATACTAAGCCAGCTATATTAGACAATCCATGAAATGAGATCTGACTTCAGCCACCTAAGAGGATGAAGATGCATAAACAGGATAAAATGAGAAGGGAAGGGGAGTAATGTATTCTATTATTGATTGGACTGAAATATTGTTAAATATGGAATAAACATCATTATTTTATTATTACTAAGCCAGCTATATTAAACAATCCATGAGAAGAGATCTGACCCACAGCCTTCTGGGAGGTGAATATGCAAAGATGAACAAAAAGGTTAAAAACGAGAAGGAAAGGAGAGTAATGTATTCTATTATTTGATTGGACTGAAATATTGTTAAATATAGCATGAACATCATTATTCTATTATTACTGAGCCAGCTATATTAGACAATCCATGAGATGAGATCTGACTTCAGCCTTCTAAGAGGGTGAATATGCAAAGATGAACAAACAGGATAAAAATGAGAAGGAAGGAGAGTAATGTATTCTATTATTTGATTGGACTGAAATATATTAGACAATCCATAAACATTCTTACAGCCAAAGGAGAGTAATGTATTCTATTATTTCATTGGACTGAAATATTGTTAAATATGGAATAAACATCTTTTTTTTATAATTACATAGCCAGCTATATTGAACAATCCATAAAAAGAGATCTAGCCACAGCCTTCTGGGAGGGTGAAAATGCAAAGATGAACAAAAAGTATAGAAACGAGAAGGGAAGGAGAGTAATGTATTCTATTATCTGATTGGACTGAAATATTGTTAAATATAGCATGAACATCATTATTCTATTATTACTAAGCCAGCTATATTAGACAATCCATGAAATGAGATCTGACTTCAGCCACCTAAGAGGATGAAGATGCATAAACAGGATAAAAATGAGAAGGAAGGGAGTAATGTATTCTATTATTTGATTGGACTGAAATATTGTAAAATATATGGAATAAACATCATTATTACATTATTTACATAGCCAGCTATATTAAACAATCCATAAGAAGAGATCTACCCACAGCCTTCTGGGAGGGTGAATATGCAAAGATGAACAAAAAGGTTAAAAACGAGAAGGAAGAGTAATGTATTCTATTATTTCATTGGACTGAAATATTGTTAAATATAGCATAAACTTCATTATTTTATAATTACTAAGCCAGCTATATTAGACAATCCATGAATGAGATCTGACTTCAGCCAGTCAAGAGGATGAAGATGCATAAACAGGATAAAATGAGAAGGGAAGGCGAATAATGTATTCTATTATTTGATTGGACTGAAATATTGTTAAATATGGTATAAACATCATTATTTTATTATTACATAGCCAGCTATATTGAACAATCCAAGAAGAGAACTGCCCACAGCCTTCTGGGAGGGTGAATATGCAAAGATGAACAAAAAGGTTAAAACGAGAAGGAAGGAGAGTAATGTATTCTATTATTTCATTGGACTGAAATATTGTTAAATATGGTATGAACACCATTTATTTATTATCATTAAGCCAACTATATTAGACAATCCATGAAATGAGATCTGACTTCAGCCACCTAAAAGGATGAATATGCATAAAATCGGATAAAAATGAGAAGGAAGGAGAGTAATGTATTCTATTATTGATTGGACTGAAATATTGTTAAATATGATATAAACATCATTATTTTATTATTACATAGCCAGCTATATTGAACAATCCATAAAAGAGATCTGCCACAGCCTTCTGGGAGGGTGAAAATGCAAAGATGAACAAAAAGTATAGAAACGAGAAGGAAGGAGAGTAATGTATTCTATTATCTGATTGGACTGAAATAATGTTAAATATAGCATGAACATCATTATTTTATTATTACTAAGCCAGCTATATTAGACAATCCATGAAATGAGATCTGCCTACAGCCACCTAAGAGGAAGCAGATGCATAAACAGGAAAAAAATGAGAAGGAAAGGGGAGTTATGTATTCAATTATTTGATTTAACCGAAATATTGTTAAGTATGGCATAAACATCATTATTTTATTATTACTAAGCCAGCTGTATTAGACAATCCATGAAATGAGATCTGCCTATAGCCACCTAAGAGGAAGAAGATGCATAAACAGGATAAAAATGAGAAGGGAAGGAGAGTAATGTATTCAATAATTTGATTGGACTGAAATATTGTTAAATTTGGCACAAACATCATTATTTGATTATTACTAAGCCAGCTATATTAGACAATCCATGTAATGAGATCTGACTTCAGGCAGTCAAGAGGATGAAGATGCATAAACAGGATAAAAATGAGAAGGGAAGAGAAGTAATGTATTCTATTATTTGATTGGACTGCAATATTGTTAAATATGATATAAACATCATTATTTTATTATTACATAGCCAGCTATATTAAACAATCCATAAGAAGAGATCTACCCACAGCCTTCTGGGAGGGTGAATATGCAAAGATGAACAAAAAAAGGTTAAAAACGAGAAGGAAAGGAGAGTAATGTATTCTATTATTTCATTGGACTGAAATATTGTTAAATATAGCATGACACCATTATTTATTATTACTAAGCCAGCTATATTAGACAATCCATGAAATGAGATCTGACTTCAGCCACCTAAGAGGATGAAGATGCATAAACAGGATAAAAATGAGAAGGAAGGGAGTAATGTATTCTATTATTCGATTGGACTGAAATATTGTTAAATATGGAATAAACATCATTATTACATTAATCCATAGCCAGCTATATTAAACAATCCATAAGAAGAGATCTACCCACAGCCTTCTGGGAGGGTGAATATGCAAAGATGAACAAAAAAGGTTAAAAACGAGAAGGAAAGGAGAGAAATGTATTCTATTATTTCATTGGACTGAAATATTGTTAAATATAGTATAAACTTCATTTATTTATTATCATTAAGCCAGCTATATTAGACAATCCATGAAATGAGATCTGACTACAGCCACCTAAGAGGATGAAGATGCATAAACAGGATAAAATGAGAAGGGAAGGGGAGTAATGTATTCTATTATTCGATTGGACTGATACATAGTGAAATATGGAATAAACATCATTATTTCATTATTTCATAGCCAGCTATATTAAACAATCCATAAGAAGGGAACTGCCCACAGCCTTCTGGGAGGGTGAATATGCAAAGATGAACAAAAAACGAGAGGGAAAGGAGAGTAATGTATTCTATTATTCAATTGGAATGAAATATTCTTAAATATGGTATAAACACCATTTATTTATTATCATTAAGCCAACTATATTAGACAATCCATGAAATGAGAGCTGCCTACAGCCACCTAAAAGGATGAAAATGCATAAATCGGATAAAAATGAGAAGGATAGGAGAGTAATGTATTCTATTATTTGATTGGACTGCAATATTGTTAAATATGATATAAACATCATTATTTTATTATTACATAGCCAGCTATATTGAACAATCCTCAAAAAGAGATCTGCCCAGCCTTCTGGGAGGGTGAAAACGCAAAGATGAAAAAAAAAGTATAGAAACGAGAAGGAAGGAAAGTAATGTATTCTATTATCTGATTGGACTGTAATATTGTTAAATATAGCATGACCATCATTATTTTTTTATTACTAAGCCAGCTATATTAGACAATCCATGAAATGAGATCTGACTTCAGCCACCTAAGAGTATGAAGATGCATAAACAGGATAAAATGAGAAGGAAGGGGAGTAATGTATTCTATTATTTGATTGGACTGAAATATTGTTATATATGGAATAAACATCATTATTTTATTATTACATAGCCAGCTATATTGAACAATCCATAAAAGAGATCTGCCACAGCCTTCTGGGAGGGTGAATATGCAAAGATGAACAAAAAGTATAGAAACGAGAAGGAAGGAGAGTAATGTATTCTATTATCTGATTGGACTGAAATATTGTTAAATATAGCATGAACATCATTATTTTATTATTACTAAGCCAGCTATATTAGACAATCCCTGAAATGTGATCTGACTTCAGCCACCTAAGAGGATGAAGATGCATAAACAGGATAAAAATGAGAAGGGAAGGGAGTAATGTATTCTATTATTTGATTGGACTGAAATATTGTTAAATATGAATAAACATCATTATTTTATTATTACATAGCCAGCTATATTGAACAATCCATAAGAAGAGATCTACCCACAGCCTTCTGGGAGGGTGAATATGCAAAGATGAACAAAAAAGGTTAAAAACGAGAAGGAGGAGAGTAATGTATTCTATTATTTCATTGGACTGAAATATTGTTAAATATAGCATGAACATCATTATTCTATTATTACTAAGCCAGCTATATCAGACAATCCATGAAATGAGATCTGACTTCAGCCACCTAAGAGGATGAAGATGCATAAACAGGATAAAAATGAGAAGGGAAGGCGAGTAATGTATTCTATTATTTGATTGGACTGAAATATTGTTAAATATGGTATAAACATCATTATTTTATTATTACATAGCCAGCTATATTGAAGAGATCCATAAAAGATGCCAAAGATGAAAAGAAAAAAAAACGAGAAGGAAGGAGAGTAATGTATTCTATTATCTGATTGGACTGAAATATTGTTAAATATAGCATGAACATCATTATTTTATATTACTAAAGCTATATTAGACAATCCATGAGATGAGATCTGACTTCAGCCACCTAAGAGGATGAAGATGCATAAACAGGATAATAATGAGAAGGAAGGGAGTAATGTATTCTATTATTAGATTGGACTGAAATATTGTTAAAATATGGATATAAACATCATTATTTACATATTTACAGCCAGCTATATTAAACAATCCATAAGAAGAGATCTACCACAGCCTTCTGGGAGGTGAATATGCAAGATGAACAAAAAGTATAGAAACGAGAAGGAAAGGAGAGTAATGTATTCTATTATTTGATTGGACTGAAATATTGTTAAATATAGCATAAACTTCATTATTTTATAATTACTAAGCCAGCTATATTAGACAATCCATGAAATGAGATCTGACTTCAGCCACCTAAGAGGATGAAGATGCATAAACAGGATAAAAATGAGAAGGGAAGGGGAATGTATTCTATTATTTGATTGGACTGAATATTATTAAATATGGTATAAACATCATTATTTTATAATTACATAGCCAGCTATATTGAACAATCCACAAGAGAACTAGCCACAGCCTTCTGGGAGGGTGAATATGCAAAGATGAACAAAAAGGTTAAAAACGAGAAGGAAGGGAGTAATGTATTCTATTATTTTATTGGACTGAAATATTGTTAAATATGGTATAAACATCATTATTTATTATTACTAAGCCAGCTATATTAGACAATCCATGAAATGAGATCTGACTTCAGCCACCTAAGAGGATGAAGATGCATAAACAGGATAAAAATGAGAAGGAAGGGAGTAATGTATTCTATTATTTGATTGGACTGAAATATTGTTAAATATGGAATAAACATCATTATTTTATTATTACATAGCCAGCTATATTGAACAATCCATAAGAAGAGATCTACCCACAGCCTTCTGGGAGGGTGAATATGCAAAGATGAACAAAAAGGTTAAAAACGAGAAGGAAGGAGAGTAATGTATTCTATTATTTCATTGGACTGAAATATTGTTAAATATAGTATGAACATCATTTATTTATTATTACTAAGCCAGCTATATTAGACAATCCATGAAATGAGATCTGACTTCAGCCACCTAAGAGGATGAAGATGCATAAACAGGATAAAAATGAGAAGGAAGGGAGTAATGTATTCTATTATTTGATTGGACTGAAATATTGTTAAATATGGAATAAACATCATTATTTTATTATTACATAGCCAGCTATATTGAACAATCCATAAAAGAGATCTGCCACAGCCTTCTGGGAGGGTGAAAATGCAAAGATGAACAAAAAGTATAGAAACGAGAAGGAAGGAGAGTAATGTATTCTATTATCTGATTGGACTGAAATATTGTTAAATATAGCATAAACATCATTATTCTATTATTACTAAGCCAGCTATATTAGACAATCCATGAAATGAGATCTGACTTCAGCCACCTAAGAGGATGAAGATGCATAAACAGGATAAAAATGAGAAGGAAGGGAGTAATGTATTCTATTATTTGATTGGACTGAAATATTGTTATATATGGAATAAACATCATTATTTTATAATTACATAGCCAGCTATATTGAACAATCCATAAAAGAGATCTAGCCACAGCCTTCTGGGAGGGTGAATATGCAAAGATGAACAAAAAGGTTAGAAACGAGAAGGAAGGAGAGTAATGTATTCTATTATCTGATTGGACTGAAATATTGTTAAATATAGCATGAACATCATTATTTATTATTACTAAGCCAGCTATATTAGACAATCCATGAAATGAGATCTGACTTCAGCCACCTAAGAGGATGAAGATGCATAAACAGGATAAAAATGAGAAGGGAAGAGTAATGTATTCTATTATTTGATTGGACTGAAATATTGTTAAATATGGATATAAACATCATTATTTTATTATTACATAGCCAGCTATATTGAACAATCCATAAGAAGAGATCTACCCACAGCCTTCTGGGAGGGTGAATATGCAAAGATGAACAAAAAAGGTTAGAAACGAGAAGGAAGGAGAGTAATGTATTCTATTATTTCATTGGACTGAAATATTGTTAAATATAGCATAAACTTCATTATTATTTTATAATTACTAAGCCAGCTATATTAGACAATCCATGAAATGAGATCTGACTTCAGCCACCTAAGAGGATGAAGATGCATAAACAGGATAAAAATGAGAAGGAAGGCGAGTAATGTATTCTATTATTTGATTGGACTGAAATATTGTTAAATATGGTATAAACATCATTATTTTATTATTACATAGCCAGCTATATTGAACAATCCATAAAGAGATCTGCCCACAGCCTTCTGGGAGGGTGAAAATGCAAAGATGAACAAAAAGTATAGAAACGAGAAGGAAGGAGAGTAATGTATTCTATTATCTGATTGGACTGAAATATTGTTAAATATAGCATAAACATCATTATTTTATTATTACTAAGCCAGCTATATTAGACAATCCATGAAATGAGATCTGACTTCAGCCACCTAAGAGGATGAAGATGCATAAACAGGATAAAAATGAGAAGGAAGGAGTAATGTATTCTATTATTTGATTGGACTGAAATATTGTTAAATATGGTATAAACATCATTATTTTATTATTACATAGCCAGCTATATTGAACAATCCATAAAAGAGATCTGCCACAGCCTTCTGGGAGGTGAATATGCAAAGATGAACAAAAAAAGGTTAAAAACGAGAAGGAAGGAGAGTAATGTATTCTATTATTTCATTGGACTGAAATATTGTTAAATATGGTATGAACACCATTCATTTATTATCATTAAGCCAGCTATATTAGACAATCCATGGAATGAGATGTGACTTCAGCCACCTAAGAGGATGAAGAGGCATAAACAGGATTAAAATGAGAAGAGAAGGGGAGTAGTGTATTCTTTTATTTGATTAAACTCGTATTTTGTTAAATATGGTATATATATATCATTATTTTATTATTACATAGCCAGCTATATTGAACGATCCATGAAAAGAGATCTGCCCACAGCCTGCTGGGAGGGTGAAAATGCAAAGATGAACAAAAAAAGTATAGAAACGAGAAGGGAAGGAGAGTAATGTATTCTATTATCTGATTGGACTGAAATATTGTTAAATATAGCATGACCATCATTATTTTATTATTACTAAGCCAGCTATATTAGACAATCCATGAAATGAGATCTGACTTCAGCCACCTAAGAGGATGAAGATGCATAAACAGGATAAAAATGAGAAGGGAAAGGGAGTAATGTATTCTATTATTTGATTGGACTGAAATATTGTTATATATGGAATAAACATCATTATTTTATAATTACATAGCCAGCTATATTGAACAATCCATAAAAGATCTAGCCACAGCCTTCTGGGAGGGTGAAAATGCAAAGATGAACAAAAAGTATAGAAACGAGAAGGGAAGGAGAGTAATGTATTCTATTATCTGATTGGACTGAAATATTGTTAAATATAGCATGAACATCATTATTCTATTATTACTAAGCCAGCTATATTAGACAATCCATGAAATGAGATCTGACTTCAGCCACCTAAGAGGATGAAGATGCAAAAACAGGATAAAAATGAGAAGGGAAGGCGAATAATGTATTCTATTATCTGATTGGACTGAAATATTGTTAAATATAGCATAAACATCATTATTACATTATTTCATAGCCAGCTATATTAAACAATCCATAAGAAGAGATCTACCCACAGCCTTCTGGGAGGGTGAATATGCAAAGATGAACAAAAAAAGGTTGAAAACGAGGAGGATAAGAGAGTAATGTATTCTATTATTCCATTGGACTGAAATATTGTTAAATATAGCATGAACATCATTATTCTATAATTACTAAGCCAGCTATGTTAGACAATCCATGAAATGAGATCTGACTTCAGCCACCTAAGAGGATGAAGATGCATAAACAGGATAAAAATGAGAAGGGAAGGCGAGTAATGTATTCTATTATTTGATTGGACTGAAATATTGTTAAATATGGTATAAACATCATTATTTTATTATTACATAGCCAGCTATATTGAACAATCCACAAGAAGAGAACTGCCCACATCCTTCTGGGATGGTGAAGATGCAAAGATGAACAAAAAAGGGTTAAAAACGAGAAGGGAAGGAGAGTAATGTATTTTATTATTACACTGCAATGAAATAGTCTTAAATATTGTATAAACACCATTTATTTATTACTACTAAGCCAGCTATATTAAACAATCCATGAAATGAGATCAGACTTCAGCCACCTAAGAGGATGAAGATGCATAAACAGGATAAAAATGAGAAGGGAAGGAGAGTAATGTATTCTATTATTTGATTGGACTGAAATATTGTTAAATATGGAATAAACATCATTATTTTATTATTACTAGCCAGCTATATTAGACAATCCATGAAAGAGATCTGACTTCAGCCTTCAAGAGGATGAAGATGAACAAAACAGGATAAAACGAGAAGGGAAGGAGAGTAATGTATTCTATTATTTGATTGGACTGAAATATTGTTAAATATGGTATAAACATCATTATTTTATTATTACTAAGCCAGCTATATTGAACAATCCATGAAATGAGATCTGACTTCAGCCTTCTAAGGATGAAGATGCAAAGATGAACAAAAAGGTTAAAACGAGAAGGGAAGGGAGTAATGTATTCTATTATTTCATTGGACTGAAATATTGTTAAATATGGTATAAACATCATTATTTATTATTACTAAGCCAGCTATATTAGACAATCCATGAAATGAGATCTGACTCAGCCACCTAAGAGGATGAAGATGCATAAACAGGATAAAAATGAGAAGGAAGGAGAGTAATGTATTCTATTATTTGATTGGACTGAAATATTGTTAAATATGGAATAAACATCATTATTTTATTATTACATAGCCAGCTATATTGAACAATCCATAAAAGAGATCTAGCCACAGCCTGCTGGGAGGGTGAAAATGCAAAGATGAACAAAAAGTATAGAAACGAGAAGGAAAGGAGAGTAATGTATTTTATTATTTCATTGGACTGAAATATTGTTGAATATAGCATAAACTTCATTATTCTATTATTACTAAGCCAGCTATATTAGACAATCCATGAGATGAGATCTGACTTCAGCCACCTAAGAGGATGAAGATGCATAAACAGGATAATAATGAGAAGGGAAGGGAGTAATGTATTCTATTATTCGATTGGACTGAAATATAGTAAAATATGGAATAAACATCATTATTACATTATTTCATAGCCAGCTATATTAAACAATCCATAAGAAGAGATCTACCCACAGCCTTCTGGGAGGGTGAATATGCAAAGATGAACAAAAAAAGGTTAAAAACGAGAAGGAAAGGAGAGTAATGTATTCTATTATTTCATTGGACTGAAATATTCTTAAATATGGTATGAACACCATTTATTTATTATCATTAAGCCAACTATATTAGACAATCCATGAAATGAGAGCTGCCTACAGCCACCTAAAAGGATGAATATGCATAAATCGGATAAAAATGAGAAGGATAGGAGAGTAATGTATTCTATTATTTGATTGGACTGCAATATTGTTAAATATGATATAAACATCATTATTTTATTATTACATAGCCAGCTATATTGAACAATCCTCAAAAAGAGATCTGCCCAGCCTTCTGGGAGGGTGAAAATGCAAAGATGAACAAAAAAAGTATAGAAACGAGAAGGAAAGGAGAGTAATGTATTCTATTATCTGATTGGACTGTAATATTGTTAAATATAGCATGACCATCATTATTTTATTATTACTAAGCCAGCTATATTAGACAATCCATGAAATGAGATCTGACTTCAGCCACCTAAGAGGATGAAGATGCATAAACAGGATAAAAATCGGAAGGAAGGAGAGTAATGTATTCTATTATTTGATTGGACTGAAATATTGTTATATATGGAATAAACATCATTATTTTATAATTACATAGCCAGCTATATTGAACAATCCATAAAAAGAGATCTAGCCACAGCCTGCTGGGAGGGTGAAAATGCAAAGATGAAAACAAAAAGTATAAAATCGAGAAGGGAAGGAGAGTAATGTATTCTATTATCTGATTGGACTGAAATATTGTTAAATATAGCATGAACATCATTATTCTATTATTACTAAGCCAGCTATATTAGACAATCCATGAAATGAGATCTGACTTCAGCCAGTCAAGAGGATGAAGATGCATAAACAGGATAAAAATGAGAAGGGAAGGCGAGTAATGTATTCTATTATTTGATTGGACTGAAATATTGTTAAATATGGTATAAACATAATTATTTTATTATTACATAGCCAGCTATATTGAACAATCCACAAGAAGAGAACTGCCCACAGCCTTCTGGGAGGGTGAATATGCAAAGATGAACAAAAAAAGGTTAAAAACGAGAAGGAAAGGAGAGTAATGTATTCTATTATTTCATTGGACCGAAATATTGTTAAATATTGTATAAACCCCATTCATTTATTATCATTAAGCCAACTATATTAGACAATCCATGAAATGAGATCTGCCTACAGCCACCCAAAAGGATGAAGATGCATAAATCGGATAAAATGAGAAGGATAGGAGAGTAATGTATTCTATTATTTGATTGGACTGCAATATTGTTAAATATGATATAAACATCATTATTTTATTATTACATAGCCAGCTATATTGAACAATCCTCAAAAAGAGATCTGCCCAGCCTTCTGGGAGGGTGAATATGCAAAGATGAACAAAAAAAGTATAGAAACGAGAAGGGAAGGAGAGTAATGTATTCTATTATCTGATTGGACTGAAATATTCTTAAATATCGTATGAACACCATTTATTTATTATCATCAGGCCAAATATATTAGACAATCAATGAAATGAGAGCTGCCTACAGCCACCTAAAAGGATGAATATGCATAAATCGGATAAAAATGAGAAGGATAGGAGAGTAATGTATTCTATTATTTGATTGGACTGCGATATTGTTAAATATGATATAAACATCATTATTACATTATTTCATAGCCAGCTATATTAAACAATCCATGAAATGAGATCTGACTTCAGCCACCTAAGAGTATGAAGATGCATAAACAGGATAAAAATGAGAAGGGAAGGGGAGTAATGTATTCTATTATTTGATTGGACTGAAATATTGTTATATATGGAATAAACATCATTATTTTATAATTACATAGCCAGCTATATTGAACAATCCATAAAAAGAGATCTAGCCACAGCCTGCTGGGAGGGTGAAAATGCAAAGATGAACAAAAAAAGGTTAAAAACGAGAAGGAAAGGAGAGTAATGTATTCTATTATCTGATTGGACTGAAATATTGTTAAATATAGCATGAACATCATTATTCTATTATTACTAAGCCAGCTATATTAGACAATCCATGAGATGCTATCTGACTTCAGCCACCTAAGAGAATGAAGATGCATAAACAGGATAATAATGAGAAGGGAAGGGGAGTAATGTATTCTATTATTCGATTGGACTGAAATATAGTAAAATATGGAATAAACATCATTATTACATTATTTCATAGCCAGCTATATTAAACAATCCATAAGAAGAGATCTACCCACAGCCTTCTGGGAGGGTGAATATGCAAAGATGAACAAAAAAAGGTTAAAAACGAGAAGGAAAGGAGAGTAATGTATTCTATTATTTCATTGGACTGAAATATTGTTAAATATAGCATAAACTTCATTATTTTATAATTACTAAGCCAGCTATATTAGACAATCCATGAAATGAGATCTGACTTCAGCCAGTCAAGAGGATGAAGATGCATAAACAGGATAAAAATGAGAAGGGAAGGCGAGTAATGTATTCTATTATTTGATTGGACTGAAATATTGTTAAATATGGTATAAACATCATTATTTTATTATTACATAGCCAGCTATATTGAACAATCCACAAGAAGAGAACTGCCCACAGCCTTCTGGGAAGGTGAATATGCAAAGATGAACAAAAAAAGGTTAAAAACGAGAAGGAAAGGAGAGTAATGTATTCTATTATTTGATTGGACTGCAATATTGTTAAATATGATATAAACATCATTATTTTATTATTACATAGCCAGCTATATTGAACAATCCTCAAAAAGAGATCTGCCCAGCCTTCTGGGAGGGTGAAAATGCAAAGATGAACAAAAAAAGTATAGAAACGAGAAGGGAAGGAGAGTAATGTATTCTATTATCTGATTGGACTGTAATATTGTTAAATATAGCATGACCATCATTATTTTATTATTACTAAGCCAGCTATATTAGACAATCCATGAAATGAGATCTGACTTCAGCCAGCTAAGGGTACGAAGGTGCATAAACCGGATAAAATGAGAAGGAAGGGAGTAATGTATTCTATTATTTGATTGGACTGAAATATTGTTATATATGGAATAAACATCATTATATTATAATTACACAGCCAGCTATATTTTACAATCCACTAAAAGAGATATATCCACAGCCTGCTGGGAGGGTGAAAATGCAAAGATGAACAAAAAGTATAGAAACGAGAAGGGAAGGAGAGTAATGTATTCTATTATCTGATTGGACTGAAATATTGTTAAATATAGCATGAACATCATTATTCTATTATTACTAAGCCAGCTATATTAGACAATCCATGAGATGAGATCTGACTTCAGCCACCTAAGAGGATGAAGATGCATAAACAGGATAATAATGAGAAGGGAAGGGGAGTAATGTATTCTATTATTCGATTGGACTGAAATATAGTAAAATATTGAATAAACATCATTATTACATTATTTCATAGCCAGCTATATTAAACAATCCATAAGAAGAGATCTACCCACAGCCTTC
Source organism: Laodelphax striatellus (assembly GCA_017141395.1). Taxonomy (NCBI): domain Eukaryota; kingdom Metazoa; phylum Arthropoda; class Insecta; order Hemiptera; family Delphacidae; genus Laodelphax; species Laodelphax striatellus. Next base: position 2,372,451 of record CM029531.1, read on the forward strand.
TGGGAGGGTGAATATGCAAAGATGAACAAAAAAAGGTTGAAAACGAGAAGGAAAAGATTAATGTATTCTATTATTTCATTGGACTGAAATATTGTTAAATATAGCATAAACTTCATTATTTTATAATTACTAAGCCAGCTATATTAGACAATCCATGAAATGAGATCTGACTTCAGCCAGTCAAGAGGATGAAGATGCATAAACAGGATAAAAATGAGAAGGGAAGGCGAGTAATGTATTCTATTATTTGATTGGACTGAAATATTGTTAAATATGGTATAAACATCATTATTTTATTATTACATAGCCAGCTATATTGAACAATCCACAAGAAGAGAACTGCCCACAGCCTTCTGGGAGGGTGAATATGCAAAGATGAAAAAAAAGGTTAAAAACGAGAAGGAAAAAAAAGTAATGTATTCTATTATTTCATTAGAATGAAATATTCTTAAATATGGTATAAACACCATTTATTTATTATTATAAGTAAGCCAACTATATTAGACAATCCATGAAATGAGAGCTGCCTACAGCCACCTAAAAGGATGAATATGCATAAATCGGATAAAATGAGAAGGATAGAGAGTAATGTATTCTATTATTTGATTGGACTGCAATATTGTTAAATATGATATAAACATCATTATTTTATTATTACATAGCCAGCTATATTGAACAATCCTCAAAAGAGATCTGCCCAGCCTTCTGGGAGGGTGAAATGCAAAGATGAACAAAAAAGTATAGAAACGAGAAGGGAAGGAGAGTAATGTATTCTATTATCTGATTGGACTGTATTGTTAAATATAGCATGACCATCATTATTTTATTATTACTAAGCCAGCTATATTAGACAATCCATGAAATGAGATCTGACTTCAGCCACCTAAGAGTATGAAGATGCATAAACAGGATAAAAATGAGAAGGAAGGGAGTAATGTATTCTATTATTTGATTGGACTGAAATATTGTTATATATGATATAAACATCATTATTTTATTATTACATAGCCAGCTATATTGAACAATCCTCAAAAAGAGATCTGCCCAGCCTTCTGGGAGGGTGAAAATGCAAAGATGAACAAAAAAAGTATAGAAACGAGAAGGGAAGGAGAGTAATGTATTCTATTATCTGATTGGACTGAAATATTGTTAAATATAGCATGAACATCATTATTCTATTATTACTAAGCCAGCTATATTAGACAATCCATGAGATGAGATCTGACTTCAGCCAGTCAAGAGGATGAAGATGCATAAACAGGATAATAATGAGAAGGGAAGGGGAGTAATGTATTCTATTATTCGATTGGACTGAAATATAGTAAAATATTGAATAAACATCATTATTACATTATTTCATAGCCAGCTATATTAAACAATCCATAAGAAGAGATCTACCCACAGCCTTCTGGGAGGGTGAATATGCAAAGATGAACAAAAAAAAGTTAAAAACGAGAAGGAGAAGAGAGTAATGTATTCTATTATTTCATTGGACTGAAATATTGTTAAATATAGCATGAACTTCATTATTTTATAATTACTAAGCCAGCTATATTAGACAATCCATGAAATGAGATCTGACTTCAGCCAGTCAAGAGGATGAAGATGCATAAACAGGATAAAAATGAGAAGGGAAGGCGAGTAATGTATTCTATTATTTGATTGGACTGAAATATTGTTAAATATGGTATAAACATCATTATTTTATTATTACATAGCCAGCTATATTGAACAATCCACAAGAAGAGAACTGCCCACAGCCTTCTGGGAGGGTGAATATGCAAAGATGAACAAAAAAAGGTTAAAAACGAGAAGGAAAGGAGAGTAATGTATTCTATTATCTGATTGGACTGTAATATTGTTAAATATGATATAAACATCATTATTTTATTATTACATAGCCAGCTATATTGAACAATCCTCAAAAAGAGATCTGCCCAGCCTTCTGGGAGGGTGAAAATGCAAAGATGAACAAAAAGTATAGAAACGAGAAGGAAGGAGAGTAATGTATTCTATTATCTGATTGGACTGTAATATTGTTAAATATAGCATGACCATCATTATTTTATTATTACTAAGCCAGCTATATTAGACAATCCATGAAATGAGATCTGACTTCAGCCACCTAAGAGTATGAAGATGCATAAACAGGATAAAAATGAGAAGGGAAGGGGAGTAATGTATTCTATTATTTGATTGGACTGAAATATTGTTATATATGGAATAAACATCATTATTTTATAATTACATAGCCAGCTATATTGAACAATCCATAAAAAGAGATCTAGCCACAGCCTGCTGGGAGGGTGAAAATGCAAAGATGAAAAAAAAAAGTATAGAAACGAGAAGGGAAGGAGAGTAATGTATTCTATTATCTGATTGGACTGAAATATTGTTAAATATAGCATGAACATCATTATTCTATTATTACTAAGCCAGCTATATTAGACAATCCATGAGATGAGATCTGACTTCAGCCACCTAAGAGGATGAAGATGCATAAACAGGATAATAATGAGAAGGGAAGGGGAGTAATGTATTCTATTATTCGATTGGACTGAAATATAGTAAAATATTGAATAAACATCATTATTACATTATTTCATAGCCAGCTATATTAAACAATCCATAAGAAGAGATCTACCCACAGCCTTCTGGGAGGGTGAATATGCAAAGATGAACAAAAAAAGGTTAAAAACGAGAAGGAAAAGAGAGTAATGTATTCTATTATTTCATTGGACTGAAATATTGTTAAATATAGCATAAACTTCATTATTTTATAATTACTAAGCCAGCTATATTAGACAATCCATGAAATGAGATCTGACTTCAGCCAGTCAAGAGGATGAAGATGCATAAACAGGATAAAATGAGAAGGGAAGGCGAGTAATGTATTCTATTATTTGATTGGACTGAAATATTGTTAAATATGGTATAAACATCATTATTTTATTATTACATAGCCAGCTATATTGAACAATCCACAAGAAGAGAACTGCCCACAGCCTTCTGGGAGGGTGAATATGCAAAGATGAACAAAAAAAGGTTAAAAACGAGAAGGAAAGGAGAGTAATGTATTCTATTATTTCATTGGAATGAAATATTCTTAAATATGGTATAAACACCATTTATTTATTATCATTAAGCCAACTATATTAGACAATCCATGAAATGAGAGCTGCCTACAGCCACCTAAAAGGATGAATATGCATAAATCGGATAAAAATGAGAAGGATAGGAGAGTAATGTATTCTATTATTTGATTGGACTGCAATATTGTTAAATATGATATAAACATCATTATTTTATTATTACATAGCCAGCTATATTGAACAATCCATAAAAAGAGATCTACCCACAGCCTTCTGGGAGGGTGAAATGCAAAGATGAACAAAAAGGTTAGAAACGAGAAGGGAAGGAGAGTAATGTATTCTATTATCTGATTGGAATGAAATATTCTTAAATATGGTATAAACACCATTTATTTATTATCATTAAGCCAACTATATTAGACAATCCATGAAATGAGATCTGACTTCAGCCACCTAAGAGGATGAAGATGCATAAACAGGATAAAAATGAGAAGGGAAGGGGATTAATGTATTCTATTATTTGATTGGACTGAAATATTGTTAAATATGGTATAAACATCATTATTTTATTATTACATAGCCAGCTATATTGAACAATCCATAAAAGAGATCTAACCACAGCCTTCTGGGAGGGTGAATATGCAAAGATGAACAAAAAGGTTAAGAACGAGAAGGAAGGAGAGTAATGTATTCTATTATTTCATTGGACTGAAATATTCTTAAATATGGTATAAACATCATCTATTTATTATTATTAAGCCAGCTATATTAGACAATTCATGAAATGAGATCTGAGTTCAGCCACCTAAGAGTATGAAGATGCATAAACAGGATAAAAATGAGAAGGGAAGAGGAGTAATGTATTCTATTATTTGATTGGACTGAAATATTGTTAAATATAGCATGAACATCATTATTCTATTATTACTAAGCCAGCTATATTAGACAATCCATGAGATGAGATCTGACTTCAGCCACCTAAGAGGATGAAGATGCATAAACAGGATAAAATGAGAAGGAAGGGAGTAATGTATTCTATTATTTGATTGGACTGAAATATTGTTATATATGGAATAAACATCATTATTTTATAATTACATAGCCAGCTATATTGAACAATCCATAAAAAGAGATCTAACCACAGCCTTCTGGGAGGATGAATATGCAAAGATGAACAAAAAAAGGTTAAAACGAGAAGGAAAGGAGAGTAATGTATTCTATTATTTTATTGGACTGAAATATTGTTAAATATGGTATAAACACCATTCATTTATTATCATTAAGCCAGCTATATTAGACAATCCATGAAATGAGAGCTGCCTACAGCCACCTAAGAGGATGAAGATGCATAAACAGGATAAAAATGAGAAGGGAAGAGAAGTAATGTATTCTATTCTTCGATTGAACTGACATGTTGTTAAATATGGTATAAACATCATTATTTTATTATTACATAGCCAGCTATATTGAACAATCCTCGAAAAGAGATCTGCCCACAGCCTTCTGGGGGGGTGAAAATGCAAAGATGAACAAAAAAAGTATAGAAACGAGAAGGGAAGGAGAGTAATGTATTCTATTATCTGATTGGACTGAAATATTGTTAAATATAGCATGACCATCATTATTTTATTATTACTAAGCCAGCTATATTAGACAATCCATGAAATGAGATCTGACTTCAGCCACCTAAGAGTATGAAGATGCATAAACAGGATAAAAATGAGAAGGGAAGGGGAGTAATGTATTCTATTATTCGATTGGACTGAAATATAGTAAAATATGGAATAAACATCATTATTACATTATTTACAGCCAGCTATATTAAACAATCCATAAGAAGAGATCTACCCACAGCCTTCTGGGAGGGTGAATATGCAAAGATGAACAAAAAAAGGTTAAAAACGAGAAGGAAAAGAGAGTAATGTATTCTATTATTTCATTGGACTGAAATATTGTTAAATATAGCATAAACTTCATTATTTTATAATTACTAAGCCAGCTATATTAGACAATCCATGAAATGAGATCTGACTTCAGCCAGTCAAGAGGATGAAGATGCATAAACAGGATAAAAATGAGAAGGGAAGGCGAGTGTATTCTATTATTTGATTGGACTGAAATATTGTTAAATATGGTATAAACATCATTATTTTATTATTACATAGCCAGCTATATTGAACAATCCACAAGAAGAGAACTGCCCACAGCCTTCTGGGAGGGTGAATATGCAAAGATGAACAAAAAAAGGTTAAAAACGAGAAGGAAAGGAGAGTAATGTATTCTATTATTTCATTGGAATGAAATATTCTTAAATATGGTATAAACACCATTTATTTATTATCATTAAGCCAACTATATTAGACAATCCATGAAATGAGAGCTGCCTACAGCCACCTAAAAGGATGTATAAGAATAAAGAGGATAACAGTGAGAAGGAAAATAGAGAAATGTATTCTATTATTTGGTTGGACTGCAATATTGTTAAATATGATTTATACATCATTATTTTATTATTACATAGCCAGCTATATTGAACAATCCTCAAAAGAGATCTGCCCAGCCTTCTGGGAGGGTGAAATGCAAAGATGAACAAAAAGTATAGAAACGAGAAGGAAGGAGAGTAATGTATTCTATTATCTGATTGGACTGTAATATTGTTAAATATAGCATGACCATCATTATTTTATTATTACTAAGCCAGCTATATTAGACAATCCATGAAATGAGATCTGACTTCAGCCACCTAAGAGTATGAAGATGCATAAACAGGATAAAAATGAGAAGGGAAGGGGAGTAATGTATTCTATTATTTGATTGGACTGAAATATTGTTATATATGGAATAAACATCATTATTTTATAATTACATAGCCAGCTATATTGAACAATCCATAAAAAGAGATCTAGCCACAGCCTGCTGGGAGGGTGAAATGCAAAGATGAACAAAAAGGTATAGAAACGAGAAGGAAGGAGAGTAATGTATTCTATTATCTGATTGGACTGAAATATTGTTAAATATAGCATGAACATCATTATTCTATTATTACTAAGCCAGCTATATTAGACAATCCATGAGATGAGATCTGACTTCAGCCACCTAAGAGGATGAAGATGCATAAACAGGATAATAATGAGAAGGGAAGGGGAGTAATGTATTCTATTATTCGATTGGACTGAAATATAGTAAAATATGGAATAAACATCATTATTACATTATTTCATAGCCAGCTATATTAAACAATCCATAAGAAGAGATCTACCCACAGCCTTCTGGGAGGGTGAATATGCAAAGATGAACAAAAAGGTTAAAACGAGAAGGGAAAGAGAGTAATGTATTCTATTATTTCATTGGACTGAAATATTGTTAAATATAGCATAAACTTCATTATTTTATAATTACTAAGCCAGCTATATTAGACAATCCATGAAATGAGATCTGACTTCAGCCAGTCAAGAGGATGAAGATGCATAAACAGGATAAAATGAGAAGGAAGGCGAGTAATGTATTCTATTATTTGATTGGACTGAAATATTGTTAAATATGGTATAAACATCATTATTTTATTATTACATAGCCAGCTATATTGAACAATCCACAAGAAGAGAACTGCCCACAGCCTTCTGGGAGGGTGAATATGCAAAGATGAACAAAAAAAGGTTAAAAACGAGAAGGAAAGAAGAGTAATGTATTCTATTATTTCATTGGAATGAAATATTCTTAAATATGGTATAAACACCATTTATTTATTATAATTAAGCCAACTATATTAGACAATCCATGAAATGAGAGCTGCCTACAGCCACCTAAAAGGATGAATATGCATAAATCGGATAAAAATGAGAAGGATAGGAGAGTAATGTATTCTATTATTTGGTTGGACTGCAATATTGTTAAATATGATATAAACATCATTATTTTATTATTACATAGCCAGCTATATTGAACAATCCTCAAAAAGAGATCTGCCCATCCTTCTGGGAGGGTGAAAATGCAAAGATGAACAAAAAAAGTATAGAAACGAGAAGGGAAGGAGAGTAATGTATTCTATTATCTGATTGGACTGTAATATTGTTAAATATAGCATGACCATCATTATTTTATTATTACTAAGCCAGCTATATTAGACAATCCATGAAATGAGATCTGACTTCAGCCACCTAAGAGTATGAAGATGCATAAACAGGATAAAAATGAGAAGAGGAGGTTATTAATTTATTCCATTATTTGATTTGACTGAAGTATTGTTATATATGGAATAAACATCATTATTTTATAATTACATAGCCAGCTATATTGAACAATCAATAAAAAGAGATCTCGCCACAGCCTGCTGGGAGGGTGAAAATGCAAAGATGAACAAAAAGTATAGAAACGAGAAGGGAAGGAGAGTAATGTATTCTATTATCTGATTGGACTGAAATATTGTTAAATATAGCATGAACATCATTATTCTATTATTACTAAGCCAGCTATATCAGACAATCCATGAGATGAGATCTGACTTCAGCCACCTAAGAGGATGAAGATGCATAAACAGGATAAAATGAGAAGGGAAGGAGTAATGTATTTTATTATTTGATTGGACTGAAATATTGTTAAATATGGTATAAACATCATTATTTTATTATTACATAGCCAGCTATATTGAACAATCCATAGGAAGAGATCTGTCCACAGCCTTCTGGGAGGATGAATATGCAAAGATGAAAAAAAAGGTTAAAAACGAGAAGGAAAGGAGAGTAATGTATTCTATTATTTCATTGGACTGAAATATTGTTAAATATGGTATAAACACCATTATTTATTATCATTAAGCTATATTAGACAATCCATGAAATGAGATCTGACTTCAGCCACCTAAGAGGATGAAGATGCATAAACAGGATAAAAATGAGAAGGAAAGAGTAATGTATTCTATTATTTGATTGGACTGAAATATTGTTAAATATGATATAAACATCATTATTTTATTATTACATAGCCAGCTATATTGAACAATCCATAAGAAGAGATCTGCCCACAGCCTTCTGGGTGAATATGCAAAGATGAACAAAAAAGTATAGAAACGAGAAGGAAGGAGAGTAATGTATTCTATTATCTGATTGGACTGAAATATTGTTAAATATGGTATGAACACCATTTATTTATTATCATCAAGCCAGCTATATTAGACAATCCATGAAATGAGATCTGCCTACAGCCACCTAAGAGGATGAATATGCATAAACAGGTTAAAAACGAGAAGGATAGGAGAGTAATGTATTCTATTATTTGATTGGACTGCAATATTGTTGAATATGATATAAACATCATTATTACATTATTTCATAGCCAGCTATATTAAACAATCCATAAGAAGAGATCTACCCACAGCCTTCTGGGAGGGTGAATATGCAAAGATGAACAAAAAAAGGTTAAAAACGAGAAGGAAAGGAGAGTAATGTATTCTATTATCTGATTGGACTGAAATATTGTTAAATATAGCATGAACATCATTATTCTATTATTACTAAGCCAGCTATATTAGACAATCCATGAGATGAGATCTGACTTCAGCCACCTAAGAGGATGAAGATGCATAAACAGGATAATAATGAGAAGGGAAGGGGAGTAATGTATTCTATTATTCGATTGGACTGAAATATAGTAAAATATGGAATAAACATCATTATTACATTATTTCATAGCCAGCTATATTAAACAATCCATAAGAAGAGATCTACCCACAGCCTTCTGGGAGGGTGAATATGCAAAGATGAACAAAAAAAGGTTAAAAACGAGAAGGAAAGGAGAGTAATGTATTCTATTATTTCATTGGACTGAAATATTGTTAAATATAGCATAAACTTCATTATTTTATAATTACTAAGCCAGCTATATTAGACAATCCATGAAATGAGATCTGACTTCAGCCAGTCAAGAGGATGAAGATGCATAAACAGGATAAAAATGAGAAGGGAAGGCGAGTAATGTATTCTATTATTTGATTGGACTGAAATATTGTTAAATATGGTATAAACATCATTATTTTATTATTACATAGCCAGCTATATTGAACAATCCACAAGAAGAGAACTGCCCACAGCCTTCTGGGAGGGTGAATATGCAAAGATGAAAAAAAAGGTTAAAAACGAGAAGGAAAAAAGAGTAATGTATTCTATTATCTCATTAGAATGAAATATTCTTAAATATGGTATAAACACCATTCATTTATTATCATTAAGCCAACTATATTAGACAATCCATGAAATAAGAGCTGCCTACAGCCACCTAAAAGGAGGAAAAAGCATAAATCGGATAAAAAAGAGAAGGATAGGAGAGTAATGTATTTTATTATTGGGTGCGACCGCAATATTGTTAAATATGATATAAACATCCTTATTTTATTATTACATAGCCAGCTATATTGAACCATCCTCAACAAGAGATCTGCCCAGCCTTCTGGGAGGGTGAAAATGCAAAGATGAACAAAAAGTATAGAAACGAGAAGGGAAGGAGAGTAATGTATTCTATTATCTGATTGGACTGTAATATTGTTGAATATAGCATGACCATCATTATTTTATTATTACTAAGTCAGCTATATTAGACAATCCATGAAATGAGATCTGACTTCAGCCACCTAAGAGGATGAAGATGCATAAACAGGATAAAATGAGAAGGGAAGGGAGTAATGTATTCTATTATTTGATTGGACTGAAATATTGTTATATATGGAATAAACATCATTATTTTATAATTACATAGCCAGCTATATTGAACAATCCATAAGAAGAGATCTACCCACAGCCTTCTGGGAGGGTGAATATGCAAAGATGAACAAAAAGTTAAAACGAGAAGGAAAGGAGTAATGTATTCTATTATTCCATTGGACTGAAATATTGTTGAATATAGCATAAACACCATTTATTTATTATCATTAAGCCAGCTATATTAGACAATCCATGAAATGAGATCTGACTTCAGCCACCTAAGATTATGAAGATGCATAAACAGGATAAAAATGAGAAGGGAAGGGGAGTAATGTATCCTATTATTTGTTTGGCCTGCAATATTGTTAAATATGATATAAACATCATTAGTTTATTATTACATAGCCAGCTATATTGAACAATCCATAAAAGAGATCTGCCACAGCCTTCTGGGAGGGTGAATATGCAAAGATGAACAAAAAGTATAGAAACGAGAAGGGAAGGAGAGTAATGTATTCTATTATCTGATTGAACTGAAATATTGTTAAATATAGCAAGAACATCATTATTCTATTATTACTAAGCCAGCTATATTAGACAATCCATGAAATGAGATCTGACATCAGCCACCTAAGAGGATGAAGATGCATAAACAGGATAAAAATGAGAAGGGAAGGGAGTAATGTATTCTATTATTTGATTGGACTGAAATATTGTTAAATATGGAATAAACATCATTATTTTATTATTACATAGCCAGCTATATTGAACAATCCATAAAAAGAGATCTGCCACAGCCTTCTGGGAGGGTGAAATGCAAAGATGAACAAAAAGGTTAAAACGAGAAGGAAGGAGTAATGTATTCTATTATTTCATTGGACTGAAATATTGTTAAATATAGCATAAACATCATTATTTTATTATTACTAAGCCAGCTATATTAGACAATCCATGAAATGAGATCTGACTTCAGCCAGGATGAAGATGCATAAACAGGATAAAAATGAGAAGGGAAGGAGAGTAATGTATTCTATTATTTGATTGGACTGAAATATTGTTAAATATGGAATAAACATCATTATTTTATTATTACATAGCCAGCTATATTGAACAATCCATAAGAAGAGATCTGCCACAGCCTTCTGGGAGGGTGAATATGCAAAGATGAACAAAAAGGTTAAAAACGAGAAGGAGAGTAATGTATTCTATTATTTCATTGGACTGAAATATTGTTAAATATAGCATAAACATCATTATTTTATTATTACTAAGCCAGCTATATTAGACAATCCATGAAATGAGATCTGACTTCAGCCACCCAAGAGGATGAAGATGCATAAACAGGATAAAATTGACAAGTGGAGGCGAGTAATGTATTCTATTATTTGATTGGACTGAAATATCGTTCAATTTGGCATAAACTTCATTTTTTGATTATTACATTGCCACCTATATCGAACAATTCATAAACAGAGATCTGCCACAGCCTTCTGGGAGGTGAATATGCAAGATGAACAAAAAAGGTTAGAAACGAGAAGGAAGGAGTAATGTATTCTATTATTTCATTGGACTGAAATATTGTTAAATATAGCATAAACATCATTATTTATTATTACTAAGCCAGCTATATTAGACAATCCATGAAATGAGATCTGACTTCAGCCACCTAAAAGGATGAAGATGCATAAACAGGATAAAAATGAGAAGGAAGGAGAGTAATGTATTCTATTATTTGATTGGACTGAAATATTGTTAAATATGATATAAACATCATTATTTTATTATTACATAGCCAGCTATATTGAACAATCCATCAAAGAGATCTGCCCAGCCTTCTGGGAGGGTGAAATGCAAAGATGAACAAAAAGTATAGAAACGAGAAGGGAGGAGAGTAATGTATTCTATTATCTGATTGGACTGTAATATTGTTAAATATAGCATGACCATCATTATTTTATTATTACTAAGCCAGCTATATTAGACAATCCATGAAATGAGATCTGACTTCAGCCACCTAAGAGGATGAAGATGCATAAACAGGATAAAATGAGAAGGAAGGGAGTAATGTATTCTATTATTTGATTGGACTGAAATATTGTTATATATGGAATAAACATCATTATTATTATTTACATAGCCAGCTATATTGAACAATCCATAAAAGAGATCTACCCACAGCCTTCTGGGAGGTGAATATGCAAAGATGAACAAAAAGGTTAAAAACGAGAAGGAAGAGAGTAATGTATTCTATTATTTCATTGGACTGAAATATTGTTAAATATAGCATAAACATCATTATTTTATTATTACTAAGCCAGCTATATTGGACAATCCATGAAATGAGATCTGACTTCAGCCACCTAAGAGGATGAAGATGCATAAACAGGATAAAAATGAGAAGGGAAGGCGAGTAATGTATTCTATTATTTGATTGGACTGAAATATTGTTAAATATGGTATAGACATCATTATTTTATTATTACATAGCCAGCTATATTGAACAATCCACAAAAGAGATCTGCCCACAGCCTTCTGGGAGGGTGAATATGCAAAGATGAACAAAAAGGTTGAAACGAGAAGGAAAGGAGAGTAATGTATTCTATTATCTGATTGGACTGAAATATTGTTAAATATAGCATGAACATCATTTATTTATTATTATTAAGCCAGCTATATTAGACAATCCATGAAATGAGATCTGACTTCAGCCACCTAAGAGGATGAAGATGCATAAACAGGATAAAAATGAGAAGGAAGGAGAGTAATGTATTCTATTATTTGATTGGACTGAAATATTGTTAAATATGATATAAACATCATTATTTATTATTACATAGCCAGCTATATTAAACAATCCATAAAAAGAGATCTAGCCAGAGCCTGCTGGGAGGGTGAAAATGCAAAGATGAACAAAAAAAGTAAAGAAACGAGAAGGGAAGGAGAGTAATGTATTCTATTATCTGATTGTACTGAAATATTGTTTAAAAGAGCATAAACATCATTATTTTATTGTTACTAAGCCAGCTATATTAGACAATCCATGAAATGTGATCTGACTTCAGCCACCTAAGAGGATGAAGATGCATAAACAGGATAAAAATGAGAAGGGAAGGGGAGTAATGTATTCTATTATTTGATTGGACTGCAATATTGTTAAATATGATATAAACATCATTATTTTATTATTACATAGCCAGCTATATTAAACAATCCATAAGAAGAGATCTGCCCACAGCCTGCTGGGAGGGTGAATATGCAAAGATGAACAAAAAAGGTTAAAAACGAGAAGGAAGAGAGTAATGTATTCTATTATTTCATTGGACTGAAATATTGTTAAATATGGTATAAACACCATTTATTTATTATCATTAAGCCAGCTATATTAGACAATCCATGAAATGAGAGCTGCCTACAGCCACCTAAGAGGATGAAGATGCATAAACAGGATAAAAATGAGAAGGAAGGAGAGTAATGTATTCTATTATTTGATTGGACTGAAATATTGTTAAATATGATATAAACATCATTATTTTATTATTACATAGCCAGCTATATTGAACAATCCATAAAGAGATCTAGCCACAGCCTTCTGGGAGGGTGAAAATGCAAAGATGAACAAAAAGTATAGAAACGAGAAGGGAAGGAGAGTAATGTATTCTATTATCTGATTGGACTGTAATATTGTTAAATATAGCATGACCATCATTATTTTATCATTACTAAGCCAGCTATATCAGACAATCCATGAAATGAGATCTGACTTCAGCCACCCAAGAGGATGAAGATGCATAAACAGGATAAAAATGAGAAGGGAAGGGAAGTAATGTATTCTATTATCTGATTGGACTGAAATATAGTAAAATATGGAATAAACATCATTATTTCATTATTTCATAGCCAGCTATATTAAACAATACATAAGAAGAGATCTACCCACAGCCTTCTGGGAGGGTGAATATGCAAAGATGAACAAAAAGAGGATAAAAACGAGAAGGGAAGGAGAGTAATGTATTCTATTATTTCATTGGACTGAAATATTGTTGAATATAGCATAATCGTCATTATTCGATAATTAGTAAGTCAGCTATATTAGACAATCCATGAAATGAGATCTGACTTCAGCCACCTAAGAGGATGAAGATGCATAAACAGGATAAAATGAGAAGGGAAGGGAGTAATGTATTCTATTATTTGATTGGACTGAAATATTGTTAAATATGGTATAAACATCATTATTTTATTATTACATAGCCAGCTATATTGAACAATCCAAGAAGAGAACTGCCCACAGCCTTCTGGGAGGGTGAATATGCAAAGATGAACAAAAAAGGTTAAAAACGAGAAGGAAGAGAGTAATGTATTCTATTATTTCATTGGACTGAAATATTCTTAAATATGGTATAAACACCATTTATTTATTATCATTAAGCCAACTATATTAGACAATCCATGAAATGAGAGCTGCCTACAGCCACCTAAAAGGATGAATATGCATAAATCGGATAAAAATGAGAAGGATAGGAGAGTAATGTATTCTATTATTTGATTGGACTGAAATATTGTTAAATATGGTATAAACATCATTATTTTATTATTACATAGCCAGCTATATTGAACAATCCATAAAAAGAGATCTGCCCAGCCTTCTGGGAGGGTGAAAATGCAAAGATGAACAAAAAGTATAGAAACGAGAAGGAAGGAGAGTAATGTATTCTATTATCTGATTGGACTGAAATATTGTTAAATATAGCATGACCATCATTATTTTATTATTACTAAGCCAGCTATATTAGACAATCCATGAAATGAGATCTGACTTCAGCCACCTAAGAGGATGAAGATGCATAAACAGGATAAAATGAGAAGGAAGGAGTAATGTATTCTATTATTGATTGGACTGAAATATTGTTAAATATGGAATAAACATCATTATTTATTATTACATAGCCAGCTATATTGAACAATCCATAAGAAGAGATCTGCACAGCCTTCTGGGAGGGTGAATATGCAAAGATGAACAAAAAAGGTATAGAAACGAGAAGGAAGAGTAATGTATTCTATTATTTCATTGGACTGAAATATTGTTGAATATGGTATAAACACCATTTATTTATTATCATTAAGCCAACTATATTAGACAATCCATGAGATGAGATCTGACTTCAGCCACCTAAGAGGATGAAGATGCATAAACAGGATAAAAATGAGAAGAGAAGGGGAGTAATGTATTCTATTATTTGATTGGACTGAAATATTGTTAAATATGATATAAACATCATTATTTTATTATTACATAGCCAGCTATATTGAACAATCCATAAAAGAGATCTGCCCAGCCTTCTGGGAGGGTGAAAATGCAAAGATGAACAAAAAGTATAGAAACGAGAAGGGAGGAGAGTAATGTATTCTATTATCTGATTGGACTGAAATATTGTTAAATATAGCATGAACATCATTATTTTATTATTACTAAGCCAGCTATATTAGACAATCCATGAAATGAGATCTGACTTCAGCCACCTAAGAGGATGAAGATGCATAAACAGGATAAAAATGAGAAGGAAGGGAGTAATGTATTCTATTATTTGATTGGACTGAAATATAATAAAATATGGAATAAACATCATTATTACATTATTTCATAGCCAGCTAAATTTAACAATCCATAAAAGAGATCTACCCACAGCCTTCTGGGAGGGTGAATATGCAAAGATGAACAAAAAGGTTAAAACGAGAAGGAGAGTAATGTATTCTATTATTTCATTGGACTGAAATATTGTTAAATATAGCATAAACTTCATTATTTTATAATTACTAAGCCAGCTATATTAGACAATCCATGAAATGAGATCTGACTTCAGCCAGTCAAGAGGATGAAGATGCATAAACAGGATAAAAACGAGAATGGGAGGCGAGTAATGTATTCTATTATTTAATTGGACTGAAATATTGTTAAATATGGTATAAACATCATTATTTTATTATTACATAGCCAGCTATATTGAACAATCCATAAAAGAGATCTGCCCACAGCCTTCTGGGAGGGTGAATATGCAAAGATGAACAAAAAAGGTATAGAAACGAGAAGGAAGGAGAGTAATGTATTCTATTATTTCTGATTGGACTGAAATATTGTTAAATATAGCATGAACATCATTATTTTATTATTACTAAGCCAGCTATATTAGACAATCCATGAAATGAGATCTGACTTCAGCCACCTAAGAGGATGAAGATGCATAAACAGGATAAAATGAGAAGGGAAGGAGTAATGTATTCTATTATTTGATTGGACTGAAATATTGTTAAATATGATATAAACATCATTATTTTATTATTACATAGCCAGCTATATTGAACAATCCATAAAAGAGATCTGCCACAGCCTTCTGGGAGGGTGAATATGCAAAGATGAACAAAAAGGTATAGAAACGAGAAGGAAGGAGAGTAATGTATTCTATTATTTCATTGGACTGAAATATTGTTAAATATAGCATAAACATCATTATTTTATTATTACTAAGCCAGCTATATTAGACAATCCATGAAATGAGATCTGACTTCAGCCACCTAAGAGGATGAAGATGCATAAACAGGATAAAAATGAGAAGGGAAGGAGTAATGTATTCTATTATTTGATTGGACTGAAATATTGTTAAATATGGTATAAACATCATTATTTTATTATTACATAGCCAGCTATATTGAACAATCCATAAGAAGAGATCTGCCCACAGCCTTCTGGGAGGGTGAATATGCAAAGATGAACAAAAAAGGTTAGAAACGAGAAGGAAGGAGAGTAATGTATTCTATTATTTCATTGGACTGAAATATTGTTAAATATAGCATAAACATCATTATTTATTTATTACTAAGCCAACTATATTAGACAATCCATGAAATGAGATCTGCCTACAGCCACCTAAAGGATGAAGATGCATAAACAGGATAAAAATGAGAAGGATAGGAGGTAATGTATTCTATTATTTGATTGGACTGAAATATTGTTAAATATGATATAAACATCATTATTTTATTATTACATAGCCAGCTATATTGAACAATCCATAAAAGAGATCTAGCCACAGCCTTCTGGGAGGGTGAAAATGCAAAGATGAACAAAAAAGTATAGAAACGAGAAGGAGGAGAGTAATGTATTCTATTATCTGATTGGACTGAAATATTGTTAAATATAGCATGAACATCATTATTCTATTATTACTAAGCCAGCTATATTAGACAATCCATGAAATGAGATCTGACTTCAGCCACCTAAGAGGATGAAGATGCATAAACAGGATAATAATGAGAAGGGAAGGGGAGTAATGTATTCTATTATTACATTGGACTGAAATATAGTAAAATATGGGATAAACATCATTATTACATTATTTCATAGCCAGCTATATTAAACAATCCATAAGAAGAGATCTACCCACAGCCTTCTGGGAGGGTGAATATGCAAAGATGAACAAAAAAAGGTTAAAAACGAGAAGGAAAAGAGAGTAATGTATTCTATTATTTCATTGGACTGAAATATTGTTAAATATGGTATAAACACCATTCATTTATTATCATTAAGCCAACTATATTAGACAATCCATGAAATGAGAGCTGCCTACAGCCACCTAAAAGGATGAATATGCATAAATCGGATAAAAATGAGAAGGATAGGAGAGTAATGTATTCTATTATTTGATTGGACTGCAATATTGTTGAATATGATATAAACATCATTATTTTATTATTACAGAGCCAGCTATATTGAACAATCCTCAAAAAGAGATCTGCCCAGCCTTCTGGGAGGGTGAAAATGCAAAGATGAACAAAAAAAGTATAGAAACGAGAAGGGAAGGAGAGTAATGTATTCTATTATCTGATTGGACTGTAATATTGTTAAATATAGCATGACCATCATTATTTTATTATTACTAAGCCAGCTATATTAGACAATCCATGAAATGAGATCTGACTTCAGCCACCTAAGAGGATGAAGATGCATAAACAGGATAATAATGAGAAGGGAAGGGGAGTAATGTATTCTATTATTCGATTGGACTGAAATATAGTAAAATATTGAATAAACATCATTATTACATTATTTCATAGCCAGCTATATTAAACAATCCATAAGAAGAGATCTACCCACAGCCTTCTGGGAGGGTGAATATGCAAAGATGAACAAAAAAAGGTTAAAAACGAGAAGGAAAAGAGAGTAATGTATTCTATTATTTCATTGGACTGAAATATTGTTAAATATAGCATAAACTTCATTATTTTATAATTACTAAGCCAGCTATATTAGACAATCCATGAAATGAGATCTGACTTCAGCCAGTCAAGAGGATGAAGATGCATAAACAGGATAAAAATGAGAAGGGAAGGCGAGTAATGTATTCTATTATTTGATTGGACTGAAATATTGTTAAATATGGTATAAACATCATTTTTATTATTACATAGCCAGCTATATTGAACAATCCACAAGAAGAGCAATGCCCACAGCCCTCTAGGAGAGTGAATATGCAAAGATGAACCAAAAAAGGTTAAAAACGAGAAGGAAAGGAGAGTAATGTATTCTATTATTTCATTGGAATGAAATATTCTTAAATATGGTATAAACACCATTTATTTATTATCATTAAGCCAACTATATTAGACAATCCATGAAATGAGAGCTGCCTACAGCCACCTAAAAGGATGAATATGCATATACCAGAGAAACATGAGAAGGATAGGCGAGTAATGTATTCTTTTATTTGATTGGACTGGAATATTGTTAAATATGATATAAACATCATAATTTTATAATTACATAGCCAGCTATATTGAACAATCCTCAAAAAGAGATCTGCCCAGCCTTCTGGGAGGGTGAAAATGCAAAGATGAACAAAAAAAGTATAGAAACGAGAAGGGGAGGAGAGTAATGTATTCTATTATCTGATTGGACTGTAATATTGTTGAATATAGCATGACCATCATTATTTTATTATTACTAAGCCAGCTATATTAGACAATCCATGAAATGAGATCTGACTTCAGCCACCTAAGAGGATGAAGATGCATAAACAGGATAATAATGAGAAGGGAAGGCGAGTAATGTATTCTATTATTTGATTGGACTGAAATATTGTTAAATATGGTATAAACATCATTATTTTATTAAGTTGGAAGGTAATGAGACATTGCAACCATACAGTTGCTGTTAAATCATAATAATTAATTGAACGAAATTCCTAATTATTAATGCCATATAATATTCTGAAGACTTTTGCTTTTGCAAATATTGACAACAGATTAATAGCTAGTAAGGAATTCGATGAACGCTACTGCACAAAAAACTCTCTCCCCGGGCCGAAATCGAACCCAGCACCTCAGGTATTCATGACCAGCGCCATATCCACTCGACCACCCGAGATCTTCTGTATAGCAGCGCTCATTTTTGACTTAGCCAATTTAGCCAGATAATATTAAGTTGGAAGGTAATGAGACATTGCAACCATACAGTTGCTGTTAAATCATAATAATTAATTGAACGAAATTCCTAATTATTAATGCCATATAATATTCTGAAGACTTTGCTTTTGCAAATATTGACAACAGATTAATAGCTAGTAAGGAATTCGATGAACGCTACTGCACAAAAACTTTCTCCCAGGGCGGAATCGAACCCAGCACCTCTGGTATTCATGACCAGCGCCTTATCCACTCGACCACCGGAGATCTTCTGTATAGCAGCGCTCATTTTTGACTTAGCCAATTTAGCCAGATAATATTAAGTTGGAAGGTAATGAGACATTGCAACCATACAGTTGCTGTTAAATCATAATAATTAATTGAACGAAATTCCTAATTATTAATGCCATATAATATTCTGAAGACTTTTGCTTTTGCAAATATTGACAACAGATTAATAGCTAGTAAGGAATTCGATGAACGCTACTGCACAAAAAACTTTCTCCCCGGGCGGGAATCGAACCCAGCACCTCTGGTATTCATGACCAGCGCCTTATCCACTCGACCACCGGAGATCTTCTGTATAGCAGCGCTCATTATGACTCAGCCAATTCAGCCAGATAATATTAAGTTGGAAGGTAATGAGACATTGCAACCATACAGTTGCTGTTAAATCATAATAATTAATTGAACGAAATTCCTAATTATTAATGCCATATAATATTCTGAAGACTTTTGCTTTTGCAAATATTGACAACAGATTAATAGCTAGTAAGGAATTTGATGAACGCTACTGCACAAAAAACTTTCTCCCCGGGCGGGAATCGATCCCAGCACCTCTGGTATTCATGACCAGCGCCTTATCCACTCGACCACCGGAGATCTTCTGTATAGCAGCGCTCATTTTTGACTTAGCCAATTTAGCCAGATAATATTAAGTTGGAAGGTAATGAGACATTGCGACCATACAGTTGCTGTTAAATCATAATAATTAATTGAACGAAATTCCTAATTATTAATGCCATATAATATCCTGAAGACTTTTGCTTTTGCAAATATTGACAACAGATTAATAGCTAGTAAGGAATTTGATGAATGCTACTGCACAAAAAACTTTTTCCCGGGGCGGAAATCGAACCCAGCACCTCTGGTATTCATGACCAGCGCCTTATCCACTCGACCACCGGAGATCTTCTGTATAGCAGCGCTCATTTTTGACTTAGCCAATTTAGCCAGATAATATTAAGTTGGAAGGTAATGAGGCATTGCAACCATACAGTTGCTGTTAAATCATAATAATTAATTGAACGAAATTCCTAATTATTAATGCCATATAATATTCTGAAGACTTTTGCTTTTGCAAATATTGACAACAGATTAATAGCTAGTAAGGAATTCGATGAACGCTACTGCACAAAAAACTTCCGCCCCAGCCGAGAACCACACCAAGCACCTCTGGTATTCACGACCCGCGCCTCTTCCACTCAACCACCGGAGATCTTCTGTGTAGCAGCGCTCATTTTGACTTAGCCAATTTAGCCAGATAATATTAAGTTGGAAGGTAAAGAGACGTTGCAACCATACAGTTGCTGTTAAATCATAATAATTGATTGAACGAATTCCTAATTATTAATGCCATATAATATTCTGAAGACTTTGCTTTTGCAAATATTGACAACAGATTAATAGCTAGTAAGGAATTCGATGAACGCTACTGCACAAAAAACTTTCTCCCCGGGCGGGAATCGAACCCAGCACCTCTGGTATTCATGACCAGCGCCTTATCCACTCGACCACCGGAGATCTTCTGTATAGCAGCGCTCATTTTTGACTTAGCCAATTTAGCCAGATAATATTAAGTTGGAAGGTAATGAGTTTTTATTCTGAAGCAAAAGACTTTTTTATTCTGAAGCAAAAGTCTTCAGAATATTATATTGCATTAATAATTAGGAAATTCGTTCAATTTATTATTATGATTTAACAACTGTATGGTTGCAATGTCTCATTACCTTCCAACTTAATATTATCTGGCTAAATTGGTTGAGTCAAAAAAATGACGCTGCTATACAGAAGATCTCCGGTGGTCGAGTGGATAAGGCGCTGGTACGAATACCAGAGGTGCTGGGTTCGATTTTGCCTGGGAGAAAACTTCTTGTGCAGTAGCGTTCATCGAATCCTTTAGCTATTAATCTGTTGTCAATTCATTTCAATATTATATGGCATTAAAGTAGGAATTTCGTTCAATTATTATGATTATAGCTGTTATTTAATTACTCCAATATGGCTGAACAATTAGAGAAGAAAAATGAGCCACAAGAAGATGTGAGGGCTGGAAAAGAAGAAACAAAAAAGGTTAAAACGAGAAGGAAAGGAGAGTATTCTATTATTTCATTGGAATGAAATATTCTTAAATATGGTATAAACACCATTTATTTATTATAATTAAGCCAACTATATTAGACAATCCATGAAATGAGAGCTGCCTACAGCCACCCAAAAGGATGAATATGCATAGATCGGATAAAAATGAGAAGGATAGGAGAGTAATGTATTCTATTATTTCATTGGACTGAAATATTGTTAAATATGGTATAAACACCATTCATTTATTATCATTAAGCCAACTATATTAGACAATCCATGAAATGAGAGCTGCCTACAGCCACCTAAGAGGATGAAGATGCATAAACAGGATAAAATGAGAAGGAAGGGATTAATGTATTCTATTATTTGATTGGACTGAAATATTGTTGAATATGGTATAAACATCATTATTTTATTATTACAAAGCCAGATATATTGTACAATCCATAAAAAGAGATCTAACCACAGCCTTCTGGGAGGATGAATATGCAACAGATGAACAAAAAAAGTATAGAAACGAGAAGGGAAGGAAAGTATTGTATTCTATTATCTGATTGGACTGTAATATTGTTAAATATAGCATGACCATCATTATTTTATTATTACTAAGCCAGCTATATTAGACAATCCATGAAATGAGATCTGACTTCAGCCACCTAAGAGTATGAAGATGCATAAACAGGATAAAAATGAGAAGGGAAGGGGAGTAATGTATTCTATTATTTGATTGGACTGAAATATTGTTATATATGGAATAAACATCATTATTTTATAATTACATAGCTAGCTATATTGAACAATCCATAAAAGAGATCTAATACAGCCTGCTGGGAGGGTGAAAATGCAAAGATGAACAAAAAAGTATAGAAACGAGAAGGGAAGGAGAGAAATGTATTCTTTATCTGATTGGACTGAAATATTGTTATATATGGAATAAACATCATTATTTTATAATTACTAAGCCAGCTATATTAGACAATCCATGAAATGAGATCTGACTTCAGCCAGTCAAGAGGATGAAGATGCATAAACAGGATAAAAATGAGAAGGGGAGGAGTAATGTATTCTATTATTTGATTGGACTGAAATATTGTTAAATATAGCATAAACTTCAGTATTCTATTATTACATAGCCAGCTATATTGAACAATCCACAAGAAGAGAACTGCCCACAGCCTTCTTGGAGGGTGAATATGCAAAGATGAGAAAAAAAAGGTTAAAAACGAGAAGGAAAGGAGAGTAATGTATTATATTATTTTATTGGAATAAAATATTCTTGAATATGGTATTAACACCATTTATTTATTATCATTAAGCCAACTATATTAGACAATCCATGAAATGAGAGCTGCCTACAGCCACCTAAAAGGATGAATATGCATAAATCGGATAAAAATGAGAAGGATAGGAGAGTAATGTATTCTATTATTTGATTGGACTGCAATATTGTTAAATATGATATAAACATCATTATTTTATTATTACATAGCCAGCTATATTGAACAATCCATAAAAAGAGATCTAGCCACAGCCTGCTGGGAGGGTGAAAATGCAAAGATGAACAAAAAAAGTATAGAAACGAGAAGGGAAGGAGAGTAATGTATTCTATTATCTGATTGGACTGAAATATTGTTAAATATAGCATGAACATCATTATTCTATTATTACTAAGCCAGCTATATTAGACAATCCATGAGATGAGATCTGACTTCAGCCACCTAAGAGGATGACGATGCATAAACAGGATAATAATGAGAAGGGAAGGGGAGTAATGTATTCTATTATTCGATTGGACTGAAATATAGTAAAATATTGAATAAACATCATTATTACATTATTCCATAGCCAGCTATATTAAACAATCCATAAGAAGAGATCTACCCACAGCCTTCTGGGAGGGTGAATATGCAAAGATGAACAAAAAAAGGTTAAAAACGAGAAGGAAAAGAGAGTAATGTATTCTATTATTTCATTAGAATGAAATATTCTTAAATATGGTATAAACACCATTCATTTATTATCATTAAGCCAACTATATTAGAATATCATGGATTGAACATGTCACTAATGCAGAGATACTGCAAAGAATGAACAAGAAGGCAGAAATCATGAACACCATCAAGATCAAACTGCAATATCTAGGCCACATCATGAGAAATGACTCCAAGTACCGTCTACTACAGACAATCATCCAAGGAAAAATCGATGGAAGAAGAGGTCCCAGGAGAAGACTATCATGGCTGCATAACCTCAGGAAGTGGACCGGGAAAACGTCCATTGAACTTTTCCGCATGGCTATGGACAATCCATGAAATGAGAGCTGCCTACAGTCACCTAAAAGGATGAATCTGCATCAATCGGATCACAATGAGTCGGATAGGAGAGTAATGTCTTCTATTATTTGATTGGACTGCAATATTGTTAGATATGATATAAACATCATTATTTTATTATTACCTAGCCAGCTATATTGAACAATCCATAAAAGAGATCTCGCCTCAGCCGGCTGGGAGGGTGAAAATGCAAAGCTGAACAAAAAAAGAATAGAAACGAGAAGGGAAGTAGAATAATGTATTCTATTATCTGATTGGACTGAAATATTGTTAAATATAGCATGAACATCATTATTCTATTATTACTAAGCCAGCTATATTAGACAATCCATGAGATGAGATCTGCCTTCAGCCACCTAAAAGGATGAATATGCATAAATCGGATAAAAATGAGAAGGATAGGAGAGTAATGTATTCTATCATTTGATTCGACTGAAATATAGTAAAATATTGAATAAACATCATTTTTACATTATTTCATAGCCAGCTATATTAAACAATCCATAAGAAGAGATCTACCCACAGCCTGCTGGGAGGGTGAATATGCAAAGATGAACAAAAAAGGTTAAAAACGAGAAGGAAAGAGAGTAATGTATTCTATCATTTCATTGGACTGAAATATTGTTAAATATTGCATAAACTTCATTATTTTATAATTACTAAGCCAGCTATATTAGACAATCCATGAAATGAGATCTGACTTCAGCCAGTCAAGAGGATGAAGATGCATAAACAGGATAAGAATGAGAAGGGAAGGCGAGGAATGTATTCTATTATTTGATTGGACTGAAATATTGTTAAATATGGTATAAACATCATTATTTTATTATTACATAGCCAGCTATATTGAACAATCCACAAGAAGAGAACTGCCCACAGCCTTCTGGGAGGGTGAATATGCAAAGATGAACAAAAAAAGGTTAAAAACGAGAAGGAAAGGAGAGTAATGTATTCTATTATTTCATTGGAATGAAATATTCTTAAATATGGTATGAACACCATTTATTTATTATCATTAAGCCAACTATATTAGACAATCCATGAAATGAGAGCTGCCTACAGCCACCTAAAAGGATGAATATGCATAAATCGGATAAAAATGAGAAGGGAAGGGGAGTAATGTATTCTATTATTCGATTGGACTGAAATATAGTAAAATATGGAATAAACATCATTATTACATTATTTCATAGCCAGCTATATTAAACAATCCATAAGAAGAGATCTACTCACAGCCTTCTGGGAGGGTGAATATGCAAAGATGAACAAAAAAAGGTTAAAAACGAGAAGGAAGAGAGTAAAGTATTCTATTATTTTATTGGACTGAATATTGTTAAATATGGTATAAACATCATTATTTTATTATTACATAGCCAGCTATATTGAACAATCCACAAGAAGAGAACTGCCCACAGCCTACTGGGAGGGTGAGGATGGAAAGATGAACAACTAAAGGTTAAAAACGAGAAGGAAAGGAGAGTAATGTATTCTCTTATTTCATTGGACTGAAATATTGTTAAATATAGCATAAACTTCATTATTTTATAATTACTAAGCCAGCTATATTAGACAATCCATGAAATGAGATCTGACTTCAGCCAGTCAAGAGGATGAAGATGCATAAACAGGATAAAAATGAGAAGGAAGGGAGTAATGTATTCTATTATTTGATTGGACTGAAATATTGTTAAATATGGTATAAACATCATTATTTTATTATTACATAGCCAGCTATATTGAACAATCCACAAGAAGAGAACTGCCCACAGCCTTCTGGGAGGGTGAATATGCAAAGATGAACAAAAAAAGGTTAAAAACGAGAAGGAAAGGAGAGTAATGTATTCTATTATTTCATTGGAATAAAATATTCTTAAATATAGTATTAACACCATTTATTTATTATCATTAAGCCAACTATATTAGACAATCCATGAAATTAGAGCTGCCCACAGCCACCTAAGAGGATGAATATGCATAAATCGGATAAAAATGAGAAGGATAGGAGAGTTATGTATTCTATTATCTGATTGGACTGCAATATTGTTAAATATGATATAAACATCATTATTTTATTATTACATAGCCAGCTATATTGAACAATCCATAAAAAGAGATCTAGCCACAGCCTGCTGGGAGGGTGAATATGCAAAGATGAACAAAAAAAGGTTGAAAACGAGAAGGAAAGGAGAGTAATGTATTCTATTATTTCATTGGACTGAAATATTGTTAAATATAGCATAAACTTCATTATTTTATAATTACTAAGCCAGCTATATTAGACAATCCATGAAATGAGATCTGACTTCAGCCAGTCAAGAGGATGAAGATGCATAAACAGGATAAAAATGAGAAGGGAAGGCGAGTAATGTATTCTATTATTTGATTGGACTGAAATATTGTTAAATATGGTATAAACATCATTATTTTATTATTACATAGCCAGCTATATTGAACAATCCACAAAAAGAGATCTGCCCACAGCCTTCTGGGAGGGTGAATATGCAAAGATGAACAAAAAAAGGTTAAAAACGAGAAGGAAAGGAGAGTAATGTATTCTATTATTTCATTGGAATAAAATATTCTTAAATATGGTATTAACACCATTTATTTATTATCATTAAGCCAACTATATTAGACAATCCATGAAATGAGAGCTGCCTACAGCCACCTAAAAGAATGAATATGCATAAATCGGATAAAAATGAGAAGGATAGGAGAGTTATGTATTCTATTATTTGATTGGACTGCAATATTGTTAAATATGATATAAACATCATTATTTTATTATTACATAGCCAGCTATATTGAACAATCCATAAAAAGAGATCTAGCCACAGCCTGCTGGGAGGGTGAAAATGCAAAGATGAACAAAAAAAGTATAGAAACGAGAAGGGAAGGAGAGTAATGTATTCTATTATCTGATTGGACTGGAATATTGTTAAATATAGCATGAACATCATTATTCTATTATTACTAAGCCAGCTATATTAGACAATCCATGAGATGAGATCTGACTTCAGCCACCTAAGAGTATGACGATGCATAAACAGGATAATAATGAGAAGGGGAATGTATTCTATTATTCGATTGGACTGAAATATAGTAAAATATTGAATAAACATCATTATTACATTATTCCATAGCCAGCTATATTAAACAATCCATAAGAAGAGATCTACCCACAGCCTTCTGGGAGGGTGAATATGCAAAGATGAACAAAAAAAGGTTAAAAACGAGAAGGAAAAGAGAGTAATGTATTCTATTATTTCATTGGACTGAAATATTGTTAAATATAGCATGAACATCATTATTCTATTATTACTAAGCCAGCTATATTAGACAATCCATGAGATGAGATCTGACTTCAGCCACCTAAGAGGATGACGATGCATAAACAGGATAATAATGAGAAGGGAAGGGGAGTAATGTATTCTATTATTCGATTGGACTGAAATATAGTAAAATATTGAATAAACATCATTATTACATTATTTCATAGCCAGCTATATTAAACAATCCATAAGAAGAGATCTACCCACAGCCTTCTGGGAGGGTGAATATGCAAAGATGAACAAAAAAAGGTTAAAAACGAGAAGGAAAAGAGAGTAATGTATTCTATTATTTCATTGGACTGAAATATTGTTAAATATAGCATAAACTTCATTATTTTATAATTACTAAGCCAGCTATATTAGACAATCCATGAAATGAGATCTGACTTCAGCCAGTCAAGAGGATGAAGATGCATAAACAGGATAAAATGAGAAGGAAGGCGAGTAATGTATTCTATTATTTGATTGGACTGAAATATTGTTGTATATGGAATAAACATCATTATTTTATTATTACATAGCCAGCTATATCGAACAATCCACAAGAAGAGAACTGCCCACAGCCTTCTGGAAGGGTGAATATGCAAAGATGGACAAAAAAAGGTTAAAAACGAGAAGGAAAGAAGAGTAATGTATTCTATTATTTCATTGGAATGAAATATTCTTAAATATGGTATAAACACCATTTATTTATTATAATTAAGCCAACTATATTAGACAATCCATGAAATGAGAGCTGCCTACAGCCACCTAAAAGGATGAATATGCATAAATCGGATAAAAATGAGAAGGATAGGAGAGTAATGTATTCTATTATTTGGTTGGACTGCAATATTGTTAAATATGATATAAACATCATTATTTTATTATTACATAGCCAGCTATATTGAACAATCCTCAAAAAGAGATCTGCCCATCCTTCTGGGAGGGTGAAAATGCAAAGATGAACAAAAAAAGTATAGAAACGAGAAGGGAAGGAGAGTAATGTATTCTATTATCTGATTGGACTGTAATATTGTTAAATATAGCATGACCATCATTATTTTATTATTACTAAGCCAGCTATATTAGACAATCCATGAAATGAGATCTGACTTCAGCCACCTAAGAGTATGAAGATGCATAAACAGGATAAAAATGAGAAGGGAAGGGGAGTAATGTATTCTATTATTTGATTGGACTGAAATATTGTTGAATATGGAATAAACATCATTATTTTATAATTACATAGCCAGCTATATTGAACAATCCATAAAAAGAGATCTAGCCACAGCCTGCTGGGAGGGTGAAAATGCAAAGATGACCAAAACAGTATAGAAACGAGAAGGGAAGGACAGTAATGTATTCTATTATCTGATTGGACTGAAATATTGTTAAATATAGCATGAACATCATTATTCTATTATTACTAAGCCAGCTATATTAGACAATCCATGAGGAGAGATCTACCCACAGCCTTCTGGGAGGGTGAATATGCAAAGATGAACAAAAAAAGGTTAAAAACGAGAAGGAAAAGAGAGTAATGTATTCTATTATTTCATTGGACTGAAATATTGTTGAATATAGCATAAACTTCATTATTTTATAATTACTAAGCCAGCTATATTAGACAATCCATGAAATGAGATCTGACTTCAGCCAGTCAAGAGGATGAAGATGCATAAACAGGATAAAAATGAGAAGGGAAGGCGAGTAATGTATTCTATTATTTGATTGGACTGCAATATTGTTAAATATGATATAAACATCATTATTTTATCATTACATAGCCAGCTATATTGAACAATCCATAAAAAGAGATCTAGCCACAGCCTGCTGGGAGGGTGAAAATGCAAAGATGACCAAAAAAAGTATAGAAACGAGAAGGGAAGGACAGTAATGTATTCTTTTATCTGATTGGACTGAAATATTGTTAAATATAGCATGAACAACATTATTCTATTATTACTAAGCCAGCTATATTAGACAATCCATAAAAAGAGATCTAGCCACAGCCTGCTGGGAGGGTGAAAATGCAAAGATGACCAAAAAAAGTATAGAAACGAGAAGGGAAGGACAGTAATGTATTCTTTTATCTGATTGGACTGAAATATTGTTAAATATAGCATGAACATCATTATTCTATTATTACTAAGCCAGCTATATTAGACAATCCATGAGAAGAGATCTACCCACAGCCTTCTGGGAGGGTGAATATGCAAAGATGAACAAAAAAAGGTTAAAAACGAGAAGGAAAGGAGAGTAATGTATTCTATTATTTCATTGGAATGAAATATTCTTAAATATGGTATAAACACCATTCATTTATTATCATTAAGCCAGCTATATTAGACAATCCATGAAATGAGAGCTGCCTACAGCCACCTAAGAGGATGAATATGCATAAATCGGATGAAAATGAGAAGGATAGGAGAGTAATGTATTCTATTATTTGATTGGACTGCAAAATTGTTAAATATGATATAAACATCATCATTTTATAATTACAAAGCCAGCTATATTGAACAATCCATAAAAAGAGATCTAACCACAGCCTTCTGGGAGGATAAATATGCAAAGATGAACAAAAAGTATAGAAACGAGAAGGGAGGAGAGTAATGTATTCTATTATCTGATTGGACTGTAATATTGTTAAATATAGCATGACCATCATTATTTTATTATTGCTAAGCAGCTATTAGACAATCCATGAAATGAGATCTGACTTCAGCCACCTAAGAGTATGAAGATGCATAAACAGGATAAAAATGAGAAGGGAAGGGGAGTAATGTATTCTATTATTTGATTGGACTGAAATATTGTTAAATATGGAATAAACATCATTATTTTATAATTACATAGCCAGCTATATTGAACAATCCATAAAAAGAGATCTAGCCACAGCCTGCTGGGAGGGTGAAAATGCAAAGATGACCAAAAAAAGTATAGAAACGAGAAGGGAAGGACAGTAATGTATTCTTTTATCTGATTGGACTGAAATATTGTTAAATATAGCATGAACATCATTATTCTATTATTACTAAGCCAGCTATATTAGACAATCCATGAAATGAGATCTGACTTCAGCCACCTAAGAGGATGACGATGCATAAACAGGATAATAATGAGAAGGGAAGGGGAGTAATGTATTCTATTATTCGATTGGACTGAAATATAGTAAAATATTGAATAAACATCATTATTACATTATTTCATAGCCAGCTATATTAAACAATCCATAAGAAGAGATCTACCCACAGCCTTCTGGGAGGGTGAATATGCAAAGATGAACAAAAAAAGGTTAAAAACGAGAAGGAAAAGAGTAATGTATTCTATTATTTCATTGGACTGAAATATTCTTAAATATAGCATAAACTTCATTGTTTATAATTACTAAGCCAGCTATATTAGACAATCCATGAAATGAGATCTGACTTCAGCCAGTCAAGAGGATGAAGATGCATAAACAGGATAAAAATGAGAAGGGAAGGCGAGTAATGTATTCTATTATTTGATTGGACTGAAATATTGTTAAATATGGTATAAACATCATTATTTTATTATTACATAGCCAGCTATATTGAACAATCCACAAGAAGAGAACTGCCCACAGCCTTCTGGGAGGGTGAATATGCAAAGATGAACAAAAAAAGGTTAAAAACGAGAAGGAAAGGAGAGTAATGTATTCTATTATTTCATTGGAATGAAATATTCTTAAATATGGTATAAACACCATTTATTTATTATCATTAAGCCAACTATATTAGACAATCCATGAAATGAGAGCTGCCTACAGCCACCTAAAAGGATGAATATGCATAAATCGGATAAAAATGAGAAGGATAGGAGAGTAATGTATTCTATTATTTGATTGGACTGCAATATTGTTAAATATGATATAAACATCATTATTTTATTATTACATAGCCATCTATATTGAACAATCCTCAAAAAGAGATCTGCCCAGCCTTCTGGGAGGGTGAAAATGCAAAGATGAACAAAAAAAGTATAGAAACGAGAAGGGGAGGAGAGTAATGTATTCTATTATCTGATTGGACTGTAATATTGTTGAATATAGCATGACCATCATTATTTTATTATTACTAAGCCAGCTATATTAGACAATCCATGAAATGAGATCTGACTTCAGCCACCTAAGAGTATGAAGATGCATGAACAGGATAAAAATGAGAAGGGAAGGGGAGTAATGTATTCTATTATTTGATTGGACTGAAATATTGTTAAATATGGTATAAACATCATTATTTTATTATTACATAGCCAGCTATATTGAACAATCCACAAGAAGAGAACTGCCCACAGCCTTCTTGGAGGGTGAATATGCAAAGATGAACAAAAAAAGGTTAAAAACGAGAAGGAAAGGAGAGTAATGTATTCTATTATTTCATTGGAATAAAATATTCTTGAATATGGTATTAACACCATTTATTTATTATCATTAAGCCAACTATGCTAAGAATATCATGGACTGAACATGTCACTAATGCAGAGGTACTGCAAAGAATGAACCATAAGGCAGAAATCATGAACACCATCAAGATTCGAAAACTGCAATATCTAGGCCACATCATGAGAAATGACTCCAAGTACCGTCTACTACAGACAATCATCCAAGGAAAAATCGATGGAAGAAGAGGTCCCGGCAGGAGAAGACTATCATGGCTGCATAACCTCAGGAAGTGGACCGGGAAAACGTCCATTGAACTTTTCCGCATGGCTATGGACAAAATTAAGCTTGCCAAGCTGGTCACCAACATCCGTAACGGATAGGAACCACAAGAAGAAGAAGAAGAAGCCAACTATATTAGACAATCCATGAAATGAGAGCTGCCTACAGCCACCTAAAAGGATGAATATGCATAAATCGGATAAAAATGAGAAGGATAGGAGAGTAATGTATTCTATTATTTGATTGGACTGCAATATTGTTAAATATGATATAAACATCATTATTTTATTATTACATAGCCAGCTATATTGAACAATCCATAAAAAGAGATCTAGCCACAGCCAGCTGGGAGGGTGAAAATGCAAAGATGAACAAAAAAAGTATAGAAACGAGAAGGGAAGGAGAGTAATGTATTCTATTATCTGATTGGACTGAAATATTGTTGAATATAGCATGAACATCATTATTCTATTATTACTAAGCCAGCTATATTAGACAATCCATGAGATGAGATCTGACTTCAGCCACCTAAGAGGATGACGATGCATAAACAGGATAATAATGAGAAGGGAAGGGGAGTAATGTATTCTATTATTCGATTGGACTGAAATATAGTAAAATATTGAATAAACATCATTATTACATTATTCCATAGCCAGCTATATTAAACAATCCATAAGAAGAGATCTACCCACAGCCTTCTGGGAGGGTGAATATGCAAAGATGAACAAAAAAAGGTTAAAAACGAGAAGGAAAGGAGAGTAATGTATTCTATTATTTCATTGGACTGAAATATTGTTAAATATAGCATAAACTTCATTATTTTATTATTACATAGCCAGCTATATTGAACAATTCACAAAAAGAGATCTGCCCACAGCCTTCTGGGAGGTTGAATATACAAATATTAACAAAAAAAGGTAAAAAACGAGAAGGAAAGAAGAGTAATGTATTCTATTATTACATTGGAATAAAATATTCTTTAATATGGTATAAACACCATTTATTTATTATCATTAAGCCAACTATATTAGACAATCCATGAAATGAGAGCTGCCTACAGCCACCTAAAAGGATGAATATGCATAAATCGGATAAAAATGAGAAGGATAGGAGAGTAATGTATTCTATTATTTGATTGGACTGCAATATTGTTAAATATGATATAAACATCATTATTTTATTATTACATAGCCAGCTATATTGAACAATCCATAAAAAGAGATCTAGCCACAGCCTGCTGGGAGGGTGAAAATGCAAAGATGAACAAAAAAAGGTTAAAAACGAGAAGGAAAGGAGATTAATGTATTCTATTATTTCATTGGAATGAAATATTCTTAAATATGGTATAAACACCATTTATTTATTATCATTAAGCCAACTATATTAGACAATCCATGAAATGAGAGCTGCCTACAGCCACCTAAAAGGATGAATATGCATAAATCGGATAAAAATGAGAAGGATAGGAGAGTAATGTATTCTATTATTTGATTGGACTGCAATATTGTTAAATATGATATAAACATCATTATTTTATTATTACATAGCCAGCTATATTGAACAATCCTCAAAAAGAGATCTGCCCAGCCTTCTGGGAGGGTGAAAATGCAAAGATGAACAAAAAAAGTATAGAAACGAGAAAGGAAGGAGAGTAATGTATTCTATTATCTGATTGGACTGTAATATTGTTAAATATAGCATGACCATCATTATTTTATTATTACTAAGCCAGCTATATTAGACAATCCATGAAATGAGATCTGACTTCAGCCACCTAAGAGGATGAAGATGCATAAACAGGATAATAATGAGAAGGGGAGTAATGTATTCTATCATTTGATTCGACTGAAATATTGTTAAATATGGAATAAACATCATTATTTTATAATTACATAGCCAGCTATATTGAACAATCCATAAAAAGAGATCTAGCCACAGCCTGCTGGGAGGGTGAAAATGCAAAGATGAACAAAAAAAGTATAGAAACGAGAAGGGAAGGAGAGTAATGTATTCTATTATCTGATTGGACTGAAATATTGTTAAATATAGCATGAACATCATTATTCTATTATTACTAAGCCAGCTATATTAGACAATCCATGAAATGAGATCTGACTTCAGCCACCTAAGAGGATGAAGATGCATAAACAGGATAAAAATGAGAAGGGAAGGGGAGTAATGTATTCTATTATTCGATTGGACTGAAATATAGTAAAATATTGAATAAACATCATTATTACATTATTTCATAGCCAGCTATATTAAACAATCCATAAGAAGAGATCTACCAACAGCCTTCTGGGAGGGTGAATATGCAAAGATGAACAAAAAAAGGTTAAAAACGAGAAGGAAAAGAGAGTAATGTATTCTATTATTTCATTGGACTGAAATATTGTTGAATATAGCATAAACTTCATTATTTTATAATTACTAAGCCAGCTATATTAGACAATCCATGAAATGAGATCTGACTTCAGCCAGTCAAGAGGATGAAGATGCATAAACAGGATAAAAATGAGAAGGGAAGGCGAGTAATGTATTCTATTATTTGATTGGACTGAAATATTGTTAAATATGGTATAAACATCATTATTTTATTATTACATAGCCAGCTATATTGAACAATCCACAAGAAGAGAACTGCCCACAGCCTTCTGGGAGGGTGAATATGCAAAGATGAACAAAAAAAGGTTAAAAACGAGAAGGAAAGGAGAGTAATGTATTCTATTATTCCATTGGAATGAAATATTCTTAAATATGGTATAAACACCATTTATTTATTATCATTAAGCCAACTATATTAGACAATCCATGAAATGAGAGCTGCCTACAGCCACCTAAAAGGATGAATATGCATAAATCGGATAAGAATGAGAAGGATAGGAGAGTAATGTATTCTATTATTTGGTTGGACCGCAATATTGTTAAATATGATATAAACATCATTATTTTATTATTACATAGCCAGCTATATTGAACAATCCTCAAAAAGAGATCTGCCCAGCCTTCTGGGAGGGTGAAAATGCAAAGATGAACAAAAAAAGTATAGAAACGAGAAGGGGAGGAGAGTAATGTATTCTATTATCTGATTGGACTGTAATATTGTTGAATATAGCATGACCATCATTATTTTATTATTACTAAGCCAGCTATATTAGACAATCCATGAAATGAGATCTGACTTCAGCCACCTAAGAGTATGAAGATGCATAAACAGGATAAAAATGAGAAGGGAAGGGGAGTAATGTATTCTATTATTTGATTGGACTGAAATATTGTTAAATATGGAATAAACATCATTATTTTATAATTACATAGCCAGCTATATTGAACAATCCATGAAAAGAGATCTAGCCACAGCCTGCTGGGAGGGTGAAAATGCAAAGATGACCAAAAAAAGTATTGAAACGAGAAGGGAAGGACAGTAATGTATTCTTTCATCTGATTGGACTGAAATATTGTTAAATATAGCATGAACATCATTATTCTATCATGACTAAGCCAGCTATATTAGACAATCCATGAAATGAGATCTGACTTCAGCCACCTAAGAGGATGACGATGCATAAACAGGATAATAATGAGAAGGGAAGGGGAGTAATGTATTCTATTATTCGATTGGACTGAAATATAGTAAAATATTGAATAAACATCATTATTACATTATTTCATAGCCAGCTATATTAAACAATCCATAGGAAGAGATCTACCCACAGCCTTCTGGGAGGGTGAATATGCAAAGATGAACAAAAAAAGGTTAAAAACGAGAAGGAAAAGAGAGTAATGTATTCTATTATTTCATTGGACTGAAATATTGTTAAATATAGCATAAACTTCATTATTTTATAATTACTAAGCCAGCTATATTAGACAATCCATGAAATGAGATCTGACTTCAGCCAGTCAAGAGGATGAAGATGCATAAACAGGATAAAAATGAGAAGGGAAGGCGAGTAATGTATTCTATTATTTGATTGGACTGAAATATTGTTAAATATGGTATAAACATCATTATTTTATTATTACATAGCCAGCTATATTGAACAATACAACAAGAGAACTGCCCACAGCCTTCTGGGAGGGTGAATATGCAAAGATGAACAAAAAGGTTAAGAACGAGAACGAAAGAGAAGTTTTGTATTCTATTATTTCATTGGAATGAAATATTCTTAAATATGGTATAAACACCATTTATTTATTATCATTAAGCCAACTATATTAGACAATCCATGAAATGAGAGCTGCCTACAGCCACCTAAAAGGATGAATATGCATAAATCGGATAAAAATGAGAAGGATAGGAGAGTAATGTATTCTATTATTTGATTGGACTGCAATATTGTTAAATATGATATAAACATCATTATTTTATTATTACATAGCCAGCTATATTGAACAATCCTCAAGAAGAGATCTGCCCAGCCTTCTGGGAGGGTGAAAATGCAAAGATGAACAAAAAAAGTATAGAAACGAGAAGGGGAGGAGAGTAATGTATTCTATTATCTGATTGGACTGTAATATTGTTAAATATAGCATGACCATCATTATTTTATTATTACTAAGCCAGCTATATTAGACAATCCATGAAATGAGATCTGACTTCAGCCACCTAAGAGGATGAAGATGCATAAACAGGATAATAATGAGAAGGGAAGGGGTAATGTATTTTATTTTTCGATTTGACTTAAATATAGTTATGTATTGAATAAATATCATTATTACATTATTTCATAGCCAGCTATATTAAACAATCCATAAGAAGAGATCTACCCACAGCCTTCTGGGAGGTGAATATGCAAAGATGAACAAAAAGGTTAAAACGAGAAGGAAAAGAGAGTAATGTATTGTATTATTTCATTGGACTGAAATATTGTTAAATATAGCATAAACTTCATTATTTTATAATTACTAAGCCAGCTATATTAGACAATCCATGAAATGAGATCTGACTTCAGCCAGTCAAGAGGATGAAGATGCATAAACAGGATAAAAATGAGAAGGATAGGAGAGTAATGTATTCTATTATTAGATTGGACTGAAATATTGTTAAATATGGTATAAACATCATTATTTTATTATTACATAGCCAGCTATATTGGACAATCCTCAGAAAGACATCTGCCCAGCCGTCTGGGAGGGTGAATATGAAAGATGAACAAAAAAAGGTTAAAAACGAGAAGGAAAGGAGAGTAATGTATTCTATTATTCCATTGGAATGAAATATTCTTAAATATGGTATAAACACCATTTATTTATTATCATTAAGCCAACTATATTAGACAATCCATGAAATGAGAGCTGCCTACAGCCACCTAAAAGGATGAATATGCATAAATCGGATAAAAATGAGAAGGATAGGAGAGTAATGTATTCTATTATTTGGTTGGACCGCAATATTGTTAAATATGATATAAACATCATTATTTTATTATTACATAGCCAGCTATATTGAACAATCCTCAAAAAGAGATCTGCCCAGCCTTCTGGGAGGGTGAAAATGCAAAGATGAACAAAAAGTATAGAAACGAGAAGGGAGGAGAGTAATGTATTCTATTATCTGATTGGACTGTAATATTGTTAAATATAGCATGACCATCATTATTTTATTATTACTAAGCCAGCTATATTAGACAATCCATGAAATGAGATCTGACTTCAGCCACCTAAAGGATGAAGATGCATAAACAGGATAAAAATGAGAAGGGAAGGCGAATAATGTATTCTATTATTTGATTGAACTGAAATATTGTTAAATATGGTATAAACATCATTATTTTATTATTACATAGCCAGCTATATTGAACAATACACAAGAAGAGAACTGTCCACAGCCTTCTGGGAGGGTGAATAAGCAAAGATGAAAAAGAAAAAGTTAAAAACGAGAAAAAAAGAAGAATAATGTATTCTATTATTTCATTGGACTGAAATATTGTTAAATATGGAATAACCACAATTTATTTATTATCATTAAGCCAACTATATTAGACAATCCATGAAATGAGAGCTGCCTACAGCCACCTGAAAGGATGAAGATGCATAAATCGGATAAAAATGAGTAGGATAGGAGAGTAATGTATTCTATCATTTGATTGGACTGAAATATTGTTAAATATGATATAAACATCATTATTTTATTATTACATAGCCAGCTATATTGAACAATCCATAAAAAGAGATCTAGCCACAGCCTGCTGGGAGGGTGAAAATGCAAAGATGAACAAAAAAAGTATAGACACGAGAAGGGAAGGAGAGTAATGTATTCTATTATCTGATTGGACTGAAATATTGTTAAATATAGCATGAACATCATTATTCTATTATTACTAAGCCAGCTATATTAGACAATCCATGAGATGAGATCTGACTTCAGCCACCTAAGAGGATGACGATGCATAAACAGGATAATAATGAGAAGGGAAGGGGAGTAATGTATTCTATTATTCGATTGGACTGAAATATAGTAGAATATTGAATAAACATCATTATTACATTATTCCATAGCCAGCTATATTAAACAATCCATAAGAAGAGATCTACCCACAGCCTTCTGGGAGGGTGAATATGCAAAGATGAACAAAAAAAGGTTGAAAACGAGAAGGAAAGGAGAGTAATGTATTTCATTGGCCTGAAATATTGTTGAATATAGCATAAACTTCATTATTTTATAATTACTAAGCCGGCTATATTAGACAATCCATGAAATGAGATCTGACTTCAGCCAGTCAAGAGGATGAAGATGCATAAACAGGATAAAAATGAGAAGGGAAGGCGAGTAATGTATTCTATTATTTGATTGGACTGAAATATTGTTAAATATGGTATAAACATCATTATTTTATTATTACATAGCCAGCTATATTGAACAATCCACAAGAAGAGAACTGCCCACAGCCTTCTGGGAGGGTGAATATGCAAAGAGGAACAAAAAGGTTAAAACGAGAAGGAAGGAGTAATGTATTCTATTATTTCATTGGAATGAAATATTCTTAAATATGGTATAAACACCATTTATTTATTATCATTAAGCCAACTATATTAGACAATCCATGAAATGAGAGCTGCCTACAGCCACCTAAAAGGATGAATATGCATAAATCGGATAAAAATGAGAAGGATAGGAGAGTAATGTATTCTATTATTTGATTGGACTGAAATATTGTTAAATATGATATAAACATCATTATTTTATTATTACATAGCCAGCTATATTGAACAATCCTCAAAAAGAGATCTGCCCAGCCTTCTGGGAGGGTGAAAATGCAAAGATGAACAAAAAAAGTATAGAAACGAGAAGGGGAGGAGAGTAATGTATTCTATTATCTGATTGGACTGTAATATTGTTGAATATAGCATGACCATCATTATTTTATTATTACTAAGCCAGCTATATTAGACAATCCATGAAATGAGATCTGACTTCAGCCACCTAAGAGGATGACGATGCATAAACAGGATAATAATGAGAAGGGAAGGGGAGTAATGTATTCTATTATTCGATTGGACTGAAATATAGTAAAATATTGAATAAACATCATTATTACATTATTTCATAGCCAGCTATATTAAACAATCCATAAGAAGAGATCTACCCACAGCCTTCTGGGAGGGTGAATATGCAAAGATGAACAAAAAAAGGTTAAAAACGAGAAGGAAAAGAGAGTAATGTATTCTATTATTTCATTGGACTGAAATATTCTTGAATATGGTATAAACACCATTTATTTATTATCATTAAGCCAACTATATTAGACAATCCATGAAATGAGAGCTGCCTACAGCCACCTAAAAGGATGAATATGCATAAATCGGATAAAAATGAGAAGGATAGGAGAGTAATGTATTCTATTATTTGATTGGACTGCAATATTGTTGAATATGATATAAACATCATTATTTTATTATTACATAGCCAGCTATATTGAACAATCCTCAAAAAGAGATCTGCCCAGCCTTCTGGGAGGGTGAAAATGCAAAGATGAACAAAAAAAGTATAGAAACGAGAAGGGGAGGAGAGTAATGTATTCTATTATCTGATTGGACTGTAATATTGTTGAATATAGCATGACCATCATTATTTTATTATTACTAAGCCAGCTATATTAGACAATCCATGAAATGAGATCTGACTTCAGCCACCTAAGAGGATGACGATGCATAAACAGGATAATAATGAGAAGGGAAGGGGAGTAATGTATTCTATTATTCGATTGGACTGAAATATAGTAAAATATTGAATAAACATCATTATTACATTATTTCATAGCCAGCTATATTAAACAATCCATAAGAAGAGATCTACCCACAGTCTTCTGGGAGGGTGAATATGCAAAGATGAAAAATAAAAGTTAAAAAACGAGAAAGAAAAGAGAGTAATGTATTCTTGGACTGAAATATTGTTGAATATAGCATAAACTTCATTATTTTATAATTACTAAGCCGGCTATATTAGACAATCCATGAAATGAGATCTGACTTCAGCCAGTCAAGAGGATGAAGATGCATAAACAGGATAAAAATGAGAAGGAAGAGAGTAATGTATTATATTATTTCGTTGGACTGAAATATTGTTAAATATGGTATAAACATCATTATTTTATAATTACATAGCCAGCTATATTGAACAATCCACAAGAAGAGAACTGCCCACAGCCTTCTGGGAGGGTGAATATGCAAAGATGAACAAAAAGGTTAAAACGAGAAGGAAGGAGAGTAATGTATTCTATTATTTCATTGGAATGAAATATTCTTAAATATGGTATAAACACCATTTATTTATTATCATTAAGCCAACTATATTAGACAATCCATGAAATGAGAGCTGCCTACAGCCACCTAAAAGGATGAATATGCATAAATCGGATAAAAATGAGAAGGATATGAGATTAGTGTAAGCTAATATTTGATGGGACTGGAATATTGTTAAATATGATCCAAAAATCATTATTTTATTATTACATAGCCAGCTATATTGAACAATCCTCAAAAGGGTGGCTGCCCATCCTACTGGGAGTGTGAAAATGCAAAGATGAACAAAAAAAGTATAGAAACGAGAAGGGGAGGAGAGTAATGTATTCTATTATCTGATTGGACTGTAATATTCTTGAATATAGCATGACCATCATTATTTTATTATTACTAAGCCAGCTATATTAGACAATCCATGAAATGAGATCTGACTTCAGCCACCTAAGAGGATGACGATGCATAAAAGTAGTATAAATAGGAGAATTCATCGACATCATTCAGGAGTAAGTATGCTCCGGGAGTAAGTATGCACCGAACATACTATCAACCAAAGCATACTATCAACCAAACCATACCATGATCTGAAACATACTATCAACCAAACCATACTATGATCTGAAACATACTATCAACCAGACCATACTATCAACCAAACCATACTATCAACCAAACCATACTACTATCAACCAAACCATACT
The DNA here is from genome assembly GCA_017141395.1 of Laodelphax striatellus. Classification (NCBI taxonomy): domain Eukaryota; kingdom Metazoa; phylum Arthropoda; class Insecta; order Hemiptera; family Delphacidae; genus Laodelphax; species Laodelphax striatellus. Next base: position 2,413,835 of record CM029531.1, read on the forward strand.
ATCATGCTCCCACTATCAACCAAAATTTGAGACTCTGATGAGAGAGGATTGTGTTGGTCAAGTTGACATCATAGGTGATAGTGAAGTCTGAAATGGTGATTTTCAATCCAGAAAGAATCATGTTATTGTGTCAGAGAATGTTGTATATTGACAGAGATGAAATGCTCAAAGCCTATTTGGTTACTTAACGGTCTGTACAGATCTTGTTCTGTTAGGAGTAATAATAATGTTGGCAAACTTTCAAGTCATTTCTCTTTCCTGTACCATTACAGTCTCCAATTAAATTCTAGTGGAGCTAGCTCTCAATTGCTGTTCCTTGTGTAAGAATACTTGTTTTCTCATTTTTCAACTAGTGAAAGTAGTAGTAACTATTTATAGCTGTACTTGTTCCAGTCTACTGAATCACATGAGCAGTCGCACGTTGTACTTTGTACAACATCGATTTTTTTTAGTGTTATGTACTCAGTATACTGTCTAAACACATTTATTGATTGTAAAGTTCCTATTTCTATCTCCTCCTTGAATTAGTTTATGAATGTGAAACCCATTGAAAAGATAAATTGATCACAATAAGAACCCAATATGAAGGAATTATAAGATTGAAAACTCACACAGTATTCAAATGAAAATAGTCATTATTATTCAGATGAAAAATATTCATATAATTATTAGGTAGATTAGAATAATATTGGATAAATATATAGACATTTTTCCACTAAATATCATGCATTCATGAAAATCAAAAATCGCTTTCTGGTGGTTCGGAACCCACCTAAAGCTGAAGCTTTTTAATGTTTCTTACACATAAAAGATGAATACTTGTCTCAATTCATTGAAGCCGCTGAGTTTTCTGTTCTATCGCACAGATAGCATGCAGGTTCCTTTTTTTTAAGTAGGTATTGTTCATTAGAAGAGGTAGCTTGCTCCTCAAGATCCTTATACTGCTCTAAATAAATACATATATATTCAAATCCTTTGGCAATCATCTTATTTGAGTCTTGTTGCCAGAAGCCCACTCAATAGAGCGAACTTCGACTATCTCCTTGAATTAGTTTATTAATGTGACACCCATTGGAAAAAATAAATGGATGACAAAAAGAACTTAATATGAAGGAATTATAAGATTGAAAAACTCACAGTATTCAAATGAAAATAGTCATTATTATTCAGATGAAAAATATTCATATAATTATTAGGTAGATTAGAATAATATTGATAAATATATAGACATTTTTCCACTAAATATCATGCATTCATGAAAATCAAAAATTGCTTTCTGGTGGTTCAGAACCCACCTAAAGCTGAAGCTTTTAATGTTTCTTACACATAAGATGAATACTTGTCTCAATTCATTGAAGCAGATGAGTTTTTTGTTCTATCGCACAGATAGCATGCAGGTTCCTTTTTTTAAGTAGGTATAGTTCATTAGAAGAGGTAGCTTGCTCCTCAAGATCCTTATACTGCTCTAAATAAATACATATATATTCAAATCCTTTGGCAATTATCTTATTTGAGTTTGTTACCAGAAGCCCACTCAATAGAGCGAACTTCGACAATAAAACTTAGAATAAAGACATAATATTGACTAAAATAAAGTAACATGAGCGATCGCGCGTTGTATAATGTACAACAATATTACGCACTGTCGCAACTAAATGGTGTCTGAGACCGAATCTTGTATTACTTTTGATACTCCTACCAGTGGGGTGATGGGAAAAGAGTGTTGGAATGAATTCTTTCGCCATCTAGCGGTGAGTTTTGAAACCATTTTCATGTGAGTTAAAACAGTACCGCTTACATTTCATTTATAATGAATGATACAGATCAAAAATTTGTCAAACAACAATGTTATTCCATTTGAAAATTAGCAAAAAAACTGAAAACTTGGTGTGATCTATGATTTGTGATTAATATGATATGATTTGTGATTAATATGTATCTTATTTGATTGAATTTGCTGTAACTCTTATGTGAATTTTCAACAAGAACATTCTCTTGATTCTTTGAGAAAAGCTGACTTATTTTGATAGTGAGGGGCAGTGTAAGTTCATTTTGACTGTAATTTGATTAATAATATTGTAGTTGGTTAAATAATTAAAATTTACTTCTCACCCTTTTCATGATAATCATTCAAATATAATATCATCAAAGCACTTTTATGAATAATATGAGATTTCTACCACTGACTGAGTGAAAATCATTACACCAAAGTTACTAATGCCATTTGAGTGAGTCACTAGTGACTGTTGAGTGAACAGTGAGTGTGTATCACTTGGATGGTGTTACAGATCTGATGAATGCTGAGTCTTATAAAGTCTAATGCCACTCTAATAATTAATAATACCGGAGATTAGGGCTTTACCCTACATCTTTTAGCCATATATGTTATAGATTGTAATTATCAGAATGATTCTATCAAAACAGGCTCAATTGATGTACGTTTAGAATTTGAAACAGAAAATAACATTGCTGAGGAAAACATCAGCTTATTGTCTGTTAATACATGACTGCATGATGACATATATCCACTATCCGGTTTAGTTAGAACAGTTTGAAAGTAATATGAATTATTTAAATTAGATTTTAGCAATAATAATTTTTGAATGAAAAGTTGTAGTGGATAGTCTATAGGATAGATTTTATTTTCAATTCAGTAAATTGTGAGAAATTGAAATGTTTCATTGTATCATTCATAGTTTTAAGATGATTGATTGTAAAGTAATATTAATTTGTTTCTGTACTGAATAAAAGTGGTATCAATTGAGAAAAGATGTGTTTCAATTCATGTTCCTGACCAGAATATTAGTTATTTATTGAAGAAAATCTAAGATGAGTACTCACATTGAATATTAGGTTGGAGGTGTTGACTGCTTGAAGTGTTGAAGATAGAATAAGACTGGTACTGATGAACTGAGAGTGTGAGAACAGCAATGATCTGCAAGTGGAGGGGTAAAGCCTGCACTGATAGTAGAAGGTTGTTTCAATGAATAAGAAACAAGTTATCAGAACTGCATATGCACCTAGCTCACCTCTAATTGGAATGATTAGAGAAAATTGCACTGTAGGAATTTTTTTTCTGTTATTTATTACCAGATAGTGCATCAGCTTTTTAATTGGAATGATTACTAAGTTGACTTTTCATTTTGATTACACAACAAAAGTCTGGTTTCTAGAATTATTAACAAGCAGGAATGATGCAAATGAAGTTGGCTGTTTTCAACTATTTGTCCTTGTTAATTCAATCACACAGAAGATAATCTATCACCCAATCTACTCTCTATCAAATCAATTGGTATAAAAAGGAGGTTCACATTTCATTTCAAGCATACAACAAGTGTTGGTATCAAGCAGTGTCTGCTACTACCTACCATCTCAGATCCAGCTAACTAGATCCAGCCAGCCAGGACCCTAGCTATCTCAGCTCCAACCAGCCAGGACCCCCCCAGCTATCTAAGATCCAACCAGTCAGGACCTGACCATACCAGATCCACCCAGTCAGGATCCAACAATTCCAGATCACTTCAAAACAACCGGAAAACAGTGAGTTTTTTTACATTCAAATATTTCTCAACTAGAAGTTACCCATGCTTCGCAACGGAGCTCCACAAAACAAAGCTAAAATTGATTTCTTCTCTACTTTTTTTATCAAAGATAGACCTATTATTTCTTTTTTTGGATTAGGCCTTAAAATATTGTATAGCCAAATGCTATGCTAAAACTGAATATATATACATATAAGGAGGGAAAAAATAGTTTAAATTTATTGAGAAATTCATTTCATCCAATAAAGTAATAAATTAGACCAATTCAGAAATTAATGGGAAAATATTAATATAAGGAGATGGAGAGAAGTATAATTGTGGCATAGGCTCTATGTTATTCTTGATGGGTAAACAAACACATTAACACAACTGTATTTACTTAATGTAAGTAGTATTTATGCTACTTTACAGTAAACATATTCATCTTTTGTCAAGTAAGTTACCTGTAAGCTCAATATTCCCGTTAGCAGTTAGCATTTTTTAAGAAGGTCCGGTATTAATCTCATTACTCTTGCAAATGCCACAAATGACAAAAAATGTCCTCAAACTGTGAAAATTATAAACCAACTGAAATCCCTTCAATACCTCCTCCTTCACTACAAATCTTCATCACCACAATTTTCAGTACCGTACATCTATTCCATCAGATAATTCCATAACAATTTTTAATTTTTATCAGACCACTAAACTTGGCAAATTCCAATAATAGTTTGATTAGTTACTATTTTCCAATATTTAATTTCAACACTCCAATATCATAGTGTATAGCAATTCGTAAAAAAAATCGAAAAGTTTATTTTAATTACATCAAGTTGAAAATAATTATCAACAAAATAAAAATTATGAGCTAAAAATTGAATAGATATTGTTTTATAAGGTAAAAATCAATATGGTTCATAAATAACTGAAAACAAACGAAGAACTGATTCTATTTCGATAAAAAAGCTAAGATAATATTGATTTCAGTTTGAATTTTTTTGCAAAAAAAAAAAAATGAGACCAAGCCTGGGATCGAACCCACGCCAATCAGGTCGTAAGATTCTGTTGTCTGCAGTGCTACATACTGCGCTACCACGACAGTTGAAGAATTCCCAACTTAAAGCAGTACTAAGATTGAGAGGTTAGAAATTGACTTGTTTCATTTATGATGAATGGCTACAGGAAGTATTTTAGCCTAGCGAATGAAGTGATATTTGAGCATCAATTCTGAAATATCTAAAGGGAAAATTGAAATTTGGGCTTCGAGGTGCATAACATTGATATTTTTGGAAGCAGTATGCAAAATTTCAAGGTCTAGATCATTCTCAATTTTCGGAACGCAATCCACAAAATTAGCTTGTTCCTTGCTAATAAACACACACACCCAATCGTACCTTCTTGTACTTATTTAGATAAGTGTGATGAAATATTTTTTAAATTCACAAATAATATTGTAATTTATAGACATTGTGTTTCAATTTTTTCTGGTGTTATGGTATTGGTGTAGAAATAAGGTATTGCATTTTCTTCTGTCTTTAGATGATCTCTTTGCTTACTTTGTTCTCTTATCCATATTCAAGGAGGACCCCAGCTATCTCAGTTCCAACCAACCAGGACCCCTCAGCTATCTAAGATCCAGCCAGCTAGGACCTGACCATACCAGATCCAACCAGTCAGGATTCAACAACTCCAGATCACTTCAAAACAACCGGAAAACAGTGAGTTTTTTACATTCAAAAAAATGTCAAATCTTTTTGAGAAACTAACCGAGAACTCCTATCTCCCCAAAAAGGGGACAGCAGAATCGGCAGGCTTCGATTTAAGAAGTCCTGTGTCAAGAACTATAAAAGCTCACTCTCTAGTAACAATTTTCTTAGACATAGTTGTAAATTGCCCTAGAGAAACTTTTGGTAAAATATATGAAAGATCTGGCATGGCTAGGAATAGTCAAATAATTGTATTGGGAGGGGTCATTGATACCGACTACAGAGGAAATGTGGGAGTTATGCTGTTTAATTTGGGAGATAAAGATTTTAATATTGCAAAGGGGGATAGAATAGCACAGATAGTCTTCCACAAAATTTTTAATGGTGTTGGGAACTGTTTTGTGTTGAAAGAAGAAAGAGGAAATGGTGGATTTGGATCCACTGATGATAATAATAGTAAAAAACGTAAAGTTGAAGATGATGATGATAACTGTTCAAACTCATTGATGATTTGAAACTTCAAGAAAGTGTAATGAAATATTTCTCAATAAGTGTGATGAAATATTTTTTTAAAATTCACAAATAATATTGTAATTTATAGACATTGTGTTTCAATTTTTTCTGGTGTTATGGTATTGGTGTAGAAATAATGTATTCCATTTTCTTCTGTCTTTTAGATGATCTCTTTGCTTACTTTGTTCTCTCTTATCCATATTCAAGGAGTCAACACAGTAGAACTATGGGAAAGATTCATTGGTCATCTAGAAAATGAGGCAAAATTGCAAAAGAAACTGACAAGCATTTTTAGTGATTTAGAAAAACTTTACAAGTGTATGAAGTGTGGTTATCTAGATTCTTCCCCTAGCCAAAAAAGTCTTCTAAATGCAACAACTAAAGAATTTGGGTTGAGTGATTTTGAAGAATTTATTTCAAAAGGGTTGTTATTGAAAAATATAAAATTAAAACTAATGAAGAGAAATACTCTGAAGAGTTGTGTGATTTGGTTGTGAAAATATCAGAAAATTTCATATATGTTAATAATACAAATATTGATATTGATTCTGATAGTTTTAGTGATGGAGAAGCTGTGATGAGTAATGAAGAGTCTGATTGCGAGTCAATTTTCAAAAAAATTGAATCAAAAAAATCAAATGACCAGCAATTAGTTCAATCATTTATGATGAGAGATGCAACAAAACAGGAAATACTATCATGTAAGAGTGAAAGTATTAGTAAGGGAGGAATTTTAATTAAGGTAGAAATTACTGATGTGAATGATTTAAAAAATGTTGATGAAGGTTCCAGATGGAGGAAGGTCAACAGGAAAGTTGTTTTTGTTGCAAAAAATAGAAATGATCAAAAGTTTGTTAAAATTAATGAAGCATTAAAAATCTTCTTGAAAGAGTTGTCAAAAAAGAACAATGTTGTTAAAGAGTCTCGCAAAATAAACTCTTTCAACAACAATGCATCAAATTGATTACATTTTGTTCTGTATCTTTAGATTGGAGAAAACATATTAACATACCTAGTTATAGCTCCAATTAATCCATATCTATTACTACATAAAATTTTTTTTTTATCTATTTTTAGATGAGCAGCAATATTCAAATATTTAGAGGGGCAGAAGAAAAAAGATCGGATTAAAGTTACTAATGATTTTACTGAGTTGGAGAATGCTTTAATAATACATTAAAACGTATATTACAAAAATGAAAAATACAAAGACATATGTAAACTATTGGTTGGTATTAAATTGAAAATTTTTCTGTTATTATCATCCATTTTAAATCAACATCAAGCTCTGAAGATCAATATTGTTGTAGAATGTACTTATAAGAAAAAATCAATCTTAAAAGAATCTGATTATCAAGATCGTTCTTTCAAGACTGGAAACATTACTATTTTAAAGTCTACAGATTTGGAAAATATTTTAAAGAATGTTACAAAAAAGATTTGTAATGAAGAGTCTATATATGAGGGATATCAATCTGGTTGGACACTTTCAAAAATTGATGGTGTCCTCATCAGAATGAGCAGATACAAACCTCTTAAAGGTAGATCATTTATTCAACTTCCTCAAAAAATACAAAAAACATGCTATCATCAATTGTAGGAATAGTGATAACAAATGTTTCATGTGGAGTATTCTCTCAAATTATGTCAAGATAAAACCTGAAAGAATATCATACCATCATAGGAAACTTATATCAAAATTTGATTTTAGTGGAATCTCTTTCCCAACACCAATAAAAAATATTAAAGTTTTTGAAAGGAAAAATCAGTTTGTATCAGTTAATGTTTATTCTTTAGATGATAAACATAATATATTTCCTTTGAAAATATGTGATCAGGAGAAAAGAGATCACTTTGATTTATTGTTATTAGAAGAGAATGGAAAATATCATTATTGTTTGATTAAAAACTTATCAAGGCTTCTTTCCAAACAAATGTCCGATCATAATGGAAAAATATTAATTTGTAGAAGATGTTTCTCATGCTTTGATAAAAGGGTAGAAAAATTTCAAATCTCATCAAAGATTATGTGAAGAGAAAAGTAACAAAAATTGTAATGCCAGAAATAAATAATGATTGTAATATTGAACCTATACTCAAATTCAAAAATTATCAAAATAAATTCAAAGTTCCAATAGTATTATATGCAGATTTTGAATGTTTACTGATACCATACTTTTCCTGTACTCCATCAAATTCCAAAAGTTTCAGTAATAAAACTCACAACCATCAACCATTCAGTTTTTGTTGTTATCTAGTTATTGATGAAGAAGCTCCTGAAAAGATAAAATCAAAGCTTCCTACACAACCTTATCTATATAGAGGAGAAAATGTTGCCAGACATTTCATGCAATATATTATAAATTTGACAAATAAAATTGGGGAACTGCTACAAGAAAAAATTGATATGATTTTTACCAAAGTAGATATGATAAATTTTAAAAAACAAAATTCTTGTGAAATGTGTAATAATCAGTTTACAATGATGAATAAAGCAGTACGTGATCATTGTCATATAACAGGAAAATATAGAGCTGCCTTATGCAACAGTTGTAATTTGCTTGACAAAAACAAAGATATATTCCAGTCTATCTACATAATGGGTCAAATTATGATAATCATTTTATTATTCGCGAATTGGGTATAGATAAACGCACTATCAATATTATCCCCAATTCAAGTGAGAAATACATTTCATTCACCAAACAAACTTCAAGCAAAATATCAATTAGATTCATTGATACTTTGAAGTTTATGAACACATCACTTGATAAATTAGTGAAGATTCTTCCCAGCGATGAATTTTATCACATAAGAAAAATTTTCCACAAATAAGTTTGGATTTGGTTACTCAGAAGGAGTATTCCCATATGAATATCTAGATGATTTAGGAAAACTAAATGAAACAAAACTACCTTCTATATCTGAATTTTATGATAACTTGAATAAAAAACAAATATCCTATCAAGATTATATACATGCTCATAAAGTATGGCAATCATTCAAAATTCAAACACTGGGAGAATATAGTGATTTGTATCTAAAATTGGATGTAATATTGTTATGTGATGTTTTTGAGAATTTTCGTAAAGTTTGTCTAAGCTCTTATAACTTGGATTGTGCTCATTACTATACAATACCCGGTTTCAGTTTTGATGCAATGCTTTCACATACTAAAATTGAATTGGAACTTCTAAAGATTATGAAATGTATTTACTTTTTGAAGAAGGAATTCAGAGGAATTTCAGTTTGCACAAAAAGACATGCAATAGCAAACAATCCATTGATACAAGATCTTTATGATAAGGATAGAGATAGGTCATATTTGGTTTATCTGGATGCGAACAACTTATATGGATATGCTCTATCATGTCAATTACCATGTTCAAAATTTAGATGGATGACATCAAAAGAGATTGATGAATTTAAAATAGAAAAAGTAACTATTGACTCAAACATAGGATATATTCTCGAAGTAGATGTTGAATACCCAAAACAGTTGCATAATGATCATAATTGTCTTCCATTTTTACCAGAGAATAAACCACCTCCAAATTCACAACAAAAGAAATTGTTACTTACTCTTGAGAACAAAGAAACTATGTTTGTCATTATATGAATTTAAAACAGGCAATTAGTCATGGTCTAGTATTGAGAAAATTCATAGAATATTACAATTCAACCAATCACAATGGATGAAATCGTATATAGATTTTAACACAACCCGTGAGGCAAGAAGCAAAGAGCCAGTTTGAGCGTGACTTTTACAAATTATTGAACAATTCGGTCTTTGGAAAATGCATGGAAAACCTAAGAAAAGAATTAACATATCTTTGGTTAGTTGTCCTAAAAATTACAAAATTGATTAATAATCCGGCATTCAAAGATCGAACAATATACTCAGAAAATCTTTGTGCAGTTGAATTGCATAAGAAACAGATTGTATTAAACAAACCAATTTATGTTGGGTTTGCAGTTTTAGAAATTTCAAAACATTGATGTACTCATTTCATTATGACATAATGAAGAAATTTTATGGTTCATGCATAAAACTATTGTATACAGATACTGATTCTTTATTCTATGAAATTAAAACACAAAATTTCTATTATGATGTGAGCAAAAAATTCCTTAATAACTTTTTTGATCTATCAGATTATCCTAGAGATCATCCACTTTTTTCAAACAAAAACAAAAAAGTTCTTGGTAAATTCAAAGATGAGTGCATTGGGAAACCAATAAGAGAGTTCATTGGATTACGGTCCAAGCTCTATTGTTTTGAGATTCATGATAAAAAAGAAAATCAAGTTAAGAAGAAAGCTAAAGGAATAAAATATAACGTAATTGAAAATGATATTTCTTTTTCCGATTACTATTTTGTGTTAAAAAATGATGAAAGTATTTTAAATCAGGAGGATAAAGAAGAATGTATCACTAATAGATATAGAAAATGACCACATTCAGATCAGAAAACATATTATCAATTCCATAGAGATGAATAAAATCAGTTTGTGTAACAAAGATGATAAAAGGTATATATGCAAGGATGGTGTGAACACTTTAGCTCATGGACACTTTTCATTAACTGAAAATTAATTTTCATTTCCAGATGGACAGATATATTGCCATCAGCCTTTCATTCCCCCTGGACAGGTATATAAATTTAAAATATGATTTGAAAGAGGAAACAATTAAGTACCAATCAACTTTCAATTCTATAGATATAAAATATATTAAAGATGAGACGTGAAAAAAATGAATTGTGGAACATGAACAAGTCCACAATTCTAAAATTTGATCTGAGTTTTTTTTGTTATCATTTTAAAATAAGGCTTGAAATAGAAGACAACATGATCATAGACAGTAGTACAGAAACAAATTTAATAGAACATTCATTTGATGCAGACTTCTGTGATGAATGGTGAATATAAATATATAAATGGAAAATAAATATAATCATAACTAACTAAAGACTTCATTTTGATTTTATTTTGATAAATGTAAAATACCAACCAACGTAACCAATTTAATCTGATAGAATAAAGAATCATTATTCAATATGTATAGATGACAACTCATGTATAAATGTCATCATAACTATTCATAGACTATTTTGAACTTTAATAAATGTAAAATACCAACCAATGTAACCAATTTAATCTGATAGAATAAAGAATCATTATTCAATATGTATAGATGACAACTCATGTATAAATGTCATCATAACTATTCATAGATTATTTTGAATTTTTTAATAAATGTAAAATACCAACCAATGTAACCAATTTAATCTGATAGAATAAAGAATCATTATTCAATATGTATAGATGGCAACTCATGTATAAATGTCATCATAACTATTCATAGACTATTTTGAATTTTTTTAATAAATGTAAAATACCAACCAATGTAACCAATTTAATCTGAGAATAAAGAATCATTATTCAATATGTATAGATGGCAACTCATGTATAAATGTCATCATAACTATTCATAGACTATTTTGAATTTTTTTAATAAATGTAAAATACCAACCAATGTAAGCAATTTAATCCGATCAAATAAATACTTAAAATATAGTTGTTGTGTTCTTACTTCTTAATATCCTTACTCATTATTAGTTATTAATTAATCAGAAAATAAAATATTCACTCAGTCAGTGGTTTGTGTTCTATTTATCATATAATTTATAGGTGATAATTCATTATCATTATCTCTACATTCATTGATGTGATGAATTTTGAAAAACTAACAAAGTTCATGGTCAATTTTAGCATTCATCACTCTGTAGTATAATGTCCAAATAGTATTATTAAATGTAGATATATTCATATTTCTTGGATAATATAATGAAGATAGCACACAATATTTAATCCACACTATAATCACTTCACTTTTTTTCTTCAGTAGCTGATTGGAAACTGTAGTTATGTGAATCTAAATTATCATCATCACCAATTATATCTTCAGATGATGAATATGCAAATATAATGACTAGTGATAGAATCAACAGAAAGAAAAGATAAGTAAACCAATGAATTTCATTGTTACACTATCTTAAAGAATGTTCTGAATTCAAATGATAAATTGAATGAATAGAAACCTCTTTATATAATAAGAATATACTCACTCATCATAATTAGAATTATTTTGAAAATTTTCAAAATTACTGATTTGAAAATAGAATGATTTTTCAAGTGGAATATTTTAATTTTTTACAGATAAATCATGGCTTCAACCTCGGAGACTCAAAAATGTTTCACAATATTTATTGAAGGGAACATAGGTTGTGGGAAGTCAACACTTTTGAATAATCTCTCAAATGAAGGTGTTGAGATTCATAAAGAGCCTGTGAATAGGTGGCGAGACTTCCATGGTCACAATATCCTTGAACTGTTTTATAGAAACCCTCAAAAATGGGGGTTTATTTTTCAACTAATAGTTCAACTTACTACAATTGATTCTCATTTGAGATCAGCAAAAACTACAAGAAAAGTAATAGAAAGAAGTATACATAGCGCTAGATACTGTTTTGTTGAATATTTATTCAAAGAAGGTTTGATGACTGATTTAGAGTACAAAATAATCGATGATTGGTACAAATGGATTACATCAAACATTGAACTCGAAGGTAATTTGATATTGTACTTGAGAACAGATCCTGAAATTGCATTGGAGAGAATAAAATCACGAGGGCGGGAAGAAGAAAAGGAAATATCACTCTCTTATCTTCAGTCCATTCATCAATTACATGAAGAGTGGTTGGTGAAAAGAAGTAAGTTTACTGGTATCCCTGTAGTAATTATAGATGGAAATGGATCGGAAGAGGTTGTAATTGAAGAGTTTAAAAGAAAATTATGTTTTTAGACTTAAATAAGATAAAAAGATATTTTTTTGATTTTTAAAAGCATTTTTTCATTTCAAACCTATTTTAAAGTTTGTTTTATCAAAAAAGACAAAAAATATCCATTATGGTGTAATGATATTAACCTACATATTATGGTGTAATGGCATTAACCAACATAAACCTATATACCTCTGAAGATTTGAACTGGAATGGTAAGCAGAAACGTTAACCACTACACCATAATGGATATCTATAAACTAGATGTTTTTGTTGTTTAGTTAACTTCAGCTCCTCTAGAGTTAAGACTTATATGTGTAGCTGATATTGAGAGTGATCTCCATTTCAATTGGAACTGTTCTTGAGAGTAGGATATGATGACAGCTACTCCAAGAGATGTATATGAATGATAATAAAACTGTCTTATTGAGAACAATTTAGTATTCTATTTTAAACCCCTTGTACATTAGACTAAGGAAGATAGACTAAGAAAGCACTGGTCTGAGTGCACACTCAGTAGTAAAGGAGTCCTTTCCATAACCAACACCCCCTCACCTACACCTCCACATCACTTCTCCACTTCACTTCACTTCTCCACTTCACTTCACTTCACCACTTCACTTCACTTCTACACTTCACTTCTCCACTCCATTTCACTTCTCCACTTCACTTCACTCCAATTCACTTCACTTCAAGTGGATAGGATAAGTGGATAGATAACAACATTGGGTAGGATCATGTGTTGCATCCACAGCCTCCTGGATAACATCCTCAGAAATATGTGAAATGTCGACAAGATCAGACCTGTAGCGCCCTCTATTCTTTTCAGATGTACAAGAAATGCATAATAATTATGCATCTGATGACTAGACCAGACCTTTCCAGCACACAATTAGCTTGGATCATTGTCATTGGCAGAACTGTTGCATACTAATATAGATGGCAGCACTGTACCCAGATGCTTGTTCAACACAAAGACTCAAAAGCTTATTGATATTCTAATGCCTGAGAAATTTCTCTGTGTTTTCAATTTGAAAACTGTGGAGAGCTTTAACAAAAGAAAGGTTACTTTGAAAATCTTAAAGAGAAATATTTTGTGTCAAAAATGGAATACTATGGGCATTATGATATACCAATCCACAGAGTAAAATCTTTTAACAAAATTGAATGCACTGAAAAATTAGAAAATCATTCTGCCCAAACTTGTGTCCCAGTCCCTGCATATGATTTCAGTTCTGGATCATAGTATGGTTTGGTTGATAGTATGGTTTGGTTGATAGTATGGTCTGGTTGATAGTATGTTTCAGATCATAGTATGGTTTGGTTGATAGTATGTTTCAGATCATGGTATGGTTTGGTTGATAGTATGCTTTGGTTGATAGTATGTTCGGTGCATACTTACTCCCGGAGCATACTTACTCCTGAATGATGTCGATGAATTCTCCTATTTATACTACTCATAAACAGGATAATAATGAGAAGGGAAGGGGAGTAATGTATTCTATTATTCGATTGGACTGAAATATAGTAAAATATTGAATAAACATCATTATTACATTATTTCATAGCCAGCTATATTAAACAATCCATAAGAAGAGATCTACCCACAGCCTTCTGGGAGGGTGAATATGCAAAGATGAACAAAAAAAGGTTAAAAACGAGAAGGAAAAGAGAGTAATGTATTCTATTATTTCATTGGACTGAAATATTCTTGAATATGGTATAAACACCATTTATTTATTATCATTAAGCCAACTATATTAGACAATCCATGAAATGAGAGCTGCCTACAGCCACCTAAAAGGATGAATATGCATAAATCGGATAAAAATGAGAAGGATAGGAGAGTAATGTATTCTATTATTTGATTCTACTGCCCTATTCTTGAATCTGATCTCACCATCATTATTTTATTATTACATAATGCTATATTGAACAATCCTCAAAAGATCTGCCCAGCCTTCTGGGAGGGTGAAAATGCAAATATGAACAAAAAGTATAGAAACGAAGGGAGGAGTAATGTATTCTATTATCTGATTGGACTGTAATATTGTTGAATATAGCATGACCATCATTATTTTATTATTACTAAGCCAGCTATATTAGACAATCCATGAAATGAGATCTGACTTCAGCCACCTAAAGAGGATGCATAAACAGGATAATAATGAGAAGGGAAGGGAGTAATGTATTCTATTATTCGATTGGACTGAAATATAGTAAAATATTGAATAAACATCATTATTACATTATTTCATAGCCAGCTATATTAAACAATCCATAAGAAGAGATCTACCCACAGTCTTCTGGGAGGGTGAATATGCAAAGATGAACAATAAAAGGTTAAAAACTATGAGGAAAGGAAAGTAATTTATTCTATTATTTCATTAAAATAAAATATTCTTAAATATAGCATAAACTTCATTATTTTATAATTACTAAACCAACTATATTAAACAATCCATTAAATGAGATCTGACTTCAGCCAGTCAAGAGGATGAAGATGCATAAACAGGATAAAATGAGAAGGAAGGAGTAATGTATTCTATTATTTGATTGGACTGAAATATTGTTAAATATGGTATAAACATCATTATTTTATTATTACATAGCCAGCTATATTGAACAATCCACAAGAAGAGAACTGCCCACAGCCTTCTGGGAGGTGAATATGCAAGATGAACAAAAAAGGTTAAAAACGAGAAGGAAAGGAGAGTAATGTGTTCTATTATTTCATTGGAATGAAATATTCTTAAATATGGTATAAACACCATTTATTTATTATCAATTAGCCAACTCTATTGGACAATCTAGAAAATGAGAGCTGACTAATGCCACCTAAAAAGATGAATATGCATAAATCGGATAAAAATGAGAAGGATAGGAGAGTAATGTATTCTATTATTTGATTGGACTGCAAATGTTGTTAAATATGATATAAACATCATTATTTATTATTACATAGCCAGCTATATTGAACAATCCTCAAAAGGGGGGCTGAGCAGCCTTGTGGGAGGCAGAATGTACAAAGATGAACAAAAAGGTATAGTAAAGAGAAGGAAAAGAGAGTAATGTATTCTATTATCTGATTGGACTGTAATATTGTTGAATATAGCATGACCATCATTATTTTATTATTACTAAGCCAGCTATATTAGACAATCCATGAAATGAGATCTGACTTCAGCCACCTAAGAGTATGAAGATGCATAAACAGGATAAAAATGAGAAGGGAAGGGGAGTAATGTATTCTATTATTTGATTGGACTGAAATATTGTTATGTATGGAATAAACATCATTATTTTATAATTACATAGCCAGCTATATTGAACAATCCATAAAAAGAGATCTAGCCACAGCCTGCTGGGAGGGTGAAAATGCAAAGATGAACAAAAAAAGTATAGAAACGAGAAGGGAAGGAGAGTAATGTATTCTATTTTTTGATGGACTGAAATATTGTTAAATATAGCATGAACATCATTATTCTATTATTACTAAGCCAGCTATATTAGACAATCCATGAGATGAGATCTGACTTCAGCCACCTAAGAGGATGAAGATGCATAAACAGGATAATAATGAGAAGGGAAGGCGAGTAATGTATTCTATTATTTGATTGGACTGAAATATTGTTAAATATGGTATAAACATCATTATTTTATTAAATTGTTAGGTAATGACACATTGCCACCATACAGTTGCTGTTAAATCATAATAATTAATTGAACGAAATTCCTAATTATTAATGCCATATAATATTCTGAAGACTTTGCTTTTGCAAATCTTGACAACAGATTCATTGCTAGTATGGAAATCCGATGAACGCTACTGCACAAAACATTCTTCCCCGGGCGGGACTCGAGCCCAGCACCTCTGGTATTCATGACCTGCGCCTTATCCCCGCGACCACCGAGGACCTTCTGTATAGCAGCGCTCACTTTTGACCTAGCCAATTTAGCCAGATAATATTGTTGGAAGGTACGACATTGCAACCATACAGTTGCTGTTAAATCATAATAATTAATTGAACGAAATTCCTAATTATTAATGCCATATAATATTCTGAAGACTTTTGCTTTTGCAAATATTGACAACAGATTAATAGCTAGTAAGGAATTCGATGAACGCTACTGCACAAAAACTTTCTCCCGGCGGGAATCCAACCCAGCACCTCTGGTATTCATGACCAGCGCCTTATCCACTCGACCACCGGAGATCTTCTGTATAGCAGCGCTCATTTTGACTTAGCCAATTTAGCCAGATAATATTAAGTTGAAGGTAATGAGACATTGCAACCATAAGTTGCTGTTAAATCATAATAATTAATTGAACGAAATTCTAATTATTAATGCCATATAATATTCTGAAGACTTTGCTTTTGCAAATATTGACAACAGATTAATAGCTAGTAAGGAATTCGATGAACGCTACTGCACAAAAACTTTCTCCCGGCGGGAATCGAACCCAGCACCTCTGGTAGTATTCATGACCAGCGCTTATCCACTCGACCACCGGAGATCTTCTGTATGCAGCGCTCATTATGACTCAGCCAATTCAGCCAGATAATATTAAGTTGGAAGGTATGAGACATTGCAACCATACAGTTGCTGTTAAATCATAATAATTAATTGAACGAAATTCCTAATTATTAATGCCATATAATATTCTGAAGACTTTTGCTTTTGCAAATATTGACAACAGATTAATAGCTAGTAAGGAATTTGATGAACGCTACTGCACAAAAAACTTTCTCCCAAGGGAATCGATCCCAGCACCTCTGGTATTCATGACCAGCGCCTTATCCACTCGACCACCGGAGATCTTCTGTATAGCAGCGCTCATTTTGACTTAGCCAATTTTAGCCAGATAATATTAAGTTGGAAGGTAATGAGACATTGCGACCATACAGTTGCTGTTAAATCATAATAATTAATTGAACGAAATTCCTAATTATTAATGCCATATAATATCCTGAAGACTTTTGCTTTTTGCAAATATTGACAACAGATTAATAGCTAGTAAGGAATTTGATGAATGCTACTGCACAAAACTTTTTCCAGGGCGGAAATCGAACCCAGCACCTCTGGTATTCATGACCAGCGCCTTATCCACTGACCACCGGAGATCTTCTGTATAGCAGCGCCTCATTTTGACTTAGCCAATTTAGCCAGATAATATTAAGTTGGAAGGTAATGAGGCATTGCAACCATACAGTTGCTGTTAAATCATAATAATTAATTGAACAAAATTCTAATTATTAATGCCATATAATATTCTGAAGACTTTTGCTTTTGCAAATATTGACAACAGATTAATAGCTAGTAAGGAATTCGATGAACGCTACTGCACAAAAAAACTTTCTCCCAGGCGGAATCGAACCCAGCACCTCTGGTATTCATGACCAGCGCCTTATCCACTCAACCACCGGAGATCTTCTGTGTAGCAGCGCTCATTTTTGACTTAGCCAATTTAGCCAGATAATATTAAGTTGGAAGGTAATGAGACATTGCAACCATACAGTTGCTGTTAAATCATAATACTGAACGAAATTCCTAATTATTAATGCCATAATATTCTGAAGACTTTGCTTTTTGCAAATATTGACAACAGATTAATAGCTAGTAAGGAATTCGATGAACGCTACTGCACAAAAAACTTTCTCCCCGGGCGGGAATCGAACCCAGCACCTCTGGTATTCATGACCAGCGCCTTATCCACTCGACCACCGGAGATCTTCTGTATAGCAGCGCTCATTTTTGACTTAGCCAATTTAGCCAGATAATATTAAGTTGGAAGGTAATGAGTTTTTATTCTGAAGCAAAAGACTTTTTTATTCTGAAGCAAAAGTCTTCAGAATATTATATGGCATTAATAATTAGGAATTTCGTTCAATTAATTATTATGATTTAACAGCAACTGTATGGTTGCAATGTCTCATTACCTTCCAACTTAATATTATCTGGCTAAATTGGCTAAGTCAAAAATGAGCGCTGCTATACAGAAGATCTCCGGTGGTCGAGTGGATAAGGCGCTGGTAATGAATACCAGAGGTGCTGGGTTCGATTCCCGCCCGGGGAGAAACTTTTTGTGCAGTAGCGTTCATCGAATTCCTTACTAGCTATTAATCTGTTGTCAATATTTGCAAAAGCAAAATTCTTCAGAATATTATATGGCATTAATAATTAGGAATTTCGTTCAATTAATTATTATGATTATTTTATTATTACATAGCCAGCTATATTGAACAATCCACAAGAAGAGAAATGCCCACAGCCTTCTGGGAGGGTGAATATGCAAAGAAGAACAAAAAAAGGTTAAAAACGAGAAGGAAAGGAGAGTAATGTATTCTATTATTTCATTGGAATGAAATATTCTTAAATATGGTATAAACACCATTTATTTATTATCATTAAGCCAACTATATTAGACAATCCATGAAATGAGAGCTGCCTACAGCCACCCAAAAGGATGAATATGCATAGATCGGATAAAAATGAGAAGGATAGGAGAGTAATGTATTCTATTATTTCATTGGACTGAAATATTGTTAAATATGGTATAAACACCCTTCATTTATTATCATTAAGCCAGCTATATTAGACAATCCATGAAATGAGAGCTGCCTACAGCCACCTTAGAGGATGAAGATGCATAAACAGGATAAAAATGAGAAGGAAAGAGGAGTAATGTATTCTATTATTTGATTGGACTGCAAAATTGTTAAATATGATATAAACATCATCATTTTATAATTACAAAGCCAGCTATATTGAACAATCCATAAAAAGAGATCTACCCACAGCCTTCTGGAAGGGTGAAAATGCAAAGATAAACAAAAAAAGTATAGAAACGAGAAGTGAAGGAGAGTAATGTATTCTATTATCTGATTGGACTGAAATAATGTTAAATATAGCATAAACATCATTATTTTATTATTACTAAGCCAGCTATATCAGACAATCCATGAAATGAGATCTTACTTCAGCCACCTAAGAGGATGAAGATGCAAAAACAGGATAAAAATGAGAAGGGAAGGGGATTAATGTTTTCTATTATTTGATTGGACTGAAATATTGTTGAATATGGTATAAACATCATTATTTTATTATTACAAAGCCAGATATATTGTACAATCCATAAAAAGAGATCTAACCACAGCCTTCTGGGAGGATGAATATGCAAAGATGAACAAAAAAAGGTTAAAAACGAGAAGGAAAGGAGAGTAATGTATTCTATTATTTTATTGGACTGAAATATTGTTAAATATGATATAAACACCATTCATTTATTATCATTAAGCCAACTATATTAGACAATCCATGAAATGAGAGCTGCCTACAGCCACCTAAGAGGATGAAGATGCATAAACAGGATAAAAATGAGAAGGGAAGGGGATTAATGTATTCTATTATTTGATTGGACTGAAATATTGTTGAATATGGTATAAACATCATTATTTTATTATTACAAAGCCAGATATATTGTACAATCCATAAAAAGAGATCTAACCACAGCCTTCTGGGAGGATGAATATGCAAAGATGAACAAAAAAAGTATAGAAACGAGAAGGGAAGGAGAGTATTGTATTCTATTATCTGATTGGACTGTAATATTGTTAAATATAGCATGACCATCATTATTTTATTATTACTAAGCCAGCTATATTAGACAATCCATGAAATGAGATCTGACTTCAGCCACCTAAGAGTATGAAGATGCATAAACAGGATAAAAATGAGAAGGGAAGGGGAGTAATGTATTCTATTATTTGATTGGACTGAAATATTGTTATATATGGAATAAACATCATTATTTTATAATTACATAGCCAGCTATATTGAACAATCCATAAAAAGAGATCTAGCCACAGCCTGCTAGGAGGGTGAAAATGCAAAGATGAACAAAAAAAGTATAGAAACGAGAAGGGAAGGAGAGAAATGTATTCTTTTATCTGATTGGACTGAAATATTGTTATATATGGAATAAACATCATTATTTTATAATTACTAAGCCAGCTATATTAGACAATCCATGAAATGAGATCTGACTTCAGCCAGTCAAGAGGATGAAGATGCATAAACAGGATAAAAATGAGAAGGGAAGGCGAGTAATGTATTCTATTATTTGATTGGACTGAAATATTGTTAAATATAGCATAAACTTCATTATTCTATTATTACATAGCCAGCTATATTGAACAATCCACAAGAAGAGAACTGCCCATAGCCTTCTTGGAGGGTGAATATGCAAAGATGAACAAAAAAAGGTTAAAAACGAGAAGGAAAGGAGAGTAATGTATTCTATTATTTCATTGGAATAAAATATTCTTGAATATGGTATTAACACCATTTATTTATTATCATTAAGCCAACTATATTAGACAATCCATGAAATGAGAGCTGCCTACAGCCACCTAAAAGGATGAATATGCATAAATCGGATAATAACGAGAAGGAGAGGAGAGTGATGTACTCTGTTATTTGAATGGACTTGTATATTGTCAAATATGATATAGACATCATTATTTAATCATTACATAGCCATCTATATTGAACAATTCATCAAAAGAGATCTGCCTACTGCCTTCTGAGAGGAAGAATATGCAAAGATGAACAAAAAAAGTATAGAAACGAGAAGGGAAGGAGAGTAATGTATTCTATTATCTGATTGGACTGTAATATTGTTGAATATAGCATGACCATCATTATTTTATTATTACTAAGCCAGCTATATTAGAAAATCCATGAAATGAGATCTGACTTCAGCCACCTACGAGGATGAAGATGCATGAACAGGATGAAAATGAGAAAGATAGGAGAGTAATGTATTCTATTATTCGATTGAACTGAAATATTGGTGAATATGGTATAAACATCATTATTTTATTATTACATAGCCAGCTATATTGAACAATCCACAAGAAGAGAACTGCCCACAGCCTTCTAGGAGGGTGAATATGCAAACATGAACAAAAAAAGGTTAAAAACGAGAAGGAAAGGAGAGTAATTTATTCTATTATTTCATTGGAATAAAATATTCTTGAATATGGTATTAACACCATTTATTTATTATCATTAAGCCAACTATGCTAAGAATATCATGGACTGAACATGTCACTAATGCAGAGAGGTACTGCAAAGAATGAACCATAAAGGCAGAAATCATATGAACACCATCAAGATTCGAAAACTGCAATATCTAGGCCACATCATGAGGAAATGACTCCAAGTACCGTCTACTACAGACAATCATCAGGAAAAATCGATGGAAGAAGAGGTCCGGAGAGGAGACTATCATGGCTGCATAACCTCAGGAGTGGACCGGGAGAAACGTCCATTGAACTTTTCCGCATGGCTATGGACAAGATGAAACATGGCCAACTGGTCACCAGCATCCGTAACGGATAGGGAACCACAAAGAAGAAGAAGAAGAAGCCAACTATATTAGACAATCCATGAAATGAGCTGCCTACAGCCACCTAAAAGGATGAATATGCATAAATCGGATAAAAATGAGAAGGATAGGAAAGTAATGTATTCTATTATTTGATTGGACTGCAATATTGTTAAATATGATATAAACATCATTATTTTATTATTACATAGCCAGCTATATTGAACAATCCATAAAAAGAGATCTAGCCACAGCCAGCTGGGAGGGTGAAAATGCAAAGATAAACAAAAAAAGTATAGAAACGAGAAGGAATAGAGAGTAATGTATTCTATTATCTGATTGGACTGAAATATTGTTGAATATAGCATGAACATCATTATTCTATTATTACTAAGCCAGCTATATTAGACAATCCATGAGATGAGATCTGACTTCAGCCACCTAAGAGGATGACGATGCATAAACAGGATAATAATGAGAAGGGAAGGGGAGTAATGTATTCTATTATTCGATTGGACTGAAATATAGTAAAATATTGAATAAACATCATTATTACATTATTCCATAGCCAGCTATATTAAACAATCCATAAGAAGAGATCTACCCACAGCCTTCTGGGAGGTTGAATATGCAAAGATGAACAAAAAAAAGGTTAATAACGAGAAGGAGAGGAGAGTAATGTATTCTATTATTTCATTGGACTGAAATATTGTTAAATATAGCATAAACTTCATTATTTTATTATTACATAGCCAGCTATATTGAACAATCCACAAGAAGAGAACTGCCCACAGCCTTCTTGGAGGGTGAATATGCAAAGATGAACAAAAAAAGGTTAAAAACGAGAAGGAAAGGAGAGTAATGTATTCTATTATTTCATTGGAATAAAATATTCTTGAATATGGTATTAACACCATTTATTTATTATCATTAAGCCAACTATATTAGACAATCCATGAAATGAGAGCTGCCTACAGCCACCTAAAAGGATGAATATGCATAAATCGGATAAAAATGAGAAGGATAGGAGAGTAATGTATTCTATTATTTGATTGGACTGTCATTGTTAAATATGGTATAAACATCATTATTTTATTATTACATAGCCAGCTATATTGAACAATCCATAAAAAGAGATCTAGCCACAGCCTGCTGGGAGGGTGAAAATGCAAAGATGAACAAAAAAAGGTTAAAAACGAGAAGGAAAGGAGAGTAATGTATTCTATTATTTCATTGGAATGAAATATTGTTAAATATAGCATAAACACCATTTATTTATTATCATTAAGCCAACTATATTAGACAATCCATGAAATGAGAGCTGCCTACAGCCACCCAAAAGGATGAATATGCATAAATAGGATAAAAATGAGAAGGATAGGAGAGTAATGTATTCTATTATTTGATTGGACTGCAATATTGTTAAATGTGATATAAACATCATTATTTTATTATTACATAGCCAGCAATATTGAACAATCCTCAAAGAGATCTGCCCAGCCTTCTGGGAGGGTGAAAATGCAAAGATGAACAAAAAGTATAGAAACGAGAAGGAAGGAGAGTAATGTATTCTATTATCTGATTGGACTGAAATTTTGTTAAATATAGCATGACCATCATTATTTTATTATTACTAAGCAAGCTATATTAGACAATCCATGAAATGAGATCTGACTTCAGCCACCTAAGAGTATGAAGATGCATAAACAGGATAAAAATGAGAAGGGAAGGAGTAATGGATTCTATTATTTGATTGGACTGAAATATTGTTAAATATGGAATAAAACATCATTATTTTATAATTACATAGCCAGCTATATTGAATAATCCATAAAAAGAGATCTAGCCACAGCCTGCTGGGAGGGTGAAATGCAAAGATGACCAAAAACAGGTTAGAAACGAGAAGGGAAGGAGAGTAATGTATTCTGTTATCTGATTGGACTGAAATATTGTTAAATATAGCAAGAACATCATTATTCTATTATTACATAGCCAGCTATATTGAACAATCCTCAAAAAGAGATCTGCCCACAGCCACCTAAGAGGATGAGGATGCATAAACAGGATAATAATGAGAAGGGAAGGAGAGTAATGTATTCTATTATTCGATTGGACTGAAATATTGTTAAATATTGAATAAACATCATTATTTTGTTATTACATGGCCAGCTATATTAAACAATCCATAAGAAGAGATCTACCAACAGCCTTCTGGGAGGGTGAATATGCAAAGATGAACAAAAAGGTTAAAAACGAGAAGGAAAGGAGAGTAATGTATTCTACTATTTCATTGGACTGAAATATTGTCAAATATAGCATAAACTTCATTATTTTATAATTACTAAGCCAGCTATATTAGACAATCCATGAAATGAGATCTGACTTCAGCCAGTCAAGAGGATGAAGATGCATAAACAGGATAATAATGAGAAGGGAAGGGGAGTAATGTATTCTATTATTTGATTGGACTGAAATATTGTTAAATATGGTATAAACATCATTATTTTATTATTACATAGCCAGCTATATTGAACAATCCACAAGAAGAGAACTGCCCACAGCCTTCTGGGAGGGGGAATATGCAAAGATGAACAAAAAGGTTAAAACGAGAAGGAAAGGAGAGTAATGTATTATATTATCTCATTTGAATGAAATATTCTTAAATATAGTATAAACACCATTTATTTATTATCATTAAGCCAACTATATTAGACAATCCATGAAATGAGAGCTGCCTACAGCCACCTAAAAGGATGAATATGCATAAATCGGATAAAAATGAGAAGGATAGGAGAGTAATGTATTCTATTATTTGATTGGACTGCAATATTGTTAAATATGATATAAACATCATTATTTTATTATTACATAGCCAGCTATATTGAACAATCCTCAAAAAGAGATCTGCCCAGCCTTCTGGGAGGGTGAAAATGCAAAGATGAACAAAAAAAGTATAGAAACGAGAAGGGGAGGAGAGTAATGTATTCTATTATCTGATTGGACTGTAATATTGTTGAATATAGCATGACCATCATTATTTTATTATTACTAAGCCAGCTATATTAGACAATCCATGAAATGAGATCTGACTTCAGCCACCTAAGAGTATGAAGATGCATAAACAGGATAAAAATGAGAAGGGAAGGGGAGTAATGTATTCTATTATTTGATTGGACTGAAATATTGTTAAATATGGAATAAACATCATTATTTTATAATTACATAGCCAGCTATATTGAACAATCCATGAAATGAGATCTTACCACAGCCTGCTGGGGGTGAATATGAAAGATGCTGAAAAGTATAAAATGAGAAGGGAAGGAGAGTAATGTATTCTATTATCTGATTGGACTGAAATATTGTTAGATATAGCATGAACATCATTATCTTTTATCATTACTAAGCCAGCTATATTAGACAATCCATGAAATGAGATCTGACTTCAGCCACCGCAGAGGATGAAGATGCATAAACAGGATAAAAATGAGAAGGAAGGGAGTAATGTATTCTATTCTTCGATTGGACTGGGATGT
This sequence comes from Laodelphax striatellus, assembly GCA_017141395.1. NCBI lineage: Eukaryota > Metazoa > Arthropoda > Insecta > Hemiptera > Delphacidae > Laodelphax > Laodelphax striatellus. Next base: position 2,439,346 of record CM029531.1, read on the forward strand.
AGGTAAAGATTGAATAAACATCATTATTTTATTATTTCATAGCCAGCTATATTAAACAATCCATAGGAAGAGATCTACCCACAGCCTTCTGGGAGGGTGAATATGCAAGATGAACAAAAAAGGATAAAAACGAGAAGGGAAGGAGAGCAATGTATTCTATTATTTCATTGGACTGAAATATTGTTAAATATAGAATAAATTTCATTATTTTATAATTAATAAGCCAGCTATATTAGACAATCCATGAAATGAGATCTGACTTCAGCCAGTCAAGAGGATAAAGATGCATAAACAGGATAAAAATGAGAAGGGAAGGCGAGTAATGTATTCTATTATTTGATTGGACTGGAATATTGTTAAATATGGTATGAACATCATTATTTTATTATTACATAGCCAGCTATATTAGACAATCCAAGAAGAGAACTGCCCACAGCCTTCTGGGAGGGTGAATATGCAAAGATGAACAAAAAGGTTTAATAAGAGAAGGAAAGGAGAGTAAGGTATTCTATTATTTCATTGGAATGAAATATTCTTAAATATGGTATAAAACACCATTTATTTATTATCATTAAGTCTACTCTGTTAGACAAGCCATGAAATGAGAGCTGCCTACAGCGACCTAAATGGATGAATATGCATAAAGCGGATAAAAATGAGAAGGATAGCAGAGTAATGTATTCTATTATTTGATTGGACTGCAATATTGTTAAATATGATATAAACATCATTATTTTATTATTACATAGCCAGCTATATTGAACAATCCTTAAAAAGAGATCTGAAAACAGCCTTCTGGGAGGGTGAAAATACAAAGATTAAAAATCAAAGTATAGAAACGAGAAGGGAGGAGAGTAATGTATTCTATTATCTGATTGGACTGAAATATTGTTAAATATAGCATGACCATCATTATTTTATTATTACTAAGCCAGCTATATTAGACAATCCATGAAATGAGATCTGACTTCAGCCACCTAAGAGGATGACGATGCATAAACAGGATAATAATGAGAAGGGAAGGGGGTAATGTATTCTATTATTTGATTGGACTGAAATATTGTAAAATATTGAATAAACATCATTATTACATTATTTCATAGCCAGCTATATTAAACAATCCATAAGAAGAGATCTACCACAGCCTTCTGGAGGATATGCAAGATGAACAAAAAGGTTAAAACGAGAAGGAAAGAGAGTAATGTATTCTATTATTTCATTGGACTGAAATATTGTTACATATAGCATAAACTTCATTATTTTATAATTACTAATCCAGTTATATTAGACAATGCATGAAATTAGAGTTAGCTTCAGCGAGCCAAGAGGATGATGATGTATTAACAGGATATAAATGAGAAGGAATGCGAGTAATGTATTCTATTATTTGATTGGACTGAAATATTGTTAAATATGGTATAAACATCATTATTTTATTATTACATAGCCAGCTATATTGAACAATCCACAAGAAGAGAACTGCCCACAGCCTTCTGGGAGGGTGAATATGCAAAGATGAACAAAAAAAGGTTAAAAACGAGAAGGAAAGGAGGTAATGTATTCTATTATTTCATTGGAATGAAATATTCTTAAATATGGTATAAACACCATTTATTTATTATCATTAAGCCAACTATATTAGACAATCCATGAGATGAGAGCTGCCTACAGCCACCTAAAAGGATGAATATGCAAAAATCGGATAAAAAGGAGAAGGATAGGTGAGGAATGTATTCTATTATTTGATTGGACTGCAAGTATTGTTAAATATGATATAAACATCATTATTTTATTATTACATAGCCAGCTATATTGAACAATCCTCAAAGAGATCTGCCTTCTGGGGGTGAAAAATGCAAGATGAACAAAAAAGTATAGAAACGAGAAGGGAGGAGAGTAATGTGTTCTATTATCTGATTGGACTGTAATATTGTTGAATATGGTATGAACATCATTATTTTATTATTACTAAACCAGCTATATTAGACAATCCATGAAATGAGATCTGACTGCCACCTAAGAGGATGAAGATGCATAAACAGGATAAAATGAAAGGAAGGAGATAATGTATTCTATTATTTGATTGGACTGAAATATTATTAAATATGGTATAAACATCATTATTTTATTATTACATGGCCAGCTATATTGAACAATCCACAAGAAGAGATCTGCCCACAGCCTTCTTGGAGGTGAATATGCAAGATGAACAAAAAGTTAAAAAAACGAAGGAAGAGAGAGTAATGTATTCTATTATTTCATTGGACTGAAATATTGTTAAATATAGCATAAACTTCATTATTTATTATTACTAAGCCAGCTATATTAGACAATCCATGAAATGAGATCTGACTTCAGCCACCTAAAAGGATGAAGATGCATAAACAGGATAAAAATGAGAAGGAAGGAGAGTAATGTATTCTATTATTTGATTGGACTGAAATATTGTTAAATATGATATAAACATCATTATTTTATTATTACATAGCCAGCTATATTGAACAATCCATAAAAGAGATCTAGCCACAGCCTGCTGGGAGGGTGAAAATGCAAGATGAACAAAAAGTATAGACACGAGAAGGAAGGAGAGTAATGTATTCTATTATCTGATTGGTCTGAAATATTGTTGAATATAGCATGAACATCATTATTCTATTATTACTAAGCCAGCTATATTAGACAATCCATGAGATGAGATCTGACTTCAGCCACCTAAGAGGATGACGCAGCATAAACAGCATAATAATGAGAAGGGAAGGGAGTAATGTATTCTATTATTTGATTGGACTGAAATATTGTAAAATATTGAATAAACATCATTATTTTATTATTACATAGCCAGCTATATTAAACAATCCATAAGAAGAGATCTGCCACAGCCTTCTGGGAGGGTGAAAATGCAAAGATGAACAAAAAAGGTATAGAAACGAGAAGGAAAGGAGAGTAATGTATTCTATTATCTCAGTTGGACTGTAATATTGTTGAATATAGCATGAACTTCATTATTTTATTATTACTAAGCCAGCTATATTAGACAATCCATGAAATGAGATCTGACTTCAGCCAGTCAAGAGGATGAAGATGCATAAACAGGATAAAATGAGAAGGAAGGAGGGTAATGTATTCTATTATTTGATTGGACTGAAATATTGTTAAATATGGTATAAACATCATTATTTTATTATCATGAGCCAGCTATATTGAACAATCCACAAGAAGAGAACTGCCCACAGCCTTCTGGGAGGGTGAATATGCAAAGATGAACAAAAAGGTTAAAAACGAGAAGGAAGGAGAGTAATGTATTCTATTATTTCATTGGAATGAAATATTCTTAAATATGGTATAACACCATTTATTTATTATCATTAAGCCAACTATATTAGACAATCCATGAAATGAGAGCTGCCTACAGCCACCTAAAAGGATGAATATGCATAAATCGGATAAAAATGAGAAGGATAGGAGAGTAATGTATTCTATTATTTGATTGGACTGATATTGTTAAATATGATATAAACATCATTACTTTATAATTACATAGCCAGCTATATTGAACAATCCATAAAAGAGATCTGCCACACAGCCTTCTGGGAGGGTGAAAATGCAAAGATGAACAAAAAGTATAGAAACGAGAAGGAAGGAGGTAATGTATTCTATTATCTGATTGGACTGAAATATTGTTGAATATAGCATGAACATCATTATTCTATTATTACTAAGCCAGCTATATTAGACAATCCATGAAATGAGATCTGACTTCAGCCACTAAGAGGATGACGATGCATAAACAGGATAATAATGAGAAGGGAAGGGGGTATTGTGTTCTATTATTCGATTGGACTGAAATATAATAAAATATTGAATAAACATCATTATTACATTATTCCATAGCCAGCTATATTAAACAATCCATGAAATGAGATCTACAGCCTTCTAGGGTGAATATGCAAGATGAACAGGAAAAACGAGAAGGAAGGAGAGTAATGTATTCTGTTATTTCGGTGGACTGAAATATTCTTGAATATGGTATAAACACCGTTATTTATTATCATTAAGCCAGCTATATTGACAATCCATGAAACAGGATAAAAATGAGAAGGGAAGGAGAGTAATGTATTCTATTATTTGATTGGACTGAATATTGTTGAATATAGCATAAACATCATTATTTTATTATTACTAAGCCAGCTATATTGGACAATCCAAAATGAGATCTGACCTTCTGGGAGGGTGAAAATGCAAAGATGAACATAAACAGGATAGAAATGAGAAGGGAAGGAGAGTAATGTATTCTATTATCTGATTGCACTGAAATATTTTCAAATATGGTATAAACATCATTATTTTATTGTTACATAGCCAGCTATATTGAACAATACATGAAGAAGAGATCTACTTCAGCCTTCTAAGGGAGGGTGAATATGCAAAGATGAACAAAAAGGATAAAACGAGAAGGAAAGGAGTAATGTGTTCTATTATTTCATTGGACTGAAATATTCTTAAATATGGTATAAACATCATTATTTTATTATTATTAAGCCAGCTATATTAGACAATCCATGAAATGAGAGCTGCCTACAGCCTAAAAGGATGAATATGCATAAATCGGATAAAAAAAGGATGAGAAGGAAAGGAGAGTAATGTATTCTATTATTTGATTGGACTGCAATATTGTTAAATATGGTATAAACATTATTATTTATAATTACATAGCCAGCTATATTGAACAATCCATGAAATGAGATCTGCCTTCAGCCTTCTGGGAGGATGAAGATGCATAAACAGGATAAAATGAGAAGGAAGGAGAGTAATGTGTTCTATTATTTGATTGGACTGAAATATTGTTAAATATGGTATAAACACCATTATTTTATTATTATCATTAAGCCAGCTATATTAGGCGCTCCATGAAATGAGATCTGGCTTCAGCCACCTAAGAGGATGAATATGCATAAACAGGATAAAAATGAGAAGGGAAGGAGAGTAAAGCATTATATTATCGGATAGGACAGAAATATTATTAAATATGTTATAAACATCAGCATTTTAATATTAAATAGACAGCTATATTGAACAATCCACAAGAAGAGATCTGCCACAGCCTTCTGGGAGGGTGAAAATGCAAAGATGAACAAAAAAAGGTTAAAAACGAGAAGGGAAGGAGAGTAATGTATTCTATTATTTCATTGGTTTGAGATATTGTTAAAGATAGCTAAAACGTCATTATTTTATTATTACTAAGCCAGCTATATTAGACAATCCATGAAATGAAATCTGACTTCAGCCAGCTAAGAGGATGAAGATGCATAAACAGGATAAAAATGAGAAGGGAAGGAGAGTAATGTATTCTATTATTTGATTGGACTGAAATATTGTTATATATGGAATAAACATCATTATTTTATAATTACATAGCCAGCTATATTGAACAATCCATAAAAAGAGATCTAGCCACAGCCTGCTGGGAGGGTGAAAATGCAAAGATGAACAAAAAAAGTATAGAAACGAGAAAGGAAGGAGAGTAATGTATTCTATTATCTGATTGGACTGAAATATTGTTGAATATAGCATGAACATCATTATTCTATTATTACTTAGCCAGCTATATTAGACAATCCATGAAATGAGATCTGACTTCAGCCACCTAAGAGGATGAAGAGGCATAAACAGGATAATAATGAGAAGGAAGGGAGTAATGTATTCTATTATTCGATTGGACTGAAATATAGTAAAATATTGAATAAACATCATTATTACATTATTTCATAGCCAGCTATATTAAACAATCCATAAGAAGAGATCTACCCACAGCCTTCTGGGAGGGTGAATATGCAAAGATGAACAAAAAAAGGTTAAAAACGAGAAGGAAAAGAGAGTAATGTATTCTATTATTTCATTGGACTGAAATATTGTTGAATATAGCATAAACTTCATTATTTTATAATTACTAAGCCAGCTATATTAGACAATCCATGAAATGAGATCTGACTTCAGCCAGTCAAGAGGATGAAGATGCATAAACAGGATAAAAATGAGAAGGGAAGGCGAATAATGTATTCTATTATTTGATTGGACTGAAATATTGTTAAATATGGTATAAACATCATTATTTTATTATTACATAGCCAGCTATATTGAACAATCCACAAGAAGAGAACTGCCCACAGCCTTCTGGGAGGGTGAATATGCAAAGATGAACAAAAAAAGGTTAAAAACGAGAAGGAAAGGAGAGTAATGTATTCTATTATTTCATTGGAATGAAATATTCTTAAATATGGTATAAACACCATTTATTTATTATCATTAAGCCAACTATATTAGACAATCCATGAAATGAGAGCTGCCTACAGCCACCTAAAAGGATGAATATGCATAAATCGGATAAAAATGAGAAGGATAGGAGAGTAATGTATTCTATTATTTGATTGGACTGCAATATTGTTGAATATGATATAAACATCATTATTTTATTATTACATAGCCAGCTATATTGAACAATCCACAAAAAAAGATCTGCCCACAGCCTTCTGGGAGGGTGAATATGCAAAGATGAACAAAAAAGTATAGAAACGAGAAGGGAAGGAGAGTAATGTATTCTATTATCTGATTGGACTGAAATATTGTTAAATATAGCATGAACATCATTATTTTATTATTACTAAGCCAGCTATATTAGACAATCCATGAAATGAGATCTGACTTCAGCCACCTAAGAGGATGAAGATGCATAAACAGGATAATAATGAGAAGGGAAGGGGAGTAATGTATTCTATTATTCGATTGGACTGAAATATAGTAAAATATTGAATAAACATCATTATTACATTATTTCATAGCCAGCTATATTAAACAATCCATAAGAAGAGATCTACCCACAGCCTTCTGGGAGGGTGAATATGCAAAGATGAACAAAAAAAGGTTAAAAACGAGAAGGAAAAGAGAGTAATGTATTCTATTATTTCATTGGACTGAAATATTGTTAAATATAGCATAAACTTCATTATTTTATAATTACTAAGCCAGCTATATTAGACAATCCATGAATTAGATCTGACTTCAGCCAGGCAAGAGCATGAAGAGCCATAAACGGGATAAAAATGAGTAGCGAATGAGAGTAATGTATCCCATTATGTGACGGGACAGAAATATTGTTGAATATGCAATAAACATCATTATTTTATTATTACATAGCCAGCTATATTGAACAATCCACAAGAAGAGATCTACCCACAGCCTTCTGGGAGGGTGAATATGCAAAGATGAACAAAAAGGTATAAAACGAGAAGGAAAGGAGAGTAATGTATTCTATTATTTCATTGGAATGAAATATTGTTAAATATGGTATGAACATCATTTATTTATTATTACTAAGCCAGCTATATTAGACAATCCATGAAATCAGAGCTCCCTACAGCCACACAAAAGGATGAATATGCATAAACAGGATAAAAATGAGAAGGAAAGGGGAGTAATGTATTCTATTATTTGATTGGACTGCAATATTGTTAAATATGATATAAACATCATTATTTTATTATTACATAGCCAGCTATATTGAACAATCCTCAAAAAGAGATCTGCCCAGCCTTCTGGGAGGGTGAAAATGCAAAGATGAACAAAAAAAGTATAGAAACGAGAAGGGAAAGAGAGTAATGTATTCTATTATCTGATTGGACTGTAATATTGTTAAATATAGCATGACCATCATTATTTTATTATTACTAAGCCAGCTATATTAGACAATCCATGAAATGAGATCTGACTTCAGCCACCTAAGAGGATGAAGATGCATAAACAGGATAAAAATGAGAAGGGAAGGCGAGTAATGTATTCTATTATTTGATTGGACTGAAATATTGTTAAATATGGTATAAACATCATTATTTTATTATTACATAGCCAGCTATATTGAACAATCCACAAGAAGAGAACTGCCCACAGCCTTCTTGGAGGGTGAATATGCAAAGATGAACAAAAAAAGTTAAAAACGAGAAGGAAAAGAGAGTAATGTATTCTATTATTTCATTGGAATGAAATATTCTTAAATATGGTATAAACACCATTTATTTATTATCATTAAGCCAACTATATTAGACAATCCATGAAATGAGAGCTGCCTACAGCCACCTAAAAGGATGAATATGCATAAATCGGATAAAAATGAGAAGGATAGGAGAGTAATGTATTCTATTATTTGATTGGACTGCAATATTGTTAAATATGATATAAACATCATTATTTTATTATTACATAGCCAGCTATATTGAACAATCCATAAAAAGAGATCTAGCCACAGCCTGCTGGGAGGGTGAAAATGCAAAGATGAACAAAAAAAGTATAGAAACGAGAAGGGAAGGAGAGTAATGTATTCTATTATCTGATTGGACTGAAATATTGTTGAATATAGCATGAACATCATTATTCTATTATTACTAAGCCAGCTATATTAGACAATCCATGAGATGAGATCTGACTTCAGCCACCTAAGAGGATGAAGATGCATAAACAGGATAATAATGAGAAGGAAGGAGTAATGTATTCTATTATTCGATTGGACTGAAATATAGTTATATATTGAATAAACATCATTATTTCATTATTCCATAGCCAGCTATATTAAACAATCCATAAGAAGAGATCTACCCACAGCCTGCTGGGAGGGTGGATAGGCAGAGATGAACAAAAAAAGGGTGAAAACGCGAGGGGAAAGAGAGGAATGTATTCTATTATTTCATTGGACGGAAAGATTGTTGAATATGGCATGAACTGCATTATTTTATAATTACTAAGCCAGCTATATTAGACAATCCATGAGAATGAGATCTGACTTCAGCCAGTCAAGAGGATGAAGATGCATAAACAAGGATAATAATAGAAGGGAAGGGCAGTAATGTATTCTATTATTTGATTGGACTGAAATATTGTTAAATATGGTATAAACATCATTATTTTATTAAGTTGGAGGTAATGAGACATTGCAACCATACAGTTTGTTGTAAATCATAATAATTAATTGAACGAAATTCCTTATTAATGCCATATAATATTCAGAAGACTTTGCTATTTGCAAATATTGACAACAGATTAATAGCTAGTAAGGAATTCGATGAACGTTACTGCACAAAAAGCTTTTTCCCCGGGCGGGAATCGAACCCAGCACCTCTGGTATTCATGACCTGCGCCTTATCCACTCGTGAACCGGAGATCTTCTGTATAGCAGCGCTCATTTTTGACTTAGCCAATTTAGCCAGATAATATTAAGTTGGAAGGTAATGAGACATTGCAACCATACAGTTGCTGTTAAATCATAATAATTAATTGAACGAAATTCCTAATTATTAATGCCATATAATATTCTGAAGACTTTTGCTTTTGCAAATATTGACAAACAGATTAATAGCTAGTAAGGAATTCGATGAACGCTACTGCACAAAACTTTCTCCCCGGGCAGGGAATCGAACCCCAGCACCTCTGGTATTCATGACCAGCGCCTTACCCACTCGACCACCGGACATCTTCTGTATATGGCGCTCATTTTTGACTTAGCCAGTTTAGCCAGATAATATTAAGTTGGAAGGTAATGAGACATTGCAACCATACAGTTGCTGTTAAATCATAATAATTAATTGAACAGATTTCAATTATTAATGCCATATAATATTCCTGAAGACTTTTTGCTTTTTGCAAATATTGACAACAGATTAATAGCTAGTAGGGAATTCGATGAACGCTACTGCACAAAAAACTTTCTCCCCGGCGAGATCAGAACCCAGCACCTCTGGTATTCATGACCAGCGCCTTATCCACTCGACCACCGGAGATCTTCTCTGTATAGCTTGGCGCTCATTGTGAGCTCAGCCAATTCAGCCAGATAATATGAAAGTTGGAAGGTAATGAGACATTGCAACCATACAGTTGCTGTTAAATCATGATAATTAATTGAACAGAAATTCCTAATTATTAATGCCATATAATATTCTGAAGACTTTTGCTTTTGCAAATATTGACAACAGATTAATAGCTAGTAAAGAATTTGATGAACGCTACTGCACAAAAACTTTCTCCCCAGGGAATCGATCCCAGCACCTCTGTGGTATTCATGACCAGCGCCTTATCCACTCGACCACGGAGATCTTCTGTATAGCAGCCTCATTTTTGACTTAGCCAATTTAGCCAGATAATATTAAGTTGGAAGGTAATGAGACATTGCGACCATACAGTTGCTGTTAAATCATAATAATTAATTGAACAGAAATTCCTAATTATTAATGCCATATAATATCCTGAAGACTTTTGCTTTTGCAAATATTGACAACAGATTAATAGCTAGTAAGGAATTTGATGAATGCTACTGCACAAAACTTTTCCCGGGCGGAAATCGAACCCAGCACCTCTGGTATTCATGACCAGCGCCTTATCCACTCGACCACCGGAGATCTTCTGTATAGCAGCGCCTCATTTGACTTAGCCAATTTAGCCAGATAATATTAAGTTGGAAGGTAATGAGGGCATTGCAAACCATACAAGTTGCTGTTAAATCATAATAATTAATTGAACGAAATTCCTAATTATTAATGCCATATAATATTCTGAAGACTTTTGCTTTTGCAAATATTGACAACAGATTAATAGCTAGTAAGGAATTCGATGAACGCTACTGCACAAAAAACTTTCTCCCCAGGCGGGAATCGAACCCAGCACCTCTGGTATTCATGACCAGCGCCTTATCCACTCAACCACCGGAGATCTTCTGTGTAGCAGCGCTCATTTTTGACTTAGCCAATTTAGCCAGATAATATTAAGTTGGAAGGTAATGAGACATTGCAACCATACAGTTGCTGTTAAATCATAATAATTAATTGAACGAAATTCCTAATTATTAATGCCATATAATATTCTGAAGACTTTTGCTTTTGCAAATATTGACAACAGATTAATAGCTAGTAAGGAATTCGATGAACGCTACTGCACAAAAACTTTCTCCCGAGGCGGGAATCAACCCAGCACCTCTGGTATTCATGACCAGCCCAATCCACTCGACCACCGGAGATCTTCTGTATGGCAGCGCTCATTTTTGACTTAGCCAATTTAGCCAGATAATATTAAGTTGGAAGGTAATGAGTTTTATTCTGAAGCAAAGACTTTTATTCTGGTAGCAAAGTCTTCAGAATATTATATGGCATTAATAATTAGGAATTTCGTTCAATTAAATTATTATGATTTAACAGCAACTGTATGGTTGCAATGTCTCATTACCCTTCAACTTAATATTATCTGGCTAAATTGGCTGAGTCAAAATGAGCGCTGCTATACAGAAAGATCTCCGTGGTCGAGTGATAAGGCGCAATGAATACCAGAGGTGCTGGGTTCATTCCGCCCGGGGAGAAACTTTCTTTGTGCAGTAGCGTTCATCGAATTCCTTACTAGCTATTAATCTGTTGTCTATATGTGCAAAATCAAAATTCTTCAGAATATTATATGGCATTAATAATTAGGAATTTCGTTCAATTAATTATTATGATCATTTTATTATTACATAGCCAGCTATATTGAACAATCCACAAGAAGAGAAATGCCCACAGCCTTCTGGGAGGGTGAATATGCAAAGAAGAACAAAAAAGGTTAAAACGAGGAAGGAAAGGAGAGAGTAATGTATTCTATTATTTCATTGGAATGAAATATTCTTAAATATGGTATAAACACCATTTATTTATTATCATTAAGCCAACTATATTAGACAATCCATGGAATGAGAGCTGCCTACAGCCACCCAAAAGGATGAATATGCATAGATCGGATAAAAATGAGAAGGATAGGAGAGTAATGTATTCTATTATTTCATTGGACTGAAATATTGTTAAATATGGTATAAACACCATTCATTTATTATCATTAAGCCAGCTATATTAGACAATCCATGAAATGAGAGCTGCCTACAGCCACCTTAGAGGATGAAGATGCATAAACAGGATAAAAATGAGAAGGAAAGAGGGAGTGATGTATTCTATTATTTGATTGGACTACAATATTGTTAAATATGATATAAACATCATCATTTCATAATTACAAAGCCAGCTATATTAAACAATCCATAAAAAGAGATCTACCCACAGCCTTCTGGAAGGGTGAAAATGCAAAGATAAACAAAAAGTATAGAAACGAGAAGTGAAGGAGGTAATGTATTCTATTATCTGATTGGACTGAAATAATGTTAAATATAGCATAAACATCATTATTTTATTATTACTAAGCCAACTATATCAGACAATCCATGAAAATGAGATCTTACTTCAGCCACCTAAGAGGATGAAGATGCAAAAACAGGATAAAATGAGAAGGGAAGGGGATTAATGTTTTCTATTATTTGATTGGACTGAAATATTGTTGAATATGGTATAAACATCATTATTTTATTATTACAAAAGCAGATATATTGTACAATCCATAAAGAGATCTAACCACAGCCTTCTGGGAGGATGAATATGCAAAGATGAACAAAAAGGTTAAAACGAGAAGGAAAGGAGAGTAATGTATTCTATTATTTTATTGGACTGAAATATTGTTAAATATGATATAAACACCATTCATTTATTAACATTAAGCCGACTATATTAGACAATCCATGAAAATGAGAGCTGCCTACAAACCACCTAAGAGGATGAAGATGCATAAACAGGATAAAAATGAGAAGGGAAGGGATTAATGTATTCTAATATTTGATTGGATTGATATTTTGTTGAATATGGTATAAAAATAATTATTTTTTTATTACAAATCCAGATATATTGTACAATCCATAAAAGAGATCTAACCACAGCCTTCTGGGAGGATGAATATGCAACAGATGAACAAAAAAAGTATAGAAACGAGAAGGGAAGGAAAGTATTGTATTCTATTATCTGATTGGACTGTAATATTGTTAAATATAGCATGACCATCATTATTTTATTATTACTAAGCCAGCTATATTAGACAATCCATGAAATGAGATCTGACTTCAGCCACCTAAGAGTATGAAGATGCATAAACAGGATAAAAATGAGAAGGGAAGGGGAGTAATGTATTCTATTATTTGATTGGACTGAAATATTGTTATATATGGAATAAACATCATTATTTTATAATTACATAGCCAGCTATATTAAACAATCCATAAAAAGAGATCTAGCCAGAGCCTGCTGGGAGGGTGAAAATGCAAAGATGAACAAAAAAAGTAAAGAAACGAGAAGGGAAGGAGAGAAATGTATTCTTTTATCTGATTGGACTGAAATATTGTTATATATGGAATAAACATCATTATTTTATAATTACTAAGCCAGCTATATTAGACAATCCATGAAATGAGATCTGACTTCAGCCAGTCAAGAGGATGAAGATGCATAAACAGGATAAAAATGAGAAGGGAAGGCGAGTAATGTATTCTATTATTTGATTGGACTGAAATATTGTTAAATATAGCATAAACTTCATTATTCTATTATTACATAGCCAGCTATATTGAACAATCCACAAGAAGAGAACTGCCCACAGCCTTCTTGGAGGGTGAATATGCAAAGATGAACAAAAAAAGGTTAAAAACGAGAAGGAAAGGAGAGTAATGTATTCTATTATTTCATTGGAATAAAATATTCTTGAATATGGTATTAACACCATTTATTTATTATCATTAAGCCAACTATATTAGACAATCCATGAAATGAGAGCTGCCTACAGCCACCTAAAAGGATGAATATGCATAAATCGGATAAAAATGAGAAGGATAGGAGAGTAATGTATTCTATTATTTGATTGGACTGCAATATTGTTAAATATGATATAAACATCATTATTTTATTATTACATAGCCAGCTATATTGAACAATCCATAAAAAGAGATCTAGCCACAGCCTGCTGGGAGGGTGAAAATGCAAAGATGAACAAAAAAAGTATAGAAACGAGAAGGGAAGGAGAGTAATGTATTCTATTATCTGATTGGACTGAAATATTGTTAAATATAGCATGAACATCATTATTCTATTATTACTAAACCAGCTATATTAGACAATCCATGAGATGAGATCTGACTTCAGCCACCTAAGAGGATGACGATGCATAAACAGGATAATAATGAGAAGGGAAGGGGAGTAATGTATTCTATTATTCGATTGGACTGAAATATAGTAAAATATTGAATAAACATGATTATTACATTATTACATAGCCAGCTATATTAAACAATCCATAAGAAGAGATCTACCCACAGCCTTCTGGGAGGGTGAATATGCAAGATGAACAAAAAGGTTAAAAACGAGAAGGAAAGGAGAGTAATGTATTCTATTATTTCATTGGAATAGAATATTCTTAAATATGGTATAAACACCATTTATTTATTATCATTAAGCCAACTATACTAAGAATCCATGGACTGACATGTCACATGTCACAGAGGAGGCAGAGGCAAAAGAATGAACAAGAAGGAAATCATGAACACCATCAAGATTCGAAAACTGCAATATCTAGAGCCACATCATGAGAAATGACTCCAAAGTACCGTCTACTACAGACAATCATCCAAGGAAAAATCGATGGAAGAAGAGGTCCCGGCAGGAAGAAGACTATCATGGCTGCATAACCTCAGGAGTGGACCGGGAAAACGTCCATTGAACTTTTCCGCATGACTATGGACAAAATTAAACTTGCCAAGCTGGTCACCAACATCCGTAACGGATAGGAACCACAAGAAGAAGAAGAAGAAGCCAACTATATTAGACAATCCATGAAATGAGAGCTGCCTACAGCCACCTAAAAGGATGAATATGCATAAATCGGATAAAAATGAGAAGGATAGGAGAGTAATGTATTCTATTATTTGATTGGACTGCAATATTGTTAAATATGATATAAACATCATTATTTTATTATTACATAGCCAGCTATATTGAACAATCCTAAAGAGATCTGCCCAGCCTTCTGGGAGGGTGAAAATGCAAAGATGAACAAAAAAGAATAAAAACGAGATGGAATGGAGAGTAATGTATTCCATTATTTTATTGGACTATAATATTGTTTAATATAGCATGAACATCATTATTTTATTATTACTAAGCCAGCTATATCAGACAATCCATGAAATGAGATCTGACTTCAGCCACCTGAGAGGATGAAGATGCATAAACAGGATAAAAATGAGAAGGGAAGGGAGTAATGTATTCTATTATTTGATTGGACTGAAATATTGTCATATATGGAATAAACATCATTATTTTATAATTACATAGCTAGCTATACCGGGTGTTTCAAAAAAGAACTCCCTAGTTTTAATGTGTCATAGAATCTGTAAAGCGCGATATACACACTTCTAGTTTGTGGTGTTTGATTCAGCAACTCTCAAAGTTTTGTCCCCTGCAGTTGCCAGACCAGCTTGACCTTGGGACGGCGCCGGGGAACAGTTCGCTACGTTGTGTTCGGGCGTGCGGTGCGGGTGCAATGGCTAATCCGCAACAAAAAGCGCAGTGTGTTATTTGGTTAGCGCAAACTGAGTCTGTTATAACAGTCTAATGTCTTTCCCAAATGGAAGATATTGAGGAGGAAAAAGGGCTTGTGTTTTTCCAACAAGATGGCGCCCTCCTCATTACAGTAACCATGTGCGCGCGGCTCTAGACACTCTCTTTCCGGGAAGGTGGATAGGGAGGCTGGCCCAATTGTGGCCACCACGAAGCCCGGACTTAACTCCTCTGGACTTTTTCTTTTGGGGACACATAAAAATGTTGTGTACAGTGAAAAATCCGAGACGTAAACCATTTACGGAATGAATCGTCACGGCGGTTGGGACAGATTACACCTGATAGGTTGGTGAATACATGGCGAGAATTTGAATATCAGCCTCGACGTGTTCAGGGCAACAAATGGATCCCATGTTGAAATTTACTGATGTTAAACAAAACTTGAAGTTTCTCTCTTTCACTGTATGTACTTGTTTATATAGTTTTCATTAATTTACACATTAAATTTATACCTAAAACTAGGGAGTTCTTTTTCAAACACCCTGTATTGAACAATCCATAAAAGAGATCTAGCCACAGCCTGCTGGGAGGGTGAAAATGCAAAGATGAACAAAAAGTATAGAAACGAGAAGGAAAGGAGAGTAATGTATTCTATTATCTGATTGGACTGAAATATTGTTAAATATAGCATGAACATCATTATTCTATTATTACCAAGCCAGCTATATTAGACAATCCATGAGATGAGATCTGACTTCAGCCACCTAAGAGGATGAAGATGCATAAACAGGATAATAATAAGAAGGAAGGGGAGTAATGTATTCTATTATTCGATTGGACTGAAATATAGTAAAATATTGAATAAACATCATTATTACATTATTTCATAGCCAGCTATATTAAACAATCCATAAGAAGAGATCTACCCACAGCCTTCTGGGAGGGTGAATATGCAAAGATGAACAAAAAAGGTTAAAACGAGAAGGAAAAGAGAGTAATGTATTCTATCATTTCATTGGACTGAAATATTGTTAAATATTGCATAAACTTCATTATTTTATAATTACTAAAGCCAGCTATATTAGACAATCCATGAAATGAGATCTGACTTCAGCCAGTCAAGGGGATGGAGATGCATAAACAAGATAAAAATGAGAAGGGAAAGCGAGTAAGGGATTATAGTATTTGATTGGACTGCAATATAGTTAAATATAGTATAAACATCATTATTTTATTATTACATAGCCAGCTATATTGAACAATCCACAAGAAGAGAACTGCTTCAGCTTCTAAAGGATGAAGATGAACAAAAAAGGTTAAAAACGAGAAGGAAAAGAGAGTAATGTATTCTATTATTTTATTGGAATGAAATATTCTTAAATATGGTATGAACACCATTTATTTATTATCATTAAGCCAACTATATTAGACAATCCATGAAATGAGAGCTGCCTACAGCCACCTAAAAGGATGAATATGCATAAATCGGATAAAAATGAGAAGGGAAGGGGAGTAATGTATTCTATTATTCGATTGGACTGAAATATAGTAAAATATGGAATAAACATCATTATTACATTATTTCATAGCCAGCTATATTAAACAATCCATAAGAAGAGATCTACTCACAGCCTTCTGGGAGGGTGAATATGCTAAGATGAACAAAAAAAAAAAAGGTAAAAACAAGAAGGAAAAGAGAGTAACGTATTCTATTATTTTATTGGACTGGAATATTGTTGAAAATGGCATGAACATCATTATTTTATTATTACATAGCCAGCTATATTGAACAATCCACAAGAAGAGAACTGCCCATAGCCTTCTGGGAGGGTGAATATGCAAAGATGAACAAAAAAAGGTTAAAAACGAGAAGGAAAGGAGAGCAATGTATTCTATTATTTCATTGGACTGAAATATTGTTAAATATAGCATAAACTTCATTATTTCATAATTACTAAGCCAGCTATATTAGACAATCCATGAAATGAGATCTGACTTCAGCCAGTCAAGAGGATGAAGATGCATAAACAGGATAAAAATGAGAAGGGAAGGCAGTAATGTATTCTATTATTTGATTGGACTGAAATATTGTGAAATATGGTATAATCATCATCATTTTATTATTACATAGCCAGCTATATTGAACAATCCACAAGAAGAGAACTGCCCACAGCCTTCTGGGAGGGTGAATATGCAAAGATGAACAAAAAAAGGTTAAAAACGAGAAGGAAAGAAGAGTAATGTATTCTATTATTTCAATGGAATGAAATATTCTTAAATATGGTATAAACACCATTTATTTATTATCATGAAGCCAACTATATTAGACAATCCATGAAATGAGAGCTGCCTACAGCCACCTAAAAGGATGAAGATGCATAAATCGGATAAAAATGAGAAGGATAGGAGAGTAATGTATTCTATTATTTGATTGGACTGCAATATTGTTAAATATGATATAAACATCATTATTTTATCATTACATAGCCAGCTATATTGAACAATCCTCAAAAAGAGATCTGCCCAGCCTCCTGGGAGGGTCAAATTGCAAAGATGAACAAAAAAAGTATAGAAACGAGAAGGGAAGGAGAGTAATGTATTCTATTATCTGATTGGACTGTAATATTGTTAAATATAGCATGACCATCATTATTTTATTATTACTAAGCCAGCTATATTAGACAATCCATGAAATGAGATCTGACTTCAGCCACCTAAGAGTATGAAGATGCATAAACAGGATAAAATGAGAAGGAAGGGAGTAATGTATTCTATTATTTGATTAGACTAAAATATTTTTATATATAGAATAAACATCATTCTTTTATAATTACATAGCCAGCTATATTGAACAATCCATAAAAAGAGATCTAGCCACAGCCTGCTGGGAAGGTGAAAATGCAAAGATGAACAAAAAAAGTATAGAAACGAGAAGGGAAGAAGAGTAATGTATTGTATTATCTGATTGGACTGAAATATTGTTAAATATAGCATGAACATCATTATTCTATTATTACTAAGCCAGCTATATTAGACAATCCATGAGATGAGATCTGACTTCAGCCACCTAAGAGGATGAAGATGCATAAACAGGATAATAATGAGAAGGGAAGGGGAGTAATGTATTCTATTATTCGATTGGACTGAAATATAGTAAAATATTGAATAAACATCATTATTACATTATTCCATAGCCAGCTATATTAAACAATCCATAAGAAGAGATCTATCCACAGCCTTCTGGGAGGGTGAATATGCAAAGATGAACAAAAAAAGGTTAAAAACGAGAAGGAAAAGAGAGTGTTGTATTCTATTATTTCATTGGACTGAAATATTGTTAAATATAGCATAAACTTCATTATTTTATAATTACTAAGCCAGCTATATTAGACAATCCATGAAATGAGATCTGACTTCAGCCAGTCAAGAGGATGAAGATGCATAAACAGGATTAAAATGAGAAGGGAAGGCGAGTAATGTATTCTATTATTTGATTGGACTGAAATATTGGTAAATATGGTATGAGCATCATTATTTTATTATTACATAGGCAGCTATATTGAACAATCCACAAGAAGAGAAATGCCCACAGCCTGCTGGGAGGGTGAATATGCAAAGATGAACAAAAGGTTAAAACGAGAAGGAAAGGAGAGTAATGTATTCTATTATTTCATTGGAATGAAATATTCTTAAATATGGTATTATCACCATTTATTTATTATCATTAAGCCAACTATTTTAGACAATCCATGAAATGAGAGCTGCCTACAGCCACCCAAAAGGATGAATATGCATAAACAGGATAAAAATGAGAAGGGAAGGCGAGGAATGTATTCTATTATTTGATTGGACTGAAATATTGTTAAATATGGTATAAACATCATTATTTTATTATTACATAGCCAGCTATATTGAACAATCCAAAAGAAGAGAACTGCCCCCAGCCTTCTGGGAGGGTGAAAATGCAAAGATGAACAAAAAGTATGAAACGAGAAGGGAAGGAGAGTAATGTATTGTATTATTTTATTGGACTGAAATATTGTTAAATATGGTATAAACACCATTCATCTATTATAATTAAGCCAGCTATATTAGACAATCCATGAAATGAGAGCTGCCTACAGCCACCTAAGAGGATGACGATGCATAAACAGGATAAAATGAGAAGGAAGAGGAGTAATGTATTCTATTATTTGATTGGACTGCAAAATTGTTAAATATGATAAAAACATCATCATTTTATAATTACAAAGCCAGCTATATTGAACAATCCATAAAAAGAGATGTACCCACAGCCTTCTGGAAGGGTGAAAATGCAAAGATAAACAAAAAAAGTATAGAAACGAGAAGTGAAGGAGAGTAATGTATTCTATTATCTGATTGGACTGAAATAATGTTAGATATAGCATGAACATCATTATTTTATTATTACTAAGCCAGCTATATTAGACAATCCATGAAATGAGATCTGACTTCAGCCACCTAAGAGGATGAAGATGCAAAAACAGGATAAAAATGAGAAGGGAAGGGGATTAATGTATTCTATTATTTGATTGGACTGAAATATTGTTGAATATGGTATAAACATCATTACTTTATTATTACAAAGCCAGATATATTGTACAATCCATAAAAAGAGATCTAACCACAGCCTTCTGGGAGGATGAATATGCAAAGATGAACAAAAAAAGTAAAGAAACGAGAAGGGAAGGAGAGTAATGTATTCTATTATCTGATTGGACTGTAATATTGTTGAATATAGCATGACCATCATTATTTTATTATTACTAAGCCAGCTATATTAGACAATCCATGAAATGAGATCTGACTTCAGCCACCTAGGAGTATGAAGATGCATAAACAGGATAAAAATGAGAAGGGGAGGGGAGTAATGTATTCTATTATTTGATTGGACTGAAATATTGTTATATATGGAATAAACATCATTATTTTATAATTACATAGCCAGCTATATTGAACAATCCATAAAAAGAGATCTAGCCACAGCCTGCTGGGAGGATGAAAATGCAAAGATGAACAAAAAAAGTATAGAAACGAGAAGGGAAGGAGAGTAATGTATTCTATTATCTGATTGGACTGGAATATTGTTGAATATAGCATGAACATCATTATTCTATTATTACTAAGCCAGCTATATTAGACAATCCATGAGATGAGATCTGACTTCAGCCACCTAAGAGGATGAAGATGCATAAACTGGATAATAATGAGAAGGGAAGGGGAGTAATGTATTCTATTATTCGATTGGACTGAAATATAGTAAAATATTGAATAAACATCATTATTACATCATTTCATAGCCAGCTATATTAAACAATCCACAAGAAGAGATCTACCCACAGCCTTCTGGGAGGGTGAATATGCAAAGATGAACAAAAAAAGGTTAAAAACGAGAAGGAAAAGAGAGTAATGTATTATATTATTCCATTGGACTGAAATATTGTTAAATATAGCATAAACTTCATTATTTTATAATTACTAAGCCAGCTATATTAGACAATCCATGAAATGAGATCTGACTTCAGCCACCTAAGAGGATGAAGATGCATAAACAGGATAAAAATGAGAAGGGAAGGCGAGTAATGTATTCTATTATTTGATTGGACTGAAATATTGTTAAATATGGTATAAACATCATTATTTTATTATTACATAGCCAGCTATATTGAACAATCCACAAGAAGAGAACTGCCCACAGCCTTCTGGGAGGGTGAATATGCAAAGATGAACAAAAAAAGGTTAAAAACGAGAAGGGAAGGAGAGTAATGTATTCTATTATCTGATTGGACTGAAATATTGTTAAATATGGTATAAACACCATTCATTTATTATCATTAAGCCAGCTATATTAGACAATCCATGAAATGAGAGCTGCCTACAGCCACCTAAGAGGATGAAGATGCAAAAACAGGATAAAAATGAGAAGGGAAGGGGTTCAATGTATTCTATTATTTGATTGGACTGAAATTTTGTTGAATATGGTATAAACATCATTATTTTATTATTACAAAGCCAGATATATTGTACAATCCATAAAAAGAGATCTAACCACAGCCTTCTGGGAGGATGAATATGCAAAGATGAACAAAAAAAGGTTAAAACGAGAAGGAAAGGAGAGTAATGTATTCTATTATTTTATTGGACTGAAATATTGTTAAATATGGTATAAACACCATTCATTTATTATCATTAAGCCAGCTATATTGGACAATCCATGAAATGAGAGCTGCCTACAGCCACCTAAGAGGATGAAGATGCATAAACAGGATAAAAATGAGAAGGGAAGAGGAGTAATGTATTCTATTATTTGATTGGACTGCAATATCGTTAAATATGATATAAACATCATTATTTTATTATTACATAGCCAGCTATATTGAACAATCCTCAAAAAGAGATCTGCCTACAGCCTTCTGGGGGGGTGAAAATGCAAAGATGAACAAAAAAAGTATAGAAACGAGAAGGGGAGGAGAGTAATGTATTATATTATCTGATTGGACTGTTATATTGTTAAATATAGCATGATCATCATAATTTTATTATTACTAAGCCAGCTATATTAGACAATCCATGAAATGAGATCTGACTTCAGCCACCTAAGAGGATGAAGATGCATAAACAGGATAAAAATGAGAAGGGAAGGGGATTAATGTATTCTATTATTTGATGGGACTGAAATATTGTTATATTTATATGGAATAGACATCATTATTTTATAATTACATAGCCAGCTATATTGAACAATCCATAAAAAGTGATCTAGCCACAGCCTGCTGGGAGGGTGAAAATGCAAAGATGAACAAAAAAAGTATAGAAACGAGAAGGGAAGGAGAGAAATGTATTCTATTATCTGATTGGACTGAAATATTGTTAAATATAGCATGAACATCATTATTCTATTATTACTAAGCCAGCTATATTAGACAATCCATGAGATGAGATCTGACTTCAGCTACCTAAGAGGATGAAGATACATAAACAGGATAATAATGAGAAGGGAAGGAGAGTAATGTATTCTATTATTTGATTGTACTGGAATATTGTTAAATATAGCATAAACTTCATCATTTTAAAATTACTAAGCCAGTTATATTAGACAATCCATGAAATGAGAGCTGCCTACAGCCACCTAAAAGGATGAAGATGCATAAATCGGATAAAAATGAGTAGGATAGGAGAGTAATGTATTCTATTATTTGATTGGACTGAAATATTGTTATATTTATATGGAATAAACATCATTATTTTATAATTACATAGCCAGCTATATTGAACAATCCATAAAAAGAGATCTAGCCACAGCCTGCTGGGAGGGTGAAAATGCAAAGATGAACAAAAAAAGTATAGAAACGAGAAGGGAAGGAGAGTAATGTATTCTATTATCTGATTGGACTGGAATATTGTTAAATATAGCATAAACATCATTATTCTATTATTACTAAGCCAGCTATATTAGACAATCCATGAGATGAGATCTGACTTCAGCCACCTAAGAGGATGAAGATGCATAAACAGGATAATAATGAGAAGGGAAGGGGAGTAATGTATTCTATTATTTGATTGTACTGGAATATTGTTAAATATAGCATAAACTTCATTATTTTATAATTACTAAGCCAGCTATATTAGACAATCCATGAAATGAGATCTGCCTACAGCCACCTAAAAGGATGAATATGCATAAATCGGATAAAAATGAGAAGGATAGGAGAGTAATGTATTCTATCATTTGATTCGACTGAAATATTGTTAAATATATGGTATAAACATCATTATTTTATAATTACAAAGCCAGCTATATTGAACAATCCATAAAGAGATCTACCCACAGCCTTCTGAGGGTGAAATGCAAAGATAAACAAAAAAAGTATAGAAACGAGAAGGAAAAGAGAGTAATGTATTCTATTATCTGATTGGACTGAAATATTGTTAAATATAGCATGAACATCATTATTTTATTATTACTAAGCCAGCTATATTAGACAATCCATGAAATGAGATCTGACTTCAGCCACCTAAGAGGATGAAGATGCATAAACAGGATAAAAATGAGAAGGGAAGAGGATTAATGTATTCTATTATTTGATTGGACTGAAATATTGTTGAATATGGTATAAACATCATTATTTTATTATTACAAAGCCAGATATATTGTACAATCCATAAAAAGAGATCTAACCACAGCCTTCTGGGAGGATAAATATGCAAAGATGAACAAAAAAAGGTTAAAAACGAGAAGGAAAGGAGAGTAATGTATTCTATTATTTCATTGGACTGTAATATTGTTAAATATGGTATAAACACCATTCATTTATTATCATTAAGCCAGCTATATTAGACAATCCATGAAATGAGAGCTGCCTACAGCCACCTAAAAGGATGAAGATGCATAAATCGGATAAAAATGAGTAGGGAAGAGAGTAATGTATTCTATCATTTGATTGGACTGCAATATTGTTGAATATGGTATAAACATCATTATTTTATAATTACAAAGCCAGCTATATTGAACAATCCATAAAAAGAGATCTACCCACAGCCTTCTGGAAGGGTGAAAATGCAAAGATAAACAAAAAAAGTATAGAAACGAGAAGGGAAAGAGAGTAATGTATTCTATTATCTGATTGGACTGAAATATTGTTAAATATATCATGAACATCATTATTTTATTATTACTAAGCCAGCTATATTAGACAATCCATGAAATGAGATCTGACTTCAGCCACCTAAGAGGATGAAGATGCATAAACAGGATAAAAATGAGAAGGGAAGGGGGTTAATGTATTCTATTATTTGATTGGACTGAAATGTTGTTGAATGTGGTATAAACATCATTATTCTATTATTACAAAGCCAGGTATATTGTACAATCCATAAAAAGAGATCTAACCACAGCCTTCTGGGAGGATAAATATGCAAAGATGAACAAAAAAAGGTTTAAAACGAGAAGGAAAGGAGAGTAATGTATTCTATTATTTCATTGGACTGGAATATTGTTAAATATGGTATAAACACCATTCATTTATTATCATTAAGCCAGCTATATTAGACAATCCATGAAATGAGAGCTGCCTACAGCCACCCAAGAGGATGAAGATGCATAAACAGGATAAAAATGGGAAGGAAAGAGAAGTAATGTATTCTATTATTTGATTGGACTGAAATATTGTTGAATATGGTATAAACATCATTATTTTATAATTACATAGCCAGCTATATTGAACAATCCATAAAAGAGATCTAACCACAGCCTTCTGGGAGGATGAATATGCAAGATGAACAAAAAAAGGTTAAAAACGAGAAGGAAAGGAGAGTAATGTATTCTATTATTTTATTGGACTGATATATTGTTAAATATGGTATAAACACCATTCATTTATTATCATTAAGCCAGCTATATTGGACAATCCATGAAATGAGAGCTGCCTACAGCCACCTAAGAGGATGAAGATGCATAAACAGGATAAAAATGAGAAGGGGAGGGGATTAATGTATTCTATTATTTGATGGGACTGCAATATTGTTGAATATGGTATAAACATCATTATTTTATTATTACAAAGCCAGATATATTGTACAATCCATAAAAAGAGATCTAACCACAGCCTTCTGGGAGGATGAATATGCAAAGATGAACAAAAAAAGGTTAAAAACGAGAAGGAAAGGAGGGTAATGTATTCTATTATTTTATTGGACTGAAATATTGTTAAATATGGTATAAACACCATTCATTTATTATCATTAAGCCAGCTATATTAGACAATCCATGAAATGAGAGCTGCCTACAGCCACCTAAGAGGATGAAGATGCATAAACAGGATAAAAATGAGAAGGGAAGAGGAGTAATGTATTCTATTATTTGATTGGACTGCAATATTGTTAAATATGATATAAACATCATTATTTTATTATTACATAGCCAGCTATATTGAACAATCCTCAAAAAGAGATCTGCCCACAGCCTTCTGGGAGGGTGAAAATGCAAAGATGAACAAAAAAAGGTTAAAAACGAGAAGGAAAAGAGAGTAATGTATTCTATTATCTGATTGGACTGTCATATTGTTAAATATAGCATGATCATCATTATTTTATTATTACTAAGCCAGCTATATTAGACAATCCATGAAATGAGATCTGACTTCAGCCACCTAAGAGGATAAAGATGCATAAACAGGATAAAAATGAGAAGGGAAGGGGATTAATGTATTCTATTTTTTGATTGGACTGAAATATTGTTGAATATGGTATAAACATCATTATTTTATAATTACATAGCCAGCTATATTGAACAATCCATAAAAAGAGATCTAACCACAGCCTTCTGGGAGGATGAATATGCAAAGATGAACAAAAAAAGGTTAAAAACGAGAAGGAAAGGAGAGTAATGTATTCTATTATTTTATTGGACTGATATATTGTTAAATATGGTATAAACACCATTCATTTATTATCATTAAGCCAGCTATATTAGACAATCCATGAAAAGAGATCTACCCACAGCCTTCTGGGAGGGTGAAAATGCAAAGATGAACAAAAAAAGTATAGAAACGAGAAGGGAAGGAGAGTAATGTATTCTATTATCTGATTGGACTGAAATATTGTTAAATATAGCATGAACATCATTATTCTATAATTACTAAGCCAGCTATGTTAGACAATCCATGAGATGAGATCTGACTTCAGCCACCTAAGAGGATGAAGATGCATAAACAGGATAAAAATGAGAAGAGAAGGGGAGTAATGTATTCTATTATTTGATTGGACTGAAATATTGTTAAATATAGCATAAACTTCATTATTTTATAATTACTAAGCCAGCTATATTAGACAATCCATGAAATGAGATCTGACTTCAGCCAGCCAAGAGGATGAAGATGCATAAACAGGCTAAAAATGAGAAGGGAAGGCGAGTAATGTATTCTATTATTCGATAGGACTGAAATATTGATAAATATGGTATAAACATCATTATTTTATAATTACATAGCCAGCTATATTGAACAATCCATAAAAAGAGATCTAGCCACAGCCTGCTGGGAGGGTGAAAATGCAAAGATGAACAAAAAAAGTATAGAAACGAGAAGGGAAGGAGAGTAATGTATTCTATTATCTGATTGGACTGAAATATTGTTAAATATAGCATGAACATCATTATTCTATTATTACTAAGCCAGCTATATTAGACAATCCATGAGATGAGATCTGACTTCAGCCACCTAAGAGGATGACGATGCATAAACAGGATAATAATGAGAAGGGAAGGGGAGTAATGTATTCTATTATTCGATTGGACTGAAATATAGTAAAATATTGAATAAACATCATTATTACATTATTTCATAGCCAGCTATATTAAACAATCCATAAGAAGAGATCTACCCACAGCCTTCTGGGAGGGTGAATATGCAAAGATGAACTAAAAAAGGTTAAAAACGAGAAGGAAAGGAGAGTAATGTATTCTATTATTTCATTGGACTGAAATATTGTTAAATATAGCATAAACTTCATTATTTTATAATTACTAAGCCAGCTATATTAGACAATCCATGAGATGAGATCTGACTTCAGCCACCTAAGAGGATGAAGATACAAACAGAGATAAAATGAGAAGGAAGGATTAATGTATTCTATTATTTGATTGGACTGAGAATATTTGTTATGGTATAAACATCATTATTTTATTATTAGCCAGCTATATTGTACAATCCATGAAAAGAGATCTCCCTACAGCCACCTGGGAGGATGAATATGCAAAAGATGCATAAACAGGATAAAAATGAGAAGGAAGAGAGAGTAATGTATTCTATTATTTTACGTGGACTGAAATATTGTTAAATATGGTATAAACACCATTCATTTATTATCATTAAGCCAGCTATATTAGACAATCCATGAAATGAGAGCTGCCTACAGCCACCTAAAAGGATGAAGATGCATAAATCGGATAAAAATGAGTAGGATAGGAGAGTAATGTATTCTATCATTTGATTCGACTGAAATATTGTTGAATATGGTATAAACATCATTATTTTATAATTAGAAAGCCAGCTATATTGAACAATCCATAAAAAGAGATCTACCCACAGCCTTCTGGAGGGGTGAAAATGCAAAGATAAACATAAAAAGTATAGAAACGAGAAGGGAAGGAGAGTAATGTATTCTATTATCTGATTGGACTGAAATATTGTTAAATATAGCATGAACATCATTATTTTATTATTACTAAGCCAGCTATATTAGACAATCCATGAAATGAGATCTGACTTCAGCCACCTAAGAGGATGAAGATGCATAAACAGGATAATAATGAGAAGGGAAGGAAAGTAATGTATTCTATTATTTGATTGTACTGGAATATTGTTAAATATAGCATAAACTTCATCATTTTAAAATTACTAAGCTAGCTATATTAGACAATCCATGAAATGAGATCTGACTTCAGCCACCTAAGAGGATGAAGATGCATAAACAGGATAAAAATGAGAAGGGAAGAGGATTAATGTATTCTATTATTTGATTGGACTGAAATATTGTTGAATATGGTATAAACATCATTATTTTATTATTACAAAGCCAGATATATTGTACAATCCATAAAAAGAGATCTAACCACAGCCTTCTGGGAGGATAAATATGCAAAGATGAACAAAAAAAGGTTAAAAACGAGAAGGAAAGGAGAGTAATGTATTCTATAATTTCATTGGACTGAAATATTGTTAAATATGGTATAAACACCATTCATTTATTATCATTAAGCCAGCTATATTAGACAATCCATGAAATGAGAGCTGCCTACAGCCACCTAAAAGGATGAAGATGCATAAATCGGATAAAAATGAGTAGGATAGGAGAGTAATGTATTCTATCATTTGATTGGACTGCAATATTGTTGAATATGGTATAAACATCATTATTTTATAATTACAAAGCCAGCTATATTGAACAATCCATAAAAAGAGATCTACCCACAGCCTTCTGGAAGGGTGAAAATGCAAAGATAAACAAAAAAAGTATAGAAACGAGAAGGGAAAGAGAGTAATGTATTCTATTATCTGATTGGACTGAAATATTGTTAAATATATCATGAACATCATTATTTTATTATTACTAAGCCAGCTATATTAGACAATCCATGAAATGAGATCTGACTTCAGCCACCTAAGAGGATGAAGATGCATAAACAGGATAAAAATGAGAAGGGAAGGGGATTAATGTATTCTATTATTTGATTGGACTGAAATATTGTTGAATATGGTATAAACATCATTATTTCATTATTACAAAGCCAGATATATTGTACAATCCATAAAAAGAGATCTAACCACAGCCTTCTGGGAGGATAAATATGCAAAGATGAACAAAAAAAGGTTTAAAACGAGAAGGAAAGGAGAGTAATGTATTCTATTATCTCATTGGACTGGAATATTGTTAAATATGGTATAAACACCATTCATTTATTATCATTAAGCCAGCTATATTAGACAATCCATGAAATGAGAGCTGCCTACAGCCACCCAAGAGGATGAAGATGCATAAACAGGATAAAAATGGGAAGGAAAGAGAAGTAATCTATTCTATTATTTGATTGGACTGCAAAATTGTTAAATATGATATAAACATCATCATTTTATAATTACAAAGCCAGCTATATTGAACAATCCATAAAAAGAGATCTACCCACAGCCTTCTGGAAGGGTGAAAATGCAAAGATAAACAAAAAAAGTATAGAAACGAGGAGGGAAGGAGAGTAATGTATTCTATTATCTGATTGGACTGAAATAATGTTAAATATAGCATGAACATCATTATTTTATTATTACTAAGCCAGCTATATCAGACAATCCATGAAATGAGATCTGACTTCAGCCACCTAAGAGGATGAAGATGCAAAAACAGGATAAAAATGAGAAGGGAAGGGGATTAATGTATTCTATTATTTGATTGGACTGAAATATTGTTGAATATGGTATAAACATCATTATTTTATAATTACATAGCCAGCTATATTGAACAATCCATAAAAAGAGATCTAACCACAGCCTTCTGGGAGGATGAATATGCAAAGATGAACAAAAAAAGGTTAAAAACGAGAAGGAAAGGAGAGTAATGTATTCTATTATTTTATTGGACTGAAATATTGTTAAATATGGTATAAACACCATTCATTTATTATCATTAAGCCAGCTATATTAGACAATCCATGAAATGAGAGCTGCCTACAGCCACCTAAGAGGATGAAGATGCATAAACAGGATAAAAATGAGAAGGGGAGGGGATTAATGTATTCTATTATTTGATTGGACTGCAATATTGTTGAATATGGTATAAACATCATTATTTTATTATTACAAAGCCAGATATATTGTACAATCCATAAAAAGAGATCTAACCACAGCCTTCTGGGAGGATGAATATGCAAAGATGAACAAAAAAAGGTTAAGAACGAGAAGGAAAGGAGAGTAATGTATTCTATTATTTTATTGGACTGAAATATTGTTAAATATGGTATAAACACCATTCATTTATTATCATTAAGCCAGCTATATTAGACAATCCATGAAATGAGAGCTGCCTACAGCCACCTAAAAGGATGAATATGCATAAATCGGATAAAAATGAGAAGGATAGGAGAGTAATGTATTCTATTATTAGATTGGACTGCAATATTGTTTAATATGATATAAACATCATTATTTTATTATTACATAGCCAGCTATATTGAACAATCCTCAAAAAGATCTGCCACAGCCTTCTGGGAGGGTGAAAATGCAAAGATGAACAAAAAGTATAGAAACGAGAAGGGAAGGAGAGTAATGTATTCTATTATCTGATTGGACTGAAATATTGTTAAATATAGCAAGAACATCATAATTTTATTATTACTAAGCCAGCTATATTAGACAATCCATGAAATGAGATCTGACTTCAGCCACCTAAGAGGATGACGATGCATAAACAGGATAATAATGAGAAGGGAAGGGGAGTAATGTATTCTATTATTCGATTGGACTGAAATATAGTAAAATATTGAATAAACATCATTATTACATTATTTCATAGCCAGCTATATTAAACAATCCATAAGAAGAGATCTACCCACAGTCTTCTGGGAGGGTGAATATGCAAAGATGAACAAAAAAAGGTTAAAAACGAGAAGGAAAAGAGAGTAATGTATTCTTGGACTGAAATATTGTTGAATATAGCATAAACTTCATTATTTTATAATTACTAAGCCAGCTATATTAGACAATCCATGAAATGAGATCTGACTTCAGCCAGTCAAGAGGATGAAGATGCATAAACAGGATAAAAATGAGAAGGGAAGGCGAGTAATGTATTCTATTATTTGATTGGACTGAAATATTGTTAAATATGGTATAAACATCATTATTTTATTATTACATAGCCAGCTATATTGAACAATCCACAAGAAGAGAACTGCCCACAGCCTTCTTGGAGGGTGAATATGCAAAGATGAACAAAAAAAGGTTAAAAACGAGGAGGAAAGGAGAGTAATGTATTCTATTATTTCATTGGAATAAAATATTCTTGAATATGGTATTAACACCATTTATTTATTATCATTAAGCCAACTATATTAGACAATCCATGAAATGAGAGCTGCCTACAGCCACCTAAAAGGATGAATATGCATAAATCGGATAAAAATGAGAAGGATAGGAGAGTCATGTATTCTATTATTTGATTGGACTACAATATTGTTAAATATGATATAAACATCATTATTTTATTATTACATAGCCAGCTATATTGAACAATCCATAAAAAGAGATCTAGCCACAGCCTGCTGGGAGGGTGAAAATGCAAAGATGAACAAAAAAAGTATAGAAACGAGAAGGGAAGGAGAGTAATGTATTCTATTATCTGATTGGACTGAAATATTGTTAAATATAGCATGAACATCATTATTCTATTATTACTAAGCCAGCTATATTAGACAATCCATGAGATGAGATCTGACTTCAGCCACCTAAGAGGATGACGATGCATAAACAGGATAATAATGAGAAGGGAAGGGGAGTAATGTATTCTATTATTCGATTGGACTGAAATATAGTAAAATATTGAATAAACATGATTATTACATTATTCCATAGCCAGCTATATTAAACAATCCATAAGAAGAGATCTACCCACAGCCTTCTGGGAGGGTGAATATGCAAAGATGAACAAAAAAAGGTTAAAAACGAGAAGGAAAGGAGAGTAATGTATTCTATTATTTCATTGGAATAGAATATTCTTAAATATGGTATAAACACCATTTATTTATTATCATTAAGCCAACTATGCTAAGAATATCATGGACTGAACATGTCACTAATGCAGAGGTACTGCAAAGAATGAACAAGAAGGCAGAAATCATGAACACCATCAAGATTCGAAAACTGCAATATCTAGGCCACATCATGAGAAATGACTCCAAGTACCGTCTACTACAGACAATCATCCAAGGAAAAATCGATGGAAGAAGAGGTCCCGGCAGGAGAAGACTATCATGGCTGCATAACCTCAGGAAGTGGACCGGGAAAACGTCCATTGAACTTTTCCGCATGGCTATGGACAAAATTAAGCTTGCCAAGCTGGTCACCAACATCCGTAACGGATAGGAACCACAAGAAGAAGAAGAAGCCAACTATATTAGACAATCCATGAAATGAGAGCTGCCTACAGCCACCTAAAAGGATGAATATGCATAAATCGGATAAAAATGAGAAGGATAGGAGAGTAATGTATTCTATTATTTGATTGGACTGCAATATTGTTAAATATGATATAAACATCATTATTTTATTATTACATAGCCAGCTATATTGAACAATCCTAAAAAGAGATCTGCCCAGCCTTCTGGGAGGGTGAAAATGCAAAGATGAACAAAAAAAGTATAGAAACGAGAAGGGAAGGAGAGTAATGTATTCTATTATCTGATTCTTCTTCTTCTTTCTCCTCGCCACTTCCCGTTATGCGGGGTCGGCTTTTCCAATCTTGAGGCGCCATTCTTTCCGATGATAGACATTGCTTGTAGAAAGGCCCAAATCTTTCATGTCCTTCTGGACTTTCGTCATCCAGGTAGTTTTTGGTCTACCTTTTTTTCTTGTTTGTGTATCCATGGAGAGGCACTTTTTCACCACATGATCGTCGGGTCCTCGCATAACATGACCATACCATCTCAGCCTAGACTCTTTAAGTTTGTCAGCGATAGGCGCTACCTTGAAACTGCCACGTACATATTCGTTACGGATTTTATCCTTGAGAGTAACTCCTCCCGACCACCGTAGCATGCGCATTTCCGTAGTATGAAGCTTTTGCTCATGTGTTTTCATCGAAGCCCATGTTTCGCCTCCATAAAGTAAAACCGGTCGTATGCATGTTTTGTAGACTCTGCCTTTTGTTTTAATGGGCATTCTTGGATCACAAAGGACACCTGTTAGCTCGCGCCATCTGTTCCATGCAGATGCTGTTCTGTGTGTTATATCTGCTGTTATTGTGCCATCGTCTGAAATGACCGACCCTAGGTATTTGAATTTGCTCACTCTTGGTAGTATGATGCCGTCTAGTTTGATATCTGGATTTGTCATACCAAGTGTGTCTGGGTCGAAATTGCACATCATATATTCTGTTTTGGTCCTGCTAATGCGCAGCCCATTTGTTTCAAGAGCTCTTCGCCACTGCTCCAGAATATCTTGTATTTCTTTTATGCTGTCTGATATTAATGCTACATCATCTGCATACAACAGGTTCCATGGCAGGGGTCTCTGAATCTTCTCAGTAAGGTAGTTCATTGTGATGTTAAATAAAATTGGGCTGAGAGCACTTCCCTGATGAACTCCCACTTTTACGTCAAAACTCTTTGATAGACCTGCTGTACTCCTAACACATGTTCGTACATTGTCATACATATCTTGGATAAGATTTACATAGCCTTCAGGAATGTTTTGAAATCGCAAGGCCTGCCATATTAATGTCCTTGGTACACGGTCGAAAGCCTTTTCCAGGTCTATAAAGACCATCCAAAGATTTTGTTTATTTTCTCGGGCTTTTTCCATTAACAACCTTATTGCATGGATTGCATCAGTGGTTCCTTTACCTGCAGTGAAGCCAAATTGATTTTCGGTTAGGTTTATTACATTCTGAAGACGTTCACTTAGAATTCGTTCCCATATCTTCAATGTGTGAGAAGTAAGTTTAATACCACGAAAGTTTCCACATTCTCGGACATCACCCTTATTCTTATAGAACGGGACTAAAGTGCTTTCTCTCCATGCCATTGGCATTTTCCCACTAGTCAAAATGTTATTAAATAGCCTCGCAAGCCACACAACTCCATCTGAACTGAGAAATTTCCAAAGCTCAGCTGGTATATCATCTGGTCCAGTCGCTCTATGATTTTTCATTTTTGAGATAGCTCTCCTTACCTCTGCTTCAGTGATTTTGTTGATAGGTCCCTCTGTCCTTGGTTGCTCTACTTCTGGCTTTCTTGGGAATTCTTCATTTAACAAGTTTTGGTAATATTCATACCATCTTGAACAGATGTCTTTGTCATCAGTAAGTAAGGTACCTTGTTTATCCTTGATGTATTTTGTAGCTCCAAAGTCTTTAGTATCATTATGTCTACGTTTAGCAATTTTATATATGTCGTTTCCGTTTGCTTGTTCAAGCTGCTGGTATAAGTCTGATTCGGCCTTTTCTTTTTCGGCTGCCACTGTTCTCCTTGCTATTTTCTTTGCATGTTTGTAGTTTTCTTTATCAGCCTCGGCTTTGGAGTTTTGCCAAATTTTGAACAGGCGTTTCTTTTCAGCTACACTGTCTTGGGCTTGCTTGTTCCACCATTTGGTGCTTTTAGTATTATGTAGCGCTCCTTTTGTGACTCCCAGTTCTTGTCTTGCTGTAGCAACACAGAAGGATTCAAAGTTTGCCCATATCGTTGAAGAGCTGTGGTTGTTTGGGGAGACTGTTTTACTAAAATATTCCACAACTTGGTGTCTCACATTATTTCCCTTTTCATCATTCAGTGCATACCATTTGATCTTCTCTACTTTAGGTCTTTTCATCTTAATGGGCGTTTTTAGTTTGAAGGCAGTTAATAATAGCCTGTGTTGAGAGGTAAGTGGTTCCCCAGGGATAACCTTACAATCTTTGATTTGCCCAAGATATTTCCTGTCAATGAGAACATAGTCAATCTGTGTCTTACAGTTTCCACTTTTGTATGTGATCAGATGTTCATCCTTCTTTTGAAAGAAGGTGTTCACTATTGCTAGGTTGTGAGCAGCTGCAAATTCAAGAATTGTTTCCCCTTCTTTATTTAGCTCTCCAAATCCAAAGCCTCCATGGATGCCCTCATGGCCTTCACCATCCATGCCAACATGTCCATTTAGATCTCCACATACTATTGTTTGTTCATTCACAGCTATTGTTGCTAGATGCATTTGTAACTCCTCCCAGAACTCTTGCTTTTCCATTTCTGGGCAATTCACTTGTGGAGCATAGACAGAGACAATGTTCAGACATGGTTGTTTATCTAAGGCAAGCTTTACAGACATGATTCGATCATTTATTCTGCATATCTCAACAACGTTATTGCTGAGGTGGTGGTCCAGAATAATGCCTACACCATTTCTAGTGCTCTCTGTTCCATTGTAAATCAGTTTGAAACCCTTACCGATCTGCCGCGATTTAGCACCTCTCCACTTTGTTTCTTGCACACAGCATATGTTTATGTGACGTCTGTCTAAAATCGAACTTAGCTCAGCGCTGCGTCCAGTCATTGTACCGATATTCCAAGAACCTATACGTAGTTCCAACTTTGGTGTAGTGTGTCTTTTGTTAGAAGTTTCGTCGCTTGCAGGGGACGCCCTAGTATTTGTCACATCTCCATTTCCTTCGTCGCTTGCAGGGGACGCCCTAGTATTTGTCACATCTCCATTTCCTTCGTCGCTTGAGGGGGACGCCCTAGCCTTATGTCGCTTTCTCTCTCTGTTGTGCCTCATGATTGGGTTCTATTATGTTGTGCCTCTATTATATGTGCCTCATTATGTTGTGCCTCTATTATGTTGTGCTATTATGTTGGGTGCCTCATGTTGTTCTATTATCTGATTGGACTGTAATATTGTTTAATATAGCATGACCATCATTATTTTATTATTACTAAGCCAGCTATATTAGACAATCCATGAAATGAGATCTGACTTCAGCCACCTGAAAGTATGAAGATGCATAAACAGGATAAAAATGAGAAGGGAAGGGGAGTAATGTATTCTATTATTTGATTGGACTGAAATATTGTCATATATGGAATAAACATCATTATTTTATAATTACATAGCCAGCTATACCGGGTGTTTGAAAAAGAACTCCCTAGTTTTAATGTGTCATAGAATCTGTAAAAAGTGATATACACAATTCTAGTTTGTGGTGTTTGATTCAGCAACTCTCAAAGTTTTGTCCCCCTGCAGTTGCCAGACCAGCTTGACCTTGAGACGGCGCCAGGGAACAGTTCCCTACGTTGTGTTCGGGCGTGCAGTGCGGTGCAATGGCTAATCCGCAACAAAAAGCGCAGTGTGTTATTTGGTTAGCGCAAACTGAGTCTGTTATAACAGTCTAATGTCTTTCCCCAAATGGAAGATATTGAGGAGGAAAAAGGGCTTGTGTTTTTCCAACAAGATGGCGCCCCTCCTCATTACAGTAACCATGTGCGCGCGGCTCTAGACACTCTCTTTCCGGGAAGGTGGATAGGGAGAGCTGGCCCAATTGCTTGGCCACCACGAAGCCCGGACTTAACCCCTCTGGACTTTTTCTTTTGGGGACACATAAAAAATGTTGTGTACAGTGAAAAAATCCGAGACGTAAACCATTTACGGGAATGAATCGTCACGGCGGTTGGGACAGTTACACCTGATAGGTTGGTGAATACATGGCGAGAATTTGAATATC
Source organism: Laodelphax striatellus (assembly GCA_017141395.1). Lineage (NCBI taxonomy): Eukaryota > Metazoa > Arthropoda > Insecta > Hemiptera > Delphacidae > Laodelphax > Laodelphax striatellus. The sequence continues at coordinate 2,475,798 of CM029531.1, forward strand.
GCCTCGACGTGTGCAGGGCAACAAATGGATCCCATGTTGAAATTTACTGATGTTAAACAAAACTTGAAGTTTCTCTCTTTCACTGTATGTACTTGTTTATATAGTTTTTCATTAATTTACACATTAAATTTATACCTAAAACTAGGGAGTTCTTTTTCAAACACCCTGTATTGAACAATCCATAAAAAGAGATCTAGCCACAGCCTGCTGGGAGGGTGAAAATGCAAAGATGAACAAAAAAAGTATAGAAACGAGAAGGGAAGGAGAGTAATGTATTCTATTATCTGATTGGACTGAAATATTGTTAAATATAGCATGAACATCATTATTCTATTATTACCAAGCCAGCTATATTAGACAATCCATGAGATGAGATCTGACTTCAGCCACCTAAGAGGATGAAGATGCATAAACAGGATAATAATGAGAAGGGAAGGGGAGTAATGTATTCTATTATTCGATTGGACTGAAATATAGTAAAATATTGAATAAACATCATTATTACATTATTTCATAGCCAGCTATATTAAACAATCCATAAGAAGAGATCTACCCACAGCCTTCTGGGAGGGTGAATATGCAAAGATGAACAAAAAAAGGTTAAAAACGAGAAGGAAAAGAGAGTAATGTATTCTATCATTTCATTGGACTGAAATATTGTTAAATATTGCATAAACTTCATTATTTTATAATTACTAAGCCAGCTATATTAGACAATCCATGAAATGAGATCTGACTTCAGCCAGTCAAGAGGATGAAGATGCATAAACAGGATAAGAATGAGAAGGGAAGGCGAGGAATGTATTCTATTATTTGATTGGACTGAAATATTGTTAAATATAGTATAAACATCATTATTTTATTATTACATAGCTAGCTATATTGAACAATCCACAAGAAGAGAACTGCCCACAGCCTTCTGGGAGAGTGAATATGCAAAGATGAACAAATAAAGGTGGAAAACGAGCAGAAACCAGGAGCAATGTATTCTATTATTTCATTGGAATGAAATATTCTTAAATATGGTATGAACACCATTTATTTATTATCATTAAGCCAACTATATTAGACAATCCATGAAATGAGAGCTGCCTACAGCCACCTAAAAGGATGAATATGCATAAATCGGATAAAAATGAGAAGGGAAGGGGAGTAATGTATTCTATTATTCGATTGGACTGAAATATAGTAAAATATGGAATAAACATCATTATTACATTATTTCATAGCCAGCTATATTAAACAATCCATAAGAAGAGATCTACTCACAGCCTTCTGGGAGGGTGAATATGCAAAGATGAACAAAAAAAGGTTAAAAACGAGAAGGAAAAGAGAGTAATGTATTCTATTATTTTATTGGACTGGAATATTGTTAAATATGGTATAAACATCATTATTTTATTATTACATAGCCAGCTATATTGAACAATCCACAAGAAGAGAACTGCCCACAGCCTTCTGGGAGGGTGAATATGCAAAGATGAACAAAAAAAGGTTAAAAACGAGAAGGAAAGGAGAGTAATGTATTCTATTATTTCATTGGACTGAAATATTGTTAAATATAGCATAAACTTCATTATTTTATAATTACTAAGCCAGCTATATTAGACAATCCATGAAATGAGATCTGACTTCAGCCAGTCAAGAGGATGAAGATGCATAAACAGGATAAAAATGAGAAGGGAAGGCGAGTAATGTATTCTATTATTTGATTGGACTGAAATATTGTTAAATATGGTATAAACATCATCATTTTATTATTACATAGCCAGCTATATTGAACAATCCACAAGAAGAGAACTGCCCACAGCCTTCTGGGAGGGTGAATATGCAAAGATGAACAAAAAAAGGTTAAAAACGAGAAGGAAAGAAGAGTAATGTATTCTATTATTTCATTGGAATGAAATATTCTTAAATATGGTATAAACACCATTTATTTATTATAATTAAGCCAACTATATTAGACAATCCATGAAATGAGAGCTGCCTACAGCCACCTAAAAGGATGAATATGCATAAATCGGATAAAAATGAGAAGGATAGGAGAGTAATGTATTCTATTATTTGGTTGGACTGCAATATTGTTAAATATGATATAAACATCATTATTTTATTATTACATAGCCAGCTATATTGAACAATCCTCAAAAAGAGATCTGCCCAGCCTCCTGGGAGGGTCAAAATGCAAAGATGAACAAAAAAAGTATAGAAACGAGAAGGGAAGGAGAGTAATGTATTCTATTATCTAAATGGACTGAAATATTGTTAAATATAGCATGACCATCATTATTTTATTATTACTAAGCCAGCTATATTAGACAATCCATGAAATGAGATCTGACTTCAGCCACCTAAGAGTATGAAGATGCATAAACAGGATAAAAATGAGAAGGGAAGGGGAGTAATGTATTCTATTATTTGATTGGACTGAAATATTGTTATATATGGAATAAACATCATTATTTTATAATTACATAGCCAGCTATATTGAACAATCCATAAAAAGAGATCTAGCCACAGCCTGCTGGGAAGGTGAAAATGCAAAGATGAACAAAAAGTATAGAAACGAGAAGGGAAGGAGAGTAATGTATTCTATTATCTGATTGGACTGAAATATTGTTAAATATAGCATGAACATCATTATTCTATTATTACTAAGCCAGCTATATTAGACAATCCATGAGATGAGATCTGACTTCAGCCACCTAAGAGGATGAAGATGCATAAACAGGATAATAATGAGAAGGGAAGGGAGTAATGTATTCTATTATTCGATTGGACTGAAATATAGTAAAATATTGAATAAACATCATTATTACATTATTCCATAGCCAGCTATATTAAACAATCCATAAGAAGAGATCTATCCACAGCCTTCTGGGAGGGTGAATATGCAAAGATGAACAAAAAGGTTAAAACGAGAAGGAAAGAGAGTGTTGTATTCTATTATTTCATTGGACTGAAATATTGTTAAATATAGCATAAACTTCATTATTTTATAATTACTAAGCCAGCTATATTAGACAATCCATGAAATGAGATCTGACTTCAGCCAGTCAAGAGGATGAAGATGCATAAACAGGATTAAAATGAGAAGGGAAGGCGAGTAATGTATTCTATTATTTGATTGGACTGAAATATTGTTAAATATGGTGTAAACATCATTATTTTATTATTACATAGCCAGCTATATTGAACAATCCACAAGAAGAGAAATGCCCACAGCCTTCTGGGAGGGTGAATATGCAAAGATGAACAAAAAAAGGTTAAAAACGAGAAGGAAAGGAGAGTAATGTATTCTATTATTTCATTGGAATGAAATATTCTCAAATATGGTATTATCATCATTTATTTATTATCATTAAGCCAACTATTTTAGACAATCCATGAAATGAGAGCTGCCTACAGCCACCCAAAAGGATGAATATGCATAAACAGGATAAAAATGAGAAGAAAAGGCGAGGAATGTATTCTATTATTTGATTGGACTGAAATATTGTTAAATATGGTATGAACATCATTATTTTATTATTACATAGCCAGCTATATTGAACAATCCACAAGAAGAGAACTGCCCACAGCCTTCTGGGAGGGTGAAAATGCAAAGATGAACAAAAAAAGTATAGAAACGAGAAGGGAAGGAGAGTAATGTATTGTATTATTTCATTGGACTGAAATATTGTTAAATATGGTATAAACACCATTCATCTATTATCATTAAGCCAGCTATATTAGACAATCCATGAAATGAGAGTTGCCTACAGCCACCTAAGAGGATGACGATGCATAAACAGGATAAAAATGAGAAGGAAAGAGAAGTAATGTATTCTATTATTTGATTGGACTGCAAAATTGTTAAATATGATAAAAACATCATCATTTTATAATTACATAGCCAGCTATATTGAACAATCCATAAAAAGAGATCTACCCACAGCCTTCTGGAAGGGTGAAAATGCAAAGATAAACAAAAAAAGTATAGAAACGAGAAGTGAAGGAGAGTAATGTATTCTATTATCTGATTGGACTGAAATAATGTTAGATATAGCATGAACATCATTATTTTATTATTACTAAGCCAGCTATATCAGACAATCCATGAAATGAGATCTTACTTCAGCCACCTAAGAGGATGAAGATGCAAAAACAGGATAAAAATGAGAAGGGAAGGGGATTAATGTATTCTATTATTTGATTGGACTGAAATATTGTTGAATATGGTATAAACATCATTACTTTATTATTACAAAGCCAGATATATTGTACAATCCATAAAAAGAGATCTAACCACAGCCTTCTGGGAGGATGAATATGCAAAGATGAACAAAAAAAGTATAGAAACGAGAAGGGAAGGAGAGTAATGTATTCTATTATCTGATTGGACTGTAATATTGTTGAATATAGCATGACCATCATTATTTTGTTATTACTAAGCCAGCTATATTAGACAATCCATGAAATGAGATCTGACTTCAGCCACCTAGGAGTATGAAGATGCATAAACAGGATAAAAATGAGAAGGGGAGGGGAGTAATGTATTCTATTATTTGATTGGACTGAAATATTGTTATTTATGGAATAAACATCATTATTCTATAATTACATAGCCAGCTATATTGAACAATCCATAAAAAGAGATCTAGCCACAGCCTGCTGGGAGGATGAAAATGCAAAGATGAACAAAAAAAGTATAGAAACGAGAAGGGAAGGAGAGTAATGTATTCTATTATCTGATTGGACTGGAATATTGTTGAATATAGCATGAACATCATTATTCTATTATTACTAAGCCAGCTATATTAGACAATCCATGAGATGAGATCTGACTTCAGCCACCTAAGAGGATGAAGATGCATAAACTGGATAATAATGAGAAGGGAAGGGGAGTAATGTATTCTATTATTCGATTGGACTGAAATATAGTAAAATATTGAATAAACATCATTATTACATCATTTCATAGCCAGCTATATTAAACAATCCATAAGAGATCTACCCACAGCCTTCTGGGAGGGTGAATATGCAAAGATGAACAAAAAGGTTAAAACGAGAAGGAAGAGTAATTTATTTTATTATTCCATTGGTCTGAAATATTGTTAAATATATAAACTTCATTATTTTATAATTACTAAGCCAGCTATATTAGACAATCCATGGAATGAGATCTGACTTCAGCCAGTCAAGAGGATGAAGATGCATAAACAGGATAAAAATGAGAAGGGAAGGCGAGTAATGTATTCTATTATTTGATTGGACTGAAATATTGTTAAATATGGTATAAACATCATTATTTTATTATTACATAGCCAGCTATATTGAACAATCCACAAGAAGAGAACTGCCCACAGCCTTCTGGGAGGGTGAATATGCAAAGATGAACAAAAAAAGGTTAAAAACGAGAAGGGAAGGAGAGTAATATATTCTATTATTTAATTGGACTGAAATATTGTTAAATATGGTATAAACACCATTCATTTATTATCAATAATCCAGCTATATTAGACAATCCATGAAATGAGAGCTGCCTACAGCCACCTAAGAGGATTAAGATGCATAAACAGGATAAAAATGAGAAGGGAAGGGGATTAATGTATTCTATTATTTGATTGGACTGAAATATTGTTATATTTATATGGAATAAACATCATTATTTTATAATTACATAGCCAGCTATATTGAGCAATCCATAAAAAGAGATCTAACCACAGCCTGCTGGGACGGTGAAAATGCAAAGATCAACAAAAAGTATAGAAACGAGAAGGAAAGGAGAGAGTAATGTATTCTATTATCTGATTGGACTGAAATATTGTTAAATATAGCATGAACATCATTATTCTATTATTACTAAGCCAGCTATATTAGACAAGCCATGAGATGAGATCTGACTTCAGCCACCTAAGAGGAGGAAGATACATAAACAGGATAATAATGAGAAGGGAAGGAGAGTAATGTATTCTATTATTTGATTGTACTGGAATATTGTTAAATATAGCATAAACTTCATCATTTTTAAAATTACTAAGCCAGTTATATTAGACAATCCATGAAATGAGATCTGCCTACAGCCACCTAAAAGGATGAAGATGCATAAATCGGATAAAAATGAGTAGGGATAGGAGAGTAATGTATTCTATTTTTTGATTGGACTGAAATATTGTTATAATATGGAATAAACATCATTATTATATAATTACATAGCCAGCTATATTGAACAATCCATAGAAAGAGATCTAGCCACAGCCTGCTGGGAGGGTGAAAATGCAAAGATGAACAAAAAGTATAGAAACGAGAAGGAAGGAGAGTAATGTATTCTATTATATGATTGGACTGGAATATTGTTAAATATAGCATAAACTTCATTATTCTATTATTACTAAGCCAGCTATATTAGACAATCCATGAGATGAGATCTGACTTCAGCCACCTAAGAGGATGAAGATGCATAAACAGGATAATAATGAGAAGGGAAGGGGAGTAATGTATTTTATTATTTGATTGTACTGGAATATTGTTAAATATAGCATAAACTTCATTATTTCATAATTACTAAGCCAGCTATATTAGACAATCCATGAAATGAGAGCTGCCTACAGCCACCTAAGAGGATGAAGATGCATAAACAGGATAAAAATGAGAAGGATAGAGAGTAATGTATTCTATCATTTGATTCGACTGAAATATTGTTGAATATGGTATAAACATCATTATTTTATAATTACAAAGCCAGCTATATTGAACAATCCATAAAAGAGATCTACCCAGCCAGCCTCTGGAGGATGAAAATGCAAAGATAAACAAAAAAGTATAGAAACGAGAAGGAAGGAGAGTAATGTATTCTATTATCTGATTGGACTGAAATATTGTTAAATATAGCATGAACATCATTATTTTATTATTACTAGCCAGCTATATTAGACAATCCATGAAATGAGATCTGACTTCAGCCAGCCTAAGAGGATGAAGATGCATAAACAGGATAAAAATGAGAAGGGAGAGTAATGTATTCTATTATTTGATTGGACTGAAATATTGTTAAATATGGTATAAACATCATTATTTTATTATCATTAAGCCAGATATATTGGACAATCCATAAAAAGATCTGACCACAGCCACCTGGGAGGATGAAGATGCAATGAACAGGATAAAAACGAGAAGGAAGGAGAGAAATGTATTCTATTATTTTATTGGACTGCAATATTGTTAAATATGGTATAAACACCATTATTCTATTATCATTAAGCCATCTTTATTAGACAATCCATGAAATGAGAGCTGCCTACAGCCACCTAAAAGGATGAAGATGCATAAACAGGATAAAAATGAGTAGGATAGAGAGTAATGTATTCTATCATTTGATTGGACTGAAATATTGTTAAATATGGTATAAACATCATTATTTTATAATTACAAAGCCAGCTATATTGAACAATCCATAAAAAGAGATCTACCCACAGCCTTCTGGAGGGTGAAAATGCAAAGATAAACAAAAAGTATAGAAACGAGAAGGAAGGAGAGTAATGTATTCTATTATCTGATTGGACTGTAATATTGTTAAATATGGTATAAACATCATTATTTTATTATTACTAAGCCAGCTATATTAGACAATCCATGAAATGAGATCTGACTTCAGCCACCTAAGAGGATGAAGATGCATAAACAGGATAAAAATGAGAAGGAGAGGATTAATGTATTCTATTATTTGATTGGACTGAAATATTGTTAAATATGGTATAAACATCATTATTTTATTATTACAATAGCCAGCTATATTGAACAATCCATGAAAAGAGATCTAACCACAGCCTTCTGGGAGGATGAATATGCAAGATGAACAAAAAGGTTAAAACGAGAAGGGAAGGAGTAATGTATTCTATTATTTGATTGGACTGAAATATTGTTAAATATGGTATAAACATCATTCATTTATTATCATTAAAGCCAGCTATATTAGACAATCCATGAAAGAGATCTACCCACAGCCTTCTGGGAGGGTGAAAATGCAAAGATGAACAAAAAGTATAGAAACGAGAAGGGAAGGAGAGTAATGTATTCTATTATTTGATTGGACTGAAATATTGTTAAATATAGCATGAACATCATTATTTTATTATTACTAAGCCAGCTATATTAGACAATCCATGAAATGAGATCTGACTTCAGCCACCTAAGAGGATGAAGATGCATAAACAGGATAAAAATGAGAAGGAAGGGAGTAATGTATTCTATTATTTGATTGGACTGAAATATTGTTAAATATGGTATAAACATCATTATTTTATAATTACTAAGCCAGCTATATTAGACAATCCATGAAATGAGATCTGACTTCAGCCAGCCTAAGAGGATGAAGATGCATAAACAGGCTAAAAATGAGAAGGAAGAGGTAATGTATTCTATTATTCGATTGGACTGAAATATTGTTAAATATGGTATAAACATCATTATTTTATTATTACATAGCCAGCTATATTGATCAATCCATAAAAGAGATCTAGCCACAGCCCTCTGGGAGGGTGCAAATGCAAAGATGAACAAAAAAAGTATAGAAACGAGAAAGGAAGGAGAGTAATGTATTCTATTATCTGATTGGACTGAAATATTGTTAAATATAGCATGAACATCATTATTCTATTATTACTAAGCCAGCTATATTAGACAATCCATGAGATGAGATCTGACTTCAGCCACCTAAGAGGATGAAGATGCATAAACAGGATAAAATGAGAAGGAAGGGAGTAATGTATTCTATTATTCGATAGGTCTGAAACATTGTTAAATATGGCATAAACTTCATTATTCGATCATTACTTAGCCAACTATATTAGACAATCCATGAAATGAGATCTGACTTCAGCCAGCCAAGAGGATGAAGATGCATAAACAGGATAAAATGAGAAGGGAAGGCGAGTAATGTATTCTATTATTCGATTGGACTGAAATATAGTTAAATATATGGAATAAACATCATTATTTTATTATTACATAGCCAGCTATATTGAACAATCCATAAAGAAGAGATCTAGCCACAGCCTCCTGGGAGGGTGAATATATGCAAAGATGAACAAAAAAGGTTACAAACGAGAACCAAAGCAGAGCAATGTATTCTATTATTTCACTGGACTGAAACATCCCTAAATACGGCACAATACACCATTATTTATTATTATTAGCCAGCTATATTAGACAATCCATGAGATGAGATCTGACTTCAGCCACCTAAAAGGATGAAGATGCATAAATCAGGATAAAAGTGAGAAGGAAAGGGGAGTAATGTATTCTATCATTTGATTCGACTGAAATATTGTTGAATATGGTATAAACATCATTATTTTATAATTACAAAGCCAGCTATATTGAACAATCCATAAAAAGAGATCTACCCACAGCCTGCTGGGAGGGTGAAAATGCAAAGATGAACAAAAATGTATAGAAACGAGAAGGGAAGGAGAGTAATGTATTCTATTATTTTATTGGACTGAAATATTGTTAAATATGGTATAAACACCATTTATTTATTATCATTAAGCCAACTATATCAGACAATCCATGAAATGAGAGCTGCCTACAGCCACCTAAAAGGATGAAGATGCATAAATTGGATAAAAATGAGAAGGATAGGAGAGTAATGTATTCTATCATTTGATTGTACTGGAATATTGTTAAATATGGTATAAACATCATTATTTTATTATAACAAAGCCAGCTATATTGAACAATCCACAAAAAAAGATCTGCCCACAGCCTTCTGGGAGGGTGAATATGCAAGATGAACAAAAAAGTATAGAAACGAGAAGGAAGGAGACTAATGTATTCTATTATTTGATTGGACTGAAATATTGTTGAATATAGCCTGAACATCATTATTTTATTATTACTAAGCCAGCTATATTAGACAATCCATGAAATCAGATCTGCCTACAGCCACCTAAGAGGAAGAAGATGCATAAACAGGATAAAAATGAGAAGGAAGAGGATTAATGTATTCTATTATTTGATTGGACTGAAATATTGTTGAATATGGTATAAACATCATTATTTTATTATTACAAAGCCAGCTATATTGTACAATCCATAAAAGAGATCTAACCACAGCCTTCTGGGAGGATAAATATGCAAAGATGAACAAAAAGGTTAAAATGAGAAGGAAGAGAGTAATGTATTCTATTATTTCATTGGACTGAAATATTGTTAAATATGGTATAAACACCATTCATTTATTATCATTAAGCCAGCTATATTAGACAATCCATGAAATGAGAGCTGCCTACAGCCACATAAAGGATGAAGATGCATAAATCGGATAAAATGAGTAGGATAGGAGAGTAATGTATTCTATCATTTGATTGGACTGCAATATCGTTGAATATGGTATAAACATCATTATTTTATAATTACAAAGCCAGCTATATTAAACAATCCATAAAAAGAGATCTACCCACAGCCTTCTGGAAGGGTGAAAATGCAAAGATAAACAAAAAAGGTATAGAAACGAGAAGGAAAGGAGTAATGTATTCTATTATCTGATTGGACTGAAATATTGTTAAATATATATGAACATCATTATTTTATTATTACTAAGCCAGCTATATGAGACAATCCATGAAATGAGATCTGACTTCAGCCACCTAAGAGGATGAAGATGCATAAACAGAATAAAAATGAGAAGGGAAGGGGATTAATGTATTCTATTATTTGATTGGACTGAAATATTGTTGAATATGGTATAAACATCATTATTTTATTATTACAAAGCCAGATATATTGTACAATCCATAAAAAGAGATCTAACCACAGCCTTCTGGGAGGATAAATATGCAAAGATGAACAAAAAAAGGTTTAAAACGAGAAGGAAAGGAGAGTAATGTATTCTATTATTTCATTGGACTGGAATATTGTTAACTATGGTATAAACACCATTCATTTATTATCATTAAGCCAGCTATATTAGACAATCCATGAAATGAGAGCTGCCTACAGCCACCCAAGAGGATGAAGATGCATAAACAGGATAAAAATGGGAAGGAAAGAGAAGTAATCTATTCTATTATTTGATTGGACTGCAAAATTGTTAAATATGATATAAACATCATCATTTTATAATTACAAAGCCAGCTATATTGAACAATCCATAAAAAGAGATCCACCCACAGCCTTCTGGAAGGGTGAAAATGCAAAGATAAACAAAAAGTATAGAAACGAGGAAGGAGAGTAATGTATTCTATTATCTGATTGGACTGAAATATTGTTAAATATGGTATGAACATCATTATTCTATAATTACTAAGCCAGCTATATTAGACAATCCATGAGAAGAGATCTGACTTCAGCCACCTTAGAGGATGAAGATGCATAAACAGGATAAAAATGAGAAGGGAAGAGGAGTAATGTATTCTATTATTTGACTGGACTGCAATATTGTTAAATATGATATAAACTTCATTATTTTATAATTACTAAGCCAGCTATATTAGACAATCCATGAAATGAGATCTGACTTCAGCCAGCCAAGAGGATGAAGATGCATAAACAGGATAAAATGAGAAGGAAGGAGAGTAATGTATTCTATTATTTGATTGGACTGAAATCTTGTTGAATATGGTATAAACACCATTATTTTATAATTACACAGCCAGCTATATTGAACAACCCCTAAAAAGAGATCTAGCCACAGCCTGCTGGGAGGGTGAAAATGCAAAGATGAACAAAAAAAGTATAGAAACGAGAAGGGAAGGAGAGTAATGTATTCTATTATCTGATTGGACTGAAATATTGTTAAATATAGCATGAACATCATTATTCTATTATTACTAAGCTAGTAATATTAGACAATCCATGAGATGAGATCTGACTTCAGCCACCTAAGAGGATGAAGATGCATAAACAGGATAATAATGAGAAGTGAAGGGAAGTAATGTATTCTATTATTTGATTGTACTGGAATATTGTTAAATATAGCATAAACTTCATTATTCTATAATTACTAAGCCAGCTATATTAGACAATCCATGAAATGAGATCTGACTTCAGCCAGTCAAGAGGATGAAGATGCATAAACAGGATAAAAATGAGAAGGGAAGGCGAGTAATGTATTCTATTATTCAATTGGACTGAAATATAGTGAAATATTGAATAAACATCATTATTTTCATTATTGACAGCTATATTGAACAATCCATAAAAGAGATCTGCCACAGCCTCCTGGGAGGGTGAATATGCAAAGATGAACAAAAAGGTTAAAACGAGAAGGAAAGGAGAGTAATGTATTCTATTATTTCATTGGAATGAAATATTCTTGAATATGGTACAATACACCATTCATTTATTATCATTAAGCCAACTATATTAGACAATCCATGAAATGAGAGCTGCCCATAGCCACTTAAAAGGATGAATATGCATAAATCGGATGAAAATGAGAAGGATAGGAGAGTAATGTATTCTATCATTTGATTCGACTGAAATATTGTTGAATATGGTATAAACATCATTATTTTATAATTACAAAGCCAGCTATATTGAACAATCCATAAAAAGAGATCTACCCACAGCCTGCTGGGAGGGTGAAAATGCAAAGATGAACAAAAATGTATAGAAACGAGAAGGGAAGGAGAGTAATGTATTCTATTATTTTATTGGACTGAAATATTGTTAAATATAGCATGATCATCATTATTTTATTATTACTAAGCCAGCTATATTAGACAATCCATGAAATGAGATCTGACTTCAGCCACCTAAGAGGATGAAGATGCATAAACAGGATAATGAGAAGGAAGGGAGTAATGTATTCTATTATTTGATTGGACTGAAATATTGTTAAATATATGGAATAAACATCATTATTTTATAATTACATAGCCAGCTATATTGAACAATCCATAAAAGAGATCTAGCCACAGCCTGCTGGGAGGTGAAAATGCAAAGATGAACAAAAAGTATAAAACGAGAAGGAAGGAGAGTAATGTATTCTATTCGTTGATTGGACGGAAATACTGTTAAAGAGAGCATGAACATCATTATTCTATTATTACTAAGCCAGCTATATTAGACAATCCATGAGATGAGATCTGACTTCAGCCACCTAAGAGGATGAAGATGCATAAACAGGATGAAAATGAGAAGGGAAGGGGAAAAATGTATTCTATTATTTGATTGGACTGAAATATTGTTAAAATATGGAATAAACATCATTATTTATTGTTTACATAGCCAACTATATAGAACAATCCATAAGAAGAGGTCTGCCCACAGCCTTCTGGGAGGGTGAATATGCAAAGATGAACAAAAAAAGGTTAAAAACGAGAAGGAAAGGAGAGTAATGTATTCTATTATTTCATTGGACTGAAATATTGTTGAATATGGTATAAACATCATTATTTTATAATTACAAAGCCAGCTATATTGAACAATCCATAAAAAGAGATCTAACCACAGCCTTCTGGGAGGATGAATATGCAAAGATGAACAGAAAAAGGTTAAAAACTGAGAAGGAAAGGAGAGTAATGTATTCTATTATTTCATTGGACTGAAATATTGTTAAATATGGTATAAACATCATTCATTTATTATCATTAAGCCAGCTATATTAGACAATCCATGAAATCAGATGTGACTTCCAGCCATCAAGAGGATGAAGATGCATAAACAGGATAAAAAATGAGAAGGGAAGGAGAATGTATTCTATTATTTGATTGGACTGAAATATTGTTAAATATGATATAAACAGCATTATTTTATTATTACAAAGCCAGATATATTATACAATCCATAAGAAGAGATCTAACCACAGCCATCTGGGAGGATGAATATGCAAGATGAACAAAAAAGGTTAAAACGAGAAGGAAAGGAGGTAATGTATTCTATTATTTCATTGGACTGAAATATTGTTAAATATGGTATAAACATCATTCATTTATTATCATTAAGCCAGCTATATTAGACAATCCATGAAATGAGATCTGCCTACAGCCACCTAAGAGGATGAAGATGCATAAACAGGATAAAAATGAGAAGGGAAGGAGTAATGTATTCTATTATTTGATTGGACTGAAATATTGTTAAATATGGTATAAACATCATTATTTTATTATTACAAAGCCAGCTATATTGAACAATCCATAAAAGAGATCTACCCACAGCCTTCTGGGAGGTGAAAATGCAAGATGAACAAAAAGTATAGAAACGAGAAGGGAAGGAGGTAATGTATTCTATTATTTGATTGGACTGAAATATTGTTAAATATAGCATGAACATCATTATTCTATTATTACTAAGCCAGCTATATTAGACAATCCATGAGATGAGATCTGACTTCAGCCACCTAAGAGGATGAAGATGCATGAACAGGATAGAAATGAGAAGGTTTAGGGGAGTACTGTATTTTATTATTTGTTTGGACTGGAATATTGTTAAATATGGCTTGAACGTCATTATTTGATAATAACATAGCCAGCTATATTGAACAATCCATAAAAAGTAATCTGACCACAGCCTGCTGGGAGGGTGAAAATGCAAAGATGAACAAAAGGAAGGGAGTAATGTATTCTATTATTTGATTGGACTGAAATATTGTTAAATATAGCATAAACATCATTATTTTATTATTACTAGCCAGCTATATTAGACAATCCATGAAATGAGATCTGACACTGCCACCTGAGAGGAAGAAGATGAATAACCAGGATCGAAATGAGAACGAACGGAGCGTGATGTATTCTATTTTTTGATTTATCTGAAATATTGTTAAATATGGCATAAACATCATTATTTTATTATTACTAAGCCAGCTATATTAGACAATCCATGAGATGAGATCTGACTTCAGCCACCTGGGAGGATGAAGATGCATAAACAGGATAAAATGAGAAGGGAAGGCGAGTAATGTATTCTATTATTTGATTGGACTGAAATATTGTTAAATATGGTATAAACATCATTATTTTATTATTACATAGCCAGGGATATTGAACAATCCATAAGAAGAGATCGGCACACAGCCTTCTGGGAGGGTGAATATGCAAAGATGAACAAAAAAGGTTAAAACGAGAAGGAAAGGAGAGTAATGTATTCTATTATTTCATTGGACTGAAATATTGTTAAATATGGTATAAACACCATTTATTTATTATCATTAAGCCAGCTATATTAGACAATCCATGAAATGAGATCTGCCTTCAGCCACCTAAAGGATGAAGATGCATAAACAGGATAAAATGAGAAGGCAAGGGGAGCACTGTATTCTATTATTTGATTGGACTGAAATATTGTTGAATATGGAATAAACATCATTATTTTATTATTACAAAGCCAGCTATATTGAACAATCCATAAAAGAGATCTACCCACAGCCTTCTAAGGGTGAAAATGCAAAGATGAACAAAAAAGTATAAAAACGAGAAGGAAGGAGGTAATGTATTCTATTATTTGATTGGACTGAAATATTGTTAAATATAGCATAAACATCATTATTTTATTATTACTAAGCCAGCTATATTAGACAATCCATGAAATGAGATCTGACTTCAGCCACCTAAGAGGATGAAGATGCATAAACAGGATAAAAAAATGAGAAGGAAGGGGGATTAATGTATTCTATTATTTGATTGGACTGAAATATTGTTAAATATGGTATAAACATCATTATTTTATTATTACATAGCCAGCTATATTGAACAATCCATAAAGAGATCTAACCACAGCCTTCTGGGAGGGTGAATATGCAAAGATGAACAAAAAGGTTAAAACGAGAAGGAAAGGAGAGTAATGTATTCTATTATTTCATTGGACTGAAATATTGTTAAATATGGTATAAACATCATTCATTTATTATCATTGCCAGCTATATTAGACAATCCATGAAATGAGAGCTGCCTACAGCCACCTAAGAGGATGAAGATGCATAAACAGGATAAAAATGAGAAGGGAAGGGAGTAATGTATTCTATTATTTGATTGGACTGAAATATTGTTAAATATGTATAAACATCATTATTTTATTATTACATAGCCAGCTATATTGAACAATCCTCAAAAGAGATCTGCCCAGCCTTCTGGGAGGGTGAAAATGCAAAGATGAACAAAAAGTATAGAAACGAGAAGGAAGGAAAGTAATGTATTCTATTATCTGATTGTACTGAAATATTGGTTAAAAGAGCAGAAACATTATTATTTTATTGTTACTAAGCCAGCTATATTAGAGAGTCCATGAGATGAGATCTAACTTCAGCCACCTAAGATGATGAAGATGCAGGAACAGAATAAAAATGAGAAGGGAAGGGATAATGTATTCTATTATTTGATTGGACTGAAATATTGTTGAATATGGTATAAACATCATTATTTTATTATTACAAAGCCAGCTATATTGTACAATCCATAAAAGAGATCTAACCACAGCCTTCTAGGAGGATGAATATGCAAAGATGAACAAAAAAGGTTAAAAACGAGAAGGAAGGAGAGTGATGTATTCTATTATTTCATTGGACTGGAATATTGTTAAATATGGTATAAACACCATTCATTTATTATCATTAAGCCAGCTATATTAGACAATCCATGAAATGAGATCTGACTTCAGCCAGCCAAGAGGATGAATATGCATAAACAGGATAAAAATGAGAAGGGAAGGCGAGTAATGTATTCTATTATTCGATTGGACTGGAATATTGTTAAATATGGTATAAACATCATTATTTTATTATTACATAGCCAGCTATATTGTACAATCCATAAAAAGAGATCTAACCACAGCCTTCTGGGAGGATGAATATGCAAAGATGAACAAAAAAAGGTTAAAAACGAGAAGGAAAGGAGAGTAATGTATTCTATTATTTCATTGGACTGGAATATTGTTGAATATAGCATAAACTTCATTATTTTATAATTACTAAGCCAGCTATATTAGCCAATCCATGAGATGAGATCTAACTTCAGCCAGCCAAGATGATGAAGATGCATAAACAGAATAAAAATGAGAAGGAAGGGAGTAATGTATTCTATTATTTGATTGGACTGAAATATTGTTAAATATGGTATAACCATCATTATTTTATTATTACATAGCCAGCAATATTGAACAATCCACAAAGAGAACTGCCCACAGCCTTCTGGGAGGGTGAATATGCAAGATGAACAAAAAAAGGTTAAAAACGAGAAGGAAAGGAGAGTAATGTATTCTATTATTTCATTGGAATGAAATATTCTTAAATATGGTATAAACACCATTTATTTATTATCATTAAGCCAAATATATTAGACAATCCATGAAATGAGAGCTGCCTTCAGCCACCTAAAAGGATGAATATGCATAAATCGGATAAAAATGAGAAGGATAGGAGAGTAATGTATTCTATCATTTGATTCGACTGAAATATTGTTGAATATGGTATAAACATCATTATTTTATAATTACAAAGCCAGCTATATTGAACAATACATAAAAGAGATCTACCACAGCCTTCTGGGAGGGTGAAAATGCAAAGATGAACAAAAAGGTATAGAAACGAGAAAGGAAGGAGAGTAATGTATTCTATTATCTGATTGGACTGAAATATTGTTAAATATAGCATGAACATCATTATTCTATTATTACTAAGCCAGCTATATTAGACAATCCATGAGATGAGATCTGACTTCAGCCACCTAAGAGGATAAAGATGCATGAACAGGATGAAAATGAGGAAGGAAGGCGAGTAATGTATTCTATTATTTCATAAGATTGAAATATTGTTAAATATGGTATAAACATCATTATTTTATTATTACATAGCCAGCAATATTGAACAATCCATAAAGAGAACTGCCCACAGCCTTCTGGGAGGGTGAATATGCAAAGATGAACAAAAAAGGTTAAAAACGAGAAGGAAAGGAGTAATGTATTCTATTATTTGATTGTACTGGAATATTCTTAAATATGGTATAAACACCATTTATTTATTATCATTAAGCCAAATATATTAGACAATCCATGAAATGAGAGCTGCCTTCAGCCACCTAAAAGGATGAATATGCATAAATCGGATAAAAATGAGAAGGATAGGAGAGTAATGTATTCTATTATTTGATTGGACTGAAATATTGTTGAATATGGTATAAACATCATTATTTTATAATTACAAAGCCAGCTATATTGAACAATCCATAAAAAGAGATCTACCCACAGCCTTCTGGAAGGGTGAAAATGCAAAGATGAACAAAAAACGTATAGAAAAGAGAAGGGAAGGAGAGTAATGTATTCTATTATCTGATTGGACTGAAATATTGTTAAATATAGCATGAACATCATTATTTTATTATTACTAAGCCAGCTATATTAGACAATCCATGAAATGAGATCTGACTTCAGCCACCTAAGAGGATGAAGATGCATAAACAGGATAAAAATGAGAAGGGAAGGGGATTAATGTATTCTATTATTTGATTGGACTGAAATATTGTTGAATATGGTATAAACATCATTATTTTATTATTACAAAGCCAGATATATTGTACAATCCATAAAAAGAGATCTAACCACAGCCTTCTGGGAGGATGAATATGCAAAGATGAACAAAAAAAGGTTGAAACGAGAAGGAAGGAGGAGTAATGTATTCTATTATTTCATTGGACTGAAATATTGTTAAATATGGTATAA
The DNA here is from genome assembly GCA_017141395.1 of Laodelphax striatellus. NCBI lineage: Eukaryota > Metazoa > Arthropoda > Insecta > Hemiptera > Delphacidae > Laodelphax > Laodelphax striatellus. The sequence continues at coordinate 2,494,434 of CM029531.1, forward strand.
ACACCATTCATTTATTATCATTAAGCCAGCTATATTAGACAATCCATGAAATGAGATCTGACTTCAGCCACCTAAGAGCATGAAGATGCATAAACGGGATAAAAATGAGAAGGAAATGGGAGTAACGTATTCAATAATTTTATTGGACTGAAATATTTTTAAATTTGGCATAAACATCATTTTTTGATTATTACATAGCAAGCTATATTGTACAATCCATAAAAAGAAATCTGCCTACAGCCTTTTGGGAGGGTGAAAATGCAAAGATGAACAAAAAAAGGTTAAAAACGAGAAGGAAAGGAGAGTAATGTATTCTATCATCTGATTGGACTGAAATATTGTTAAATATGGTATAAACATCATTATTTTATTATTACATAGCCAGCAATATTGAACAATCCACAAGAAGAGAACTGCCCACAGCCTTCTGGGAGGGTGAATATGCAAAGATGAACGAAAAAAGGTTAAAAACGAGAAGGAAAGGAGAGTAATGTATTCTATTATTTCATTGGAATGAAATATTCTCAAATATGGTATAAACACCATTTATTTATTATCATTAAGCCAAATATATTAGACAATCCATGAAATGAGAGCTGCCTTCAGCCACCTTAAAGGATGAATATGCATAAATCAGATAAAAATGAGAAGGATAGGAGAGTAATGTATTCTATCATTTGATTCGACTGAAATATTGTGGAATATGGGCTAAACATCATTATTTTATATTTACCTAGCCAGCGATATTGCAGAATCCATTTAAAGAGATCTACCCACAGCCTTCTGGAAGGGTGAAAATGCAAAGACGAACAAACAACGTATAGAAACGAGAAGCGAAGGAGAGCTATGTATTCTATTATTTCATTGGCCTGAAATACTGTCAAACATAGCATGAACATCATTATTTTATTATTACAAAGCCAGCTATATTAGACAATCCATGAAATGAGATCTGACCTACAGCCACCTGGGATGAAGATGCAAAGATGAACACAGGATAAAATGAGAAGGAAGGAGGTAATGTATTCTATTATTTGATTGGACTGAAATATTGTTAAATATGGTATAAACATCATTATAGTATCATTACAAAGCCAGCTATATTAGACAATCCATAAAAGAGATCTGACTTCAGCCACTAAGGATGAAGATGCAAAAAAAGGTTAAAAACGAGAAGGGAAGGAGAGTAATGTATTCTATTATTTCATTGGACTGAAATATTGTTAAATATTATAAACATCATTCATTTATTATCATTAAGCCAGCTATATTAGACAATCCATGAAATGAGATCTGACTTCAGCCAGTCTGGGAGGATGAAGATGCATAAACAGGATAAAAATGAGAAGGGAAGGAGTAATGTATTCTATTATTTGATTGGACTGAAATATTGTTAAATATGGTATAAACATCATTATTTTATTATTACATAGCCAGCTATATTGAACAATCCATGAAAGAGATCTGCCCAGCCACCTGGGAGGTGAAAATGCAAAGATGAACAAAAAGGTTAAAAATGAGAAGGAAGGAGTAATGTATTCTATTATTTCATTGGACTGAAATATTGTTAAATATGGAATAAACATCATTTATTTATTATCATTAAGCCAGCTATATTAGACAATCCATGAAATGAGATCTGCCTACAGCCACCTAAGAGGATGAAGATGCATAAACAGGATAAAATGAGAAGGAGGGAGTAATGTATTCTATTATTTTGATTGGACTGAAATATTGTTGAAAATATGGTATAAACATCATTATTTATTGTTACAAAGCCAGCTATATTAAACAATCCATAAAGAGATCTGCCCACAGCCTTCTGGGAGGGTGAAAATGCAAAGATGAACAAAAAGGATAGAAACGAGAAGGGAAGGAGAGTAATGTATTCTATTATCTGATTGGACTGAAATATTGTTAAATATAGCATGAACATCATTATTTTATTATTACTAAATAGCTATATTAGACAATCCATGAGATGAGATCTGACTTCAGCCACCTAAGAGGATGAAGATGCATAAACAGGATAAAATGAGAAGGAAGGAAGGAGAGTAATGTATTCTATTATTTGATTGGACTGAAATATTGTTAAATATGGAATAAACATCATTATTTTATTATTACATGCCAGCTATATTGGACAATCCATAAAGAGATCTAATACAGCCTTCTGGGAGGGTGAATATGCAAAGATGAACAAAAAGGTTAAAACGAGAAGGAAGGAGAGTAATGTATTCTATTATTTCATTGGACTGAAATATTGTTAAATATAGCATAAACATCATTATTTTATTATTACTAAGCCAGCTATATTAGACAATCCATGAAGAGATCTGACTTCAAAGCCACCTAAGAGGATGAAGATGCATAAACAGGATAAAAATGAGAAGGGAAGGAGGTAATGTATTCTATTATTTGATTGGACTGAAATATTGTTGAATATGGTATAAACATCATTATTTTATTATTACAAAGCCAGCTATATTGAACAATCCATAAAGAGATCTGCCCACAGCCTTCTGGGAGGATGAAAATGCAAAGATGAACAAAAAAGGTTAAAAACGAGAAGGAAGGAGAGTAATGTATTCTATTATTTCATTGGACTGAAATATTGTTAAAATAGAGCATAAACACCATTATCTGATTATTACTAAGTTAGCTATATTAGACAATCCATGAATGAGATCTACCTACAGCCACCTAAGAGGAAAAAGATGCATAAACAGGATAGAAATGAGAAGGAAAGGAGAGTAATGTAGTCTCTTATTTGATTGGACTGAAATATTGTTAAATATAGCGCAAACATCATTATTTTATTATAACATAGCCAGCTATATTGGACAATCCATAAAAGGGATCTAACCACAGCCTTCTGGGAGGATGAATATGCAAAGATGAACAAAAAAGGTTAAAAACGAGAAGGAAGGAGAGTAATGTATTCTATTATTTCATTGGACTGAAATATTGTTAAATATAGCATGAACATCATTATTTATTATCATTACTAAGCCAGCTATATTAGACAATCCATGAAATGAGATCTGACTTCAGCCACCTAAAGGATGAAGATGCATAAACAGGATAAAAATGAGAAGGAAGGAGAGTAATGTATTCTATTGATTGGACTGAAATATTGAATATGGTATAAACATCATTATTTTATTATTACATAGCCAGCTATATTGAACAATCCATAAGAGATCTACACAGCCTTCTGGGATGAATATGCAAAGATGAACAAAAAGGATAAAAACGAGAAGGAAGGGAGTAATGTATTCTATTATCTGATTGGACTGAACCATTGTTAAATATGGCATCAACATCAGTATTTGCTTATTACTACGCCAGCTATATTAGACTATCCATGAACTTAGATCTGACTTCAGCCACCTAAGAGGATGAAGATGCATAAACAGGATAAAAATGAGAAGGAGAGGGGAGTAATGTATTCTATTATTTGATTGTACGGAAATATTGTTATATATGGTGTAAACATCATTATTTTATTATTACATAGCCAGCTATATTAGAACAATCCATGAAAGAGATCTGTCCACAGCCTTCTGGGAGGGTGAATATGAAGATGAACAAAAGGATAAAAACGAGAAGGAAGGAGAGTAATGTATTCTATTATCTGATTGGACTGAAATATTGTTAAATATGGTATAAACATCATTATTTATTATTACTAAGCCAGCTATATTAGACAATCCATGAAATGAGATCTGACTTCAGCCACCTAAGAGGATGAAGATGCATAAACAGGATAAAAATGAGAAGGGAAGGGAGTAATGTGTTCTATTATTTGATTGGACTGAAATATTGTTAAATATGGTATAAACATCATTATTTTATTACATAGCCAGCTATATTGAACAATCCATAAAAGAGATCTACCCACAGCCTTCTAGGAGGGTGAATATGCAAAGATGAACAAAAAGTTAAGAAACGAGAAGGGAAGGAGGTAATGTATTCTATTATTTCATTGGACTGAAATATTGTTAAATATGGCATAAACATCATTATTTATTATTACTAAGCCAGCTATATTAGACAATCCATGAGATGAGATCTGACTTCACAGCCTTCTAGGAGGATGAAGATGCATAAACAGGATAAAAATGAGAAGGAAGGGAGTAATGTATTCTATTATTTGATTGGACTGAAATATTGTTAAATATGGTATAAACATCATTATTTTATAATTACAAAGCCAGCTATATTGAACAATCCATAAAGAGATCTGCCCACAGCCTTCTGGGAGGATGAAGATGCAAAGATGAACAAAAAGGTAAAAACGAGAAGGAAGGAGAGTAATGTATTCTATTATTTCATTGGACTGAAATATTGTTAAATATAGCATAAACATCATTATTTTATTACATTAAGCCAGCTATATTAGACAATCCATGGAATGAGATCTGACTTCAGCCACCTAAGAGGATGAAGATGCATAAACAGGATAAAAATGAGAAGGAAGGGGAGTAATGTATTCTATTATTTGATTGGACTGAAATATTGTTAAATATGGTATAAACATCATTATTTATTATTACATAGCCAGCTATATTGAACAATCCATAAAAGAGATCTACCCACAGCCTTCTGGGAGGGTGAATATGCAAAGATGAACAAAAAAGTATAGAAACGAGAAGGAAGGAGAGTAATGTATTCTATTATTTCATTGGACTGAAATATTGTTAAATATAGCATAAACATCATTATTTTATATTACTAAGCCAGCTATATTAGACAATCCATGAAATGAGATCTGACTACAGCCACCTAAGAGGATGAAGATGCATAAACAGGATAAAATGAGAAGGAAGGGAGTAATGTATTCTATTATTTGATTGGACTGAAATATTGTTAAATATGGTATAAACATCATTATTTTATTATTACAAAGCCAGCTATATTAGACAATCCATCAAGAGATCTACCCACAGCCTTCTGGGAGGATGAAGATGCAAATAAAAAGGTAAAAACGAGAAGGAAGGAGAGTAATGTATTCTATTATTTCATTGGACTGAAATATTGTTAAATATGGTATAAACATCATTATTTATTATCATTAAGCCAGCTATATTAGACAATCCATGAAATGAGATCTGACTTCAGCCACCTAAGAGGATGAAGATGCATAAACAGGATAAAAATGAGAAGGAAGGAGGTAATGTATTCTATTATTTGATTGGACTGAAATATTGTTAAATATGATATAAACATCATTATTTTATTATTACATAGCCAGCTATATTGAACAATCCATAAAAGAGATCTGCACAGCCTTCTGGGAGGGTGAAAATGCAAAGATGAACAAAAAGTATAGAAACGAGAAGGAAGGAGAGTAATGTATTCTATTATCTGATTGGACTGAAATATTGTTAAATATAGCATGAACATCATTATTTATTATTACTAAGCCAGCTATATTAGACAATCCATGAAATGAGATCTGACTTCAGCCACCTAAGAGGATGAAGATGCATAAACAGGATAAAAATGAGAAGGAAGGAGGTAATGTATTCTATTATTTGATTGGACTGAAATATTGTTAAATATGGTATAAACATCATTATTTTATTATTACATAGCCAGCTATATTGAACAATCCATAAAGAGATCTGCCACAGCCTTCTGGGAGGTGAATATGCAAGATGAACAAAAAGGTTAAAAACGAGAAGGAAGGAGGTAATGTATTCTATTATTTCATTGGACTGAAATATTGTTAAATATGGTATAAACACCATTTGTTTATTATTACTAAACCAGCTATATTAGACAATCCATGAAATGAGAGCTGACTACAGCCACCTAAGAGGATGAAGATGCATAAACAGGATAAAAATGAGAAGGAAGAGGAGAGTAATGTATTCTATTATTTGATTGGACTGAAATATTGTTATATATGGAATAAACATCATTATTTTATTATTACATAGCCAGCTATATTGAACAATCCATAAAAGAGATCTGCCACAGCCTTCTGGGAGGGTGAAAATGCAAGATGAACAAAAAGGTATAGAAACGAGAAGGATAGGAGAGTAATGTATTCTATTATCTGATTGGAATGAAATATTGTTAAATATAGCATGAACATCATTATTTTATTATTACTAAGCCAGCTATATTAGACAATCCATGAAATGAGATTTGACTTCAGCCACCTAAGAGGATGAAGATGCATAAACAGGATAAAAATGAGAAGGAAGGAAGTAATGTATTCTATTATTCGATTGGACTGAAATATTGTTGAATATGGTATAAACATCATTATTTTATTATTACATAGCCAGCTATATTAAACAATCCATAAAAGAGATCTAACCACAGCCTTCTGGGAGGGTGAATATGCAAAGATGAACAAAAAGGTTAAAACGAGAAGGAAGGAGTAATGTATTCTATTATTTCATTGGACTGAAATATTGTTAAATATAAACATCATTATTTATTATTACTAATCCAGCTATATTAGACAATCCATTGAATGAGATCTTACTTCAGCAACCGAAGAGGATGAAGATGCATAAACAGGATAGAAATGAGAAGGAAAGGGAGTAATGTATTCTATTATTTGATTGGACTGGGATATTGTTAAATATGTTGAATATGGGGAAAACATCATTATTTTATTATTACATAGCCAGCTATATTGGACAATCCATTAAAAGAGATCTGCCTACAGCCTTCTGGGAGGATGAAAATGCAAAGATGAACAAAAAAAGTATAGAAACGAGAAGGGAAGGAGAGTAATGTCTTCTATTATGTGATTGGACGGAGATATGGTTAAATAAAGCATAAACAGCATTATTCTATAATTACTAAAGCCAGCTATATTAGACAATCCATGAAATGAGATCTGACTTACGCCACCTAACAGGATGAAGAGGCATAAACAGGATAAAAATCAGAAGGGAAGGATAGTAATGTATTCTATTATCCAATTGGACTGCAATATTGTTATATATGGCATAAACATCATTATTTTATAATTACATAGCCAGCTATATTGAACAATCCATAAAAGAGATCTACCACAGCCTTCTGGGAGGATGAAAATGCAAAGATGAACAAAAAGGTTAAAACGAGAAGGAAGGAGAGTAATGTATTCTATTATTTCTGATTGGACTGAAATATTGTTAAATATAGCATAAACATCATTATTTTATTATTACTAAGCCAGCTATATTAGACAATCCATGAAATGAGATCTGACTTCAGCCACCTAAGAGGATGAAGATGCATAAACAGGATAAAAATGAGAAGGAAGGAGAGTAATGTATTCTATTATTTGATTGGACTGAAATATTGTTAAATATGGTATAAACATCATTATTTTATTATTACAAACCAGCTATATTGAACAATCCATAAAAAGAGATCTAACTCACAGCCTGCTGGGAGGTGAATATGCAAAGATGAACAAAAAGGTTAAAAACGAGAAGGGAAGGGAGTAATGTATTCTATTATTTCATTGGACTGAAATATTGTTAAAATATAGAATAAACATCATTATTTTATTATTACTAAGCCAGCTATATTAGACAATCCATGAAATGAGATCTGACTTCAGCCACCTAAGAGGATGAAGATGCATAAACAGGATAAAAATGAGAAGGAAGGGAGTAATGTATTCTATTATTTGATTGGACTGAAATATTGTTGAATATGGTATAAACATCATTATTTTATTATTACATAGCCAGCTATATTGTACAATCCATAAAGAGATCTACCCACAGCCTTCTGGGAGGGTGAATATGCAAAGATGAACAAAAAGGTTAAAAAACGAGAAGGAAAGGAGTAATGTATTCTATTATTTCATTGGACTGAAATATTGTTAAATATAGCATGAACATCATTATTTATTATTATTAAGCCAGCTATATTAGACAATCCATGAAATGAGATCTGACTTCAGCCACCTAAGAGGATGAAGATGCATAAACAGGATAAAATGAGAAGGAAGGAGAGTAATGTATTCTATTATTTGATTGGACTGAAATATTGTTAAATATGGTATAAACATCATTATTTTATAATTACAAAGCCAGCTATATTGAACAATTCATAATAAGAGATAAAACCACAGCCTTCTGAGAGGATGAATATGCAAAGATGAACAAAAAAAAGTAAAAAACGAGAAGGAAAGGAGTAATGTATTCTATTATTTGATTACACTGAAATATTGTTAAATATGGTATGAACATCATTATTTTATTATCACTAAACCAGCTATATTAGACAATCCATGAAATGAGATCTGACTTCAGCCACCTAAGAGGATGAAGATGCATAAACAGGATAAAATGAGAAGGGAAGGGAGTAATTTATTCTTTTATTTGTTTGGACTGAATTATTGTTAAATCTGGTAGTAACATCATTATTTTATTATAAAAAAGCAAGCTAAATTGAAAAATCCTTAAAAAGATCTGCCCACAGCCTTCTGGGAGGGTGAAAATGCAACGATGAACAACAAAAGTATAGAAACGAGAAGGAAGGAGAGTAATGTATTCTATTATCTGATTAGACTGAAATATTGTTAAATATAGTATAAACATCATTAATTTATTATCACCAAGCCAGCTATATTAGACAATCCATGAAATGAGATCTGACTTCAGCCACCTAAGAGTATGAAGATGCATCAACAGGATAAAAATGAGAAGGAAGGAGGTAATGTATTCTATTATTTGATTGGACTGAAATATTGTTATATATGGAATAAACATCATTATTTTATAATTACATAGCCAGCTATATTGAACAATCCATAAAAAGAGATCTAGCCACAGCCTGCTGGGAGGGTGAAAATGCAAAGATGAACAAAAAAAGTATAGAAACGAGAAGGGAAGGAGAGTAATGTATTCTATTATCTGATTGGACTGAAATATTGTTATATATGGAATAAACATCATTATTTTATTCTTACTAAGCCAGCTATATTAGACAATCCATGAGCTGAGATCTGCCTTCAGCCACCTAAGAGGATGAAGATGCAAAAACAGGACATAAATGAGAAGGGAAGGGGATCAATGTATTCTATTATTTGATTGGACTGAAATATGGTTGAATATGGTATAAACATCATAATGTTATTATTACAAAGCCAGCTATATTGAACAATCCATAAAAGAGATCTAACCACAGCCTTCTGGGAGGGTGAATATGCAAAAATGAACGAAAAAAGGTTAAAAGAGATAAGGAGATGAGGGTAATGTATTCTATTATTTCATTGGACTGAAATATTGTTAAAATATGGTATAAACACCATTCATTTATTATCATTAAGCCAGCTATATTAGACAATCCATGAAATGAGATCTGCCTTCAGCCACCTAAGAGGATGAAGATGCATAAACAGGATAAAAATGAGAAGGGAAGGGAGTAATGTATTCTATTATTTGATTGGACTGAAATATAGTAAAATATGGAATAAACATCATTATTTCATTATTATTACAGCCAGCTATATTGAACAATCCATAAGAAGAGATCTACCCACAGCCTTCTGGGAGGGTGAAAATGCAAAGATGAACAAAAAAAGTATAGAAACGAGAAGGGAAGGAGAGTAATGTATCCTATTATTTCATTGGACTGAAATATTGTTAAATATAGCATAAACTTCATTATTTTATAATTACTAAGCCAGCTATATTAGACAATCCATGAAATGAGATCTGACTTCAGCCAGTCAAGAGGATGAAGATGCATAAACAGGATAATAATGAGAAGGGAAGGGGAGTAATGTATTCTATTATTCGATTGGACTGAAATATAGTAAAATATGGAATAAACATCATTATTACATTATTTCATAGCCAGCTATATTAAACAATCCATAAGAAGAGATCTACCCACAGCCTTCTGGGAGGGTGAATATGCAAAGATGAACAAAAAAAGGTTAAAAACGAGAAGGAAAGGAGAGTAATGTATTCTATTATTTCATTGGACTGAAATATTGTTAAATATAGCATAAACTTCATTATTTTATAACGACTTAGCCAACTATATTAGACAATCCATGACAGGAAATCTGACTTCAGCCAGTCAACAGGATGAAGATGCATAAACAGGATAAAAATGAGATGGGAAGGCGAGTAATGTATTCTATTATTTGATCGGACTGAAATATTGTTAAATATGGTATAAACATCATTATTTTATCATTACATAGCCAGCTATATTGAACAATCCACAAGAAGAGAACTGCCCACAGCCTTCTGGGAGGGTGAATATGCAAAGATGAACAAAAAAAGGTTAAAAACGAGAAGGAAAGGAGATTAATGTATTCTATTATTTCATTGGAATGTGATATTCTTAAATATGGTATAAACACCATTCATTTATTATCATTAAGCCAGCTATATTAGACAATCCATGAAATGAGAGCTGCCTACAGCCACCTAAGAGGATGAAGATGCATAAACAGGATAGAAATGAGAAGGGAAGGCGAGTAATGTATTCTATTATTTGATTGGACTGAAATATTGTTGAATAATTATTGTATAAACATCATTATTTTATTATTACAAAGCCAGCTATATTGAACAATCCATAAAAAGAGATCTACCCACAGCCTTCTGGGAGGGTGAAAATGCAAAGATGAACAAAAAAGTATAGAAACGAGAAGGGAAGGAGAGTAATGTATTCTATTATCTGATTGGACTGAAATATTGTTAAATATAGCATGAACATCATTATTCTATTATTACTAAGCCAGCTATATTAGACAATCCATGAGATGAGATCTGACTTCAGCCACCTAAGAGGATGAAGATGCATAAACAGGATAAAAATGAGAAGGAAAGGGGAGTAATGTATTCTATTATTTGATTGGACTGAAATATTGTTGAATATGGTATAAACATCATTATTTTATTATTACAAAGCCAGATATATTGTACAATCCATAAAAAGAGATCTAACCACAGCCTTCAGGGAGGATGAATATGCAAAGATGAACAAAAAAAGGTTAAAAACGAGAAGGAAAGGAGAGTAATGTATTCTATTATTTCATTGGACTGAAATATTGTTAAATATGTTATAAACACCATTCATTTATTATCATTAAGCCAGCTATATTAGACAATCCATGAAATGAGAGCTGCCTACAGCCACCTAAGAGGATGAAGATGCATAAACAGGATAAAAATGAGAAGGGAAGGGGAGTAATGTATTCTATTATTCGATTGGACTGGAATATAGTAAAATATGGTATAAACATCATTATTTTATCATTACATAGCCAGCTATATTGAACAATCCATAAAAAGAGATCTGTCCACAGCCTTCTGGGAGGTTGAATATGCAAAGATGAACAAAAAAAAGGTTAATAACGAGAAGGAGAGGAGAGTAATGTATTCTATCATTACATTGGACTGAAATATTGTTAAATATAGCATAAACTTCATTATTTTATAATTACTAAGCCAGCTATATTAGACAATCCATGAAATGAGATCTGACTTCAGCCAGTCAACAGGATGAAGATGCATAAACAGGATAAAAATGAGAAGGAAGGCGAGTAATGTATTCTATTATTTGATTGGACTGAAATATTGTTAAATATGGTATAAACATCATCATTTTATTATTACAGCCAGCTATATTGAACAATCCAAGAAGAGAACTGCCCACAGCTTTCTGGGAGGGTGAATATGCAAAGATGAACAAAAAAAGGTTAAAAACGAGAAGGAAAGGAGATTAATGTATTCTATTATTTCATTGGAATGAAATATTCTTAAATATGGTATAAACACCATTTATTTATTATCATTAATCCAAATATATTAGACAATCCATGAAATGAGAGCTGCCTTCAGCCACCTAAAAGGATGAATATGCATAAATCGGATAAAAATGAGAAGGATAGGAGAGTAATGTATTCTATCATTTGATTCGACTGAAATATTGTTGAATATGGTATAAACATCATTATTTTATAATTACAAAGCCAGCTATATTGAACAATCCATAAAAAGAGATCTAGCCACAGCCTGCTGGGAGGGTGAAAATGCAAAGATGAACAAAAAAAGTATAGAAACGAGAAGGGAAGGTGAGAAATGTATTCTATTATCTGATTGGACTGGAATATTGTTAAATATAGCATGAACATCATTATTCTATTATTACTAAGCCAGCTATATTAGACAATCCATGAGATGAGATCTGACTTCAGCCACCTAAGAGGATGAAGATGCATAAACAGGAAAAAAATGAGAAGGGAAGGCGAGTAATGTATTCTATTATTTGATTGGACTGAAATATTGTTAAATATGGTATAAACATCATTATTTGATTATTACATAGCCAGCAATATTGAACAATCCACAAGAAGAGAACTGCCCACAGCCTTCTGGGAGGGTGAATATGCAAAGATGAACAAAAAAAGGTTAAAAACGAGAAGGCAAGGGGAGCAATGTCTTCTATTATTTCATTGGAATGGAATATTCTTAAATATGGTATAAACACCATTTATTTATTATCATAAGCCAGCTATATTAGACAATCCATGAAATGAGAGCTGCCTACAGCCACCTAGAAGGATGAATATGCATAAATCAGGATGAAAATGAGAAGGATAGGAGAGTAATGTATTCTATCATTTGATTGGACTGAAATATTGTTGAATATGGTATAAACATCATTATTTTATAATCACAAAGCCAGCTAAATTGTAACAATCCATAAAAGAGATCTACCCACAGCCTTCTGGGAGGGTGAATATGCAAAGATGAACAAAAACGTATAGAAACGAGAAGGAAGGAGAGTAATGTATTCTATTATTTATTGGACTGAAATATTGTTGAATATAGCATGAACATCATTATTTTATTATTACTAAGCCAGCTATATTAGACAATCCATGAAATGAGATCTGACTTCAGCCACCTAAGAGGATGAAGATGCATAAACAGGATAAAAATGAGAAGGAAGGGAGTAATGTATTCTATTATTTGATTGGACTGAAATATTGTTGAATATGGTATAAAACATCATTATTTTATTATTACAAAGCCAGATATATTGTACAATCCATAAAAGAGATCTAACCACAGCCTTCTGGGAGGATGAATATGCAAAGATGAACAAAAAGGTTAAAACGAGAAGGAAAGGAGAGTAATGTATTCTATTATTTCATTGGACTGAAATATTGTTAAATATGGTATAAACATCATTCATTTATTATCATTAAGCCAGCTATATTAGACAATCCATGAAATGAGAGCTGCCTACAGCCACCTAAGAGGATGAAGATGCATAAACAGAATAAAAATGAGAAGGAAGGAGAGTAATGTATTCTATTATTTGATTGGACTGCAATATTGTTATATATGATATAAACATCATTATTTTATTATTACATAGCCAGCTATATTGAACAATCCTCAAAAGAGATCTGCCCAGCCTTCTGGGAGGTGAAAATGCAAGATGAACAAAAAGTATAGAAACGAGAAGGAAGGAGAGTAATGTATTCTATTATCTGATTGGACTGTAATATTGTTAAATATAGCATGACCATCATTATTTTATTATTACTAAGCCAGCTATATTAGACAATCCATGAAATGAGATCTGACTTCAGCCACCTAAGAGGATGAAGATGCATAAACAGGATAAAAATGAGAAGGGAAGGGGAGTAATGTATTCTATTATTTGATTGAACTGAAATATTGTTAAATGTGATATAAACATCATTATTTTATTATTACAAAGCCAGATATATTGTACAATCCATAAAAAGAGATCTAACCACAGCCTTCTAGGAGGATGAATATGCAAAGATGAACAAAAAAAGGTTAAAAACGAGAAGGAAAGGAGAGTAATGTATTCTATTATTTCATTGGACTGAAATATTATTAAAGATGGTATAAACATCATTCATTTATTATCATTAAGCCAGCTATATTAGACAATCCATGAAATCAGATCTGACTTCAGCCAGTCAAGAGGATGAAGATGCATGAACAGGATAAAAATGAGAAGGGAAGGCGAGTAATGTATTCTATTATATGATTGGACAGAAATATTGTTAAATATGGTATAAACATCATTATTTTATTATTACATAGCCAGCTATATTGTACAATCCATAAAAAGAGATCTAACCACAGCCTTCAGGGAGGATGAATATGCAAAGATGAACAAAAAAAGGTTAAAAACGAGAAGGAAAGAAGAGTAATGTATTCTATTATTTCATTGGACTGAAATTTTGTTAAATATAGCATAAACATCATTATTCTATTATTACTAAGCCAGCTATATTAGACAATCCATGAGATGAGATCTGACTTCAGCCACCTAAGAGGATGATGATGCATAAACAGGATAATAATGAGAAGGGAAGGGGAGTAATGTATTCTATTATTCGATTGGACTGAAATATAGTAAAATATGGAATAAACATCATTATTTTATTATTACATAGCCAGCTATATTGAACAATCCACAAGAAGAGAACTGCCCACAGCCTTCTGGGAGGGTGAATATGCAAAGATGAACAAAAAAAGGTTAAAAACGAGAAGGAAAGGAGAGTAATGTATTCTATTATTTCATTGGAATGAAATATTCTTAAATATGGTATAAACACCATTTATTTATTATCATTAAGCCAACTATATCAGACAATCCATGAAATGAGAGCTGCCTACAGCCACCTAAGAGGATGAAGATGCATAAACAGGATAAAAATGAGAAGGATAGGAGAGTAATGTATTCTATCATTTGATTCGACTGAAATATTGTTGAATATGGTATAAACATCATTATTTTATTATTACAAAGCAAGCTATATTGAACAATCCATAAAAAGAGATCTACCCACAGTCTTCTGGGAGGGTGAATATGCAAAGATGAACAAAAAAAGGTTAAAAACGAGAAGGAAAGGAGAGTAATGTATTCTATTATTGCATTGGACTGGAATATTGTTAAATGTAGCATAAACACCATTATTTTATTATTACTAAGCCAGCTATATTAGACAATCCATGAAATGAGATCTTACTTCAGCCACCTAAGAGTATGAAGATGCATAAACAGGATAAAAATGAGAAGGAGAGGCGAGTAATGTATTCTATTATTTGATTGGACTGAAATATTGTTAAATATGGTATAAACATCATTATTTTATTATTACATAGCCAGCTATATTGAACAATCCACAAGAAGAGAACTACCCACAGCCTTCTGGGAGGATGAATATGCAAAGATGAACAAAAAAAGGTTAAAAACGAGAAGGAAAGGAGAGTAATGTATTCTATTATTTCATTGGAATGGAATATTCTTAAATATGGTATAAACACCATTTATTTATTATCATTAAGCCAACTATATTAGACAATCCATGAAATGAGATCTGACTTCAGCCACCTAAGAGGATGAAGATGCATAAAAAGGATGAAAATGAGAAGGGAAGGCGAGTAATGTATTCTATTATTCGATTGGACTGAAATATTGTTGAATATTGTATAAACATCATTATTTTATTATTTCAAAGCCAGCTATATTAAACAATCCATAAGAAGAGATCTACCCACAGCCTTCTGGGAGGGTGAATATGCAAAGATGAACAAAAACGTATAAAAAAGAGAAGGAAAGGAGAGTAATGTATTCTATTATCTGATTGGACTGAAATATTGTTAAATATAGCATAAACATCATTATTTATTATTACTAAGCCAGCTATATTAGACAATCCATGAAATGAGATCTGACTTCAGCCACCTAAGAGGATGAAGATGCATAAACAGGATAAAAATGAGAAGGATAGGAGAGTAATGTATTAGATTATTTGATTGGACTGAAATATTGTTGAATAATTATGGTATAAACATCATTATTTTATTATTACAAAGCCAGCTATATTGAACAATCCATAAAAAGAGATCTAACCACAGCCTTCTGGGAGGATGAATATGCAAAGATGAAAAAAAAAAGGTCAAAAACGAGAAGGCAAGGGGAGTAATATATTCTATTATTTCATTGGACTGAAATATTGTTAAAGATGGTATAAACATCATTCATTTATTATCATTAAGCCAGCTATATTAGACAATCCATGAAATCAGATCTGACTTCAGCCAGTCAAGAGGATGAAGATGCATAAACAGGATAAAAATGAGAAGGGAAGGCGAGTAATGTATTCTATTATTTGATTGGACTGGAATATTGTTAAATATGATATAAACATCATTATTTTATTATTACATAGCCAGCTATATTGTACAATCCATAAAAAGAGATCTAACCACAGCCTTCAGGGAGGATGAATATGCAAAGATGAACAAAAAAAGGTTAAAAACGAGAAGGAAAGGAGAGTAATGTATTCTATTATTTCATTGGACTGAAATATTGTTAAATATAGCATGGCTATCATTATTTTATTATTACTAAGCCAGCTATATTGAACAATCCACAAGAAGAGAACTGCCCACAGCCTTCTGGGAGGGTGAATATGCAAAGATGAACAAAAAAAGGTTAAAAACGAGAAGGAAAGGAGAGTAATGTATTCTATTATTTCATTGGAATGAAATATTCTTAAATATGGTATAAACACCATTTATTTATTATCATTAAGCCAGCTATATTAGACAATCCATGAAATGAGATCTGACTTCAGCCACCTAAGAGGATGAAGATGCATAAACAGGATAAAAATGAGAAGGATAGGAGAGTAATTTATTCTATTCTTTGGTTGCCCTGAAATATTGTTATATATACAATAATCCTCATTATTTTATACTTACGTAGGCAGCTATATTGAACAATCCATAAAAAGAGATCTAGCCACAGCCTTCTGGAAGGGTGAAAATGCAAAGATGAACAAAAAACGTATAGAAACGAGAAGGGAAGGAGAGTAATGTATTCTATTATCTGATTGGACTGAAATATTGTTAAATATAGCATGAACATCATTATTTTATTATTATTGAGCCAGCCATATTAGACACTCCATGAATGAGATCTGACTTCAGCCACCTAAGAGGATGAAGATGCATAAACAGGATAATAATGAGAAGGGAAGGGGAGTAATGTATTCTATTATTAGATTGGACTGAAATATAGTAAAATATGGAATAAACATCATTATTTTATTATTACAAAGCCAGATATATTGTACAATCCATAAAAAGAGATCTAACCACAGCCTTCTGGGAGGATGAATATGCAAAGATGAACAAAAAAAGGTTAAAAGCGAGAAGGAAAGGAGAGTAATGTATTCTATTATTTCATTAGGCTGAAATATTGTTAAAGATGGTATAAACATCATTCATTTATTATCATTAAGCCAGCTATATTAGACAATCCATGAAATGAGAGCTGCCTACAGCCACCTAAAAGGATGAATATGCATAAACAGGATAAAATGAGAAGGAGAGTAATGTATTCTATTATTTGATTGGACTGAAATATTGTTAAATATGATATAAACATCATTATTTTATTATTACATAGCCAGCTATATTAAACAATCCATAAAAAGAGATCTAGCCACAGCCTGCTGGGAGGGTGAATATGCAAAGATGAACAAAAAACGTATAGAAAAGAGAAGGAAAGGAGAGTAATGTATTCTATTATCTGATTGGACTGAAATATTGTTAAATATAGCATAAACTTCATCATTTTATTATTACTAAGCCAGCTATATTAGACAATCCATGAAATGAGATCTGACTTCAGCCACCTAAGAGGATGAAGATGCATAAACAGGATAAAAATGAGAAGGAAAGGCGAGTAATGTATTCTATTACTTGATTGGGCTAAAATATTGTTGAATATGGTATAAACATCATTTTTTATTATTACGAAGCCAGATATATTGTACAATCCACAAGAAGAGATCTGCCCACTGCCTTTTGGGAGGATGAATATGCAAAGATGAACAAAAAAGGTTAAAACGAGAAAGAAAAGAGAGTAATGTATTCTATTATTTCATTGGAATGAAATATGCTTAAATATGGTATAAACACCATTTATTTATTATCATTAAGCCAGCTATATTAGACAATCCATGAAATGAGAGCTGCCCACAGCCACCTATAAGGATGAATATGCATAAATCGGATGAAAATGAGAAGGATAGGAGAGTAATGTATTCTATTATTTGATTCGACTGAAATATTGTTGAATATGGTATAAACATCATTATTATTTATTATAATTACAGCCAGCTATATTGAACAATCCATAAAAGAGATCAACCCACAGACTTCTGGGAAGGTGAAAATGCAAAGATGAACAAAAAAGGTTAGAAACGAGAAGGAAAGGAGAGTAATGAATTCTATTATCTGATTGGACTGAAATATTGTTAAATATAGAATGAACATCATTATTTTATAATTACTAAGCCAGCTATATTAGACAATCCATGAAATGATATCTGACTTCAGCCACCTAAGAGGATGAAGATGCATAAACAGGATGAAAATGAGAAGGCAAGGCGAGTAATGTATTCTATTATTTGATTGGACTGAAATATTGTTAAATATGGTATAAACATCATTATTTTATTATTACAAAGCCAGATATATTGATACAATCCATAAGAAGAGATCTGACTACAGCCTTCTGGGAGGGTGAATATGCAAAGATGAACAAAAAAAAGGTTAAAAACGAGAAGAAAGGAGAGTAATGTATTCTATTATTTCATTGGACTGAAATATTGTTAAATATGGTATAAACACCATTTATTTATTATCATTAAGCCAGCTATATTAGACAATCCATGAAATGAGAGCTGCCTACAGCCACCCAAGAGGATGAATATGCATGAACAAAAAGGTAAAAATGAGAAGGAAAGGAGAGTAGTGTATTCTATTATTAGATTGGACTAAAATCTAGTTAAATATGATATAAACATCATTATTTTATTATTACATAGCCAGCTATATTGAACAATCCTCAAAAAGAGATCTGCCCACAGCCTTCTGGGGGGGGTGAAAATGCAAAGATGAACAAAAAAAGTATAGAAACGAGAAGGGAAGGAGAGTAATGTATTCTATTATCTGATTGGACTGAAATATTGTTGAATATAGCATGAACATCATTATTTTATCATTACAAAGCCAGTTATATTAGACAATCCATGAAATGAGATCTGACTTCAGCCACCTAAGAGGATGAAGATGCAAAACAGGATGAAAATGAGAAGGGAAGGGGATTAATGTATTCTATTATTTGATTGGACTGAAATATTGTTGAATATGGTATAATCATCATTTTTTATTAAGAGTATGAAGATGCATATATAAACAGGATGAAAATGAGAAGGGAAGACGAGTAATGTATTCTATTATTTGATTGGACTGAAATATTGTTATATATATGGAATAAACATCATTATTTTATAATTACATAGCCAGCTATATTGAACAATCCATAATATAAGCGATGGGCCAGAATTTGACGAAAACTGAATCGATGTCGAGATTAGTGACAGTTTCTGCCGCTAGATAGTGCAGGCGTTCACTTTTCCAAATTTGGTCGTCTAGCCACGGCTGAAGATGGACCGAGAAATTTCGCGATCATCAGTTTGCTCACAACTTGTTGTAGTGGTTGCGGTTTCATCATTATAACTTGTAAACGGTGCGTTTTAGACAATTTTTGCTAAGCACCATTTTTGTAGAACATGAAATTTTCTATTCAAAACGCTACAGAAAATTCGGTTTTCACTAATAACAACGGATTTATAGCTGTTTAAATAAAACAGATATGGGGATTTCCTCGTCAAACAACTGCTTCTTGTCAATAGCTTTGTAACTATTCGTTTTAGCTGAATTTCATTAAGGATCGTTTTTGTAGATAATAGGTTTCTCTACAAAATTAAACCTTCATTTGACTCCTAGAACGAAAAATTGAAATTTTATTGAATTTTCAAAAATGGTTCGATCCGTTGTAAAAAATCGAAATTTTATTTAACTTTCAAAAACGGTTCGATCCATTTGTATTATTATTGAAGTTATATGATAGTGATTTATATAGCTTTCATGTATTGTGTTGTATATTATACAAAATCTTTACGAATATCCTATATCTTATATTTATTCAAAGAACTTGAGATGCTTACACTCAGACAATTATACAAAAAAATCTAATTCTGATTATAAATAAAAATAACAAAAATAAATAAAAATAAGTACAGTTTCCTCCCACATTCACCAATCTTTCATTTACGTCCTTCTGCCACAAATTCCTACCAAATATCCAGAACTGATCTAAATGTTTGCAGGAGACAATTTTGTATATATCTGTGATAAACTAATTAACACATTGCCAAACAGATTTGTAATGGGAAAGATCACTCCTAAACTTCTAAGTGAGGTTGACGAATGGGTGAGGAATAACGAATTTTCAGTAACAATTTTTATTTAAGGATTATTATGGTTGGACCTGTAAAGGAGAAGGATGGGAGGAGGATTGTAGATTGTAATCCTTTCTATATTTTGTACATTATTCTGGCTGGTTTGCCGAATTGTCAACAACGTTGAATATTTCAACTTCCGGTGTGCTGAATGCTACATGCTACTAGAGAGCAGTTTCTTTTATTTTGTGTTTTTAGTTTGTAGAGGTTTTTCTTTCGATCTTGTATATTTCAAAGAACTCCGCTCCAGCGCACAAGCTTTTGGCTTATGCTGGAGTGTAGTATACAGATCTATAAAAATTGTTTTATTTATTCTTTGCAATAAAAGTGAATTAGTTTTAATTTCTTAATACCTTTATTGTACTTTATTGTATTAACTCTATTGTACTGTATGTAATAGAAAGTGCATAATTATTTTGTTGTCTGTATAAATAAAAATGATGATGATCATCTTTTATTTTTATCAATTTCATGGTATTTGAATTCGAATTTGAACCGCACTTACATTCCTGTACTGGACACCAAGTGTCACTTGTCTCGTGTAAAACAGCCGTATGGCCGCCTCATAGCAAGCCCATGTGCGGGGCAGCAAAGGCCCCCTCCACACTGGCAGCTTCTGTTCCAGGCGACACTGCGAGTAAGGATAGTTGTCACCGTGTGCAAGCGCCTTTTGTTGGTCGGATATCTGGCCGATAATGTGAAAGCGTATCTGCATGCATCGGTCAGCTGATGCACAGCTGATTTGCAGTCTGGTGTGGACCATCTCGTCGCCCCAGCCATAGGCGAATACGTCACTGCCCATGGCCGGAAATTGTTTCGAGAATGTGACCAGATACTCCTGCAAACAGAAGAGATAGCTCGCTATAAGCCTGAATCACACTAAGCTACTTTATATTAGGCCCTATTCCACCAAGTATAGAACATAGTTTTCGCCAATCTTAGTTTTGGGCCAGCTGACTTCTATATACTAATTGAAACCTAGACCACCTGGCCCAAAACTTTGGCGAAAACTATAGCAGGATTCGTTTGAATTGTCAGAAAACAGCTGCTTGATGTACGCTCGTTTACTAACGTTAAATCAGCTGTTTTCTGACAAGTTAAAAGAATCCTGCTAAAAGTTTTAGCGTTTTGGTGGGATCGGGCCTTAGCTGCTTATAGCGAAACAGCTATCTAGAGTAGCAAGTGCATGTGACGAGTGACATATCTAGAGTGACATGTGCAGTAGCTTCTTATAGCAGCTACTACTAGAAGCTACTGACTACATCATACTCGATAATAATGTTATCAAGTCACTAATTTATTATAATATAAATTATTACTAGAGACTTATTATTAGAGACTATAGTTCGTGAGGAAAGCTATGAGGCGGTTGTGCAAAATGACCAAAGACCAAGTACAGGCTGGCAATTTGTTATACCATCCAATTATTGTCAAACACATCAAACTATGGTATTCCCATGAGATGAATAAGGGAACAACCCATGTCATGAGTTAGAAAAGGACAGCAGAATCTTTCTGTGTTGCGGGTTGCCTACTCACTGCCTCATTTTCTATTGAGAGTCAATTACAAGTAATTATTAGTAAAATAACAATTCTAGTTGTTGGTCATTCCACTAGCTGTAGTACAGGGTGGCGCAAAAAGAACGGATGGATTTGAGTAGGATAGTATCAGTGAAGTGAAGCTGTCTGTGATCGCAAAGCGACACCATTTTGTAGATTAAAGTATCCAGTTTTAGTAACAATGGAGCAATTGACCCAGCAAAATTGCGTATTTGCTGTTGAACAAAATTTTCAATACCATAAATCTGCAATCGTCGTTCAACGGAGCTTTAGCAGAAAGTTTTAAGTCGAGCTTATTGGCATGTGATTCTTCTTTACTTGAAATTCAAGCTTACTGTCGTAAATATAGTTACATTGAAGATTTGAATACTGCAATACATGAATGAATTGCTGCCGTATCAAAAGTTAAGGAGCAATTTGAGGCTTTCAATGAGCATTAATGCATTAAGGGCGCCATCTTTCCTATGTAATTTTCAAAAAAATACTCAAGTGTTTTGGAGTTTTTCATACAGATTAACAAATTGGGCCATTTACTTAGTATTTTGGTGTAAGGAAGTAAATGATTAAAATAATTTTTTTTATAACACTTTGAAAAACATCCGTCCTTTATGCGCCACCCTTTATATTCCTCACAATTATTGTGCTTACATCTCCATTGGGCACGCCCCCTGTGTAATACTTGAGTCTCGTGTTGATTTCTGTAGTGACGTCATTCGAAGTACTGGTGAAGTTCGTATTGAACGTGTAGCTTCTCACCGTAGATCTTAATGTATCGCCACCAATCAGGCTTACATTTCCCTCAACACTTAACTGTTTACCAGACAGCGGATGTTTATCGGTATATCTTCCGTTTACTTTCAAGTCCACTGAAATCTGTAAAAAAATACAGTGTTTTGATTAGATCTAATGAAAATATTCAACTAGCTAGAGGAAAGAATCTAGATTAGAATCAACTAGAGAAGGGGAAATGTATCAACGTAAAAGCTTTTATGTTCTTATAATATTCACTCTATTCAATCACTTAAATCTCAACTCATTGCTAGCAATCAGACATTTTGTCTATGCTAGCAATTCCATTAAGATAATTACAATCTCAAGTATTTTATTTGTATCGGGTGACCGATACAAAAAATAAGGCGAGGTGGAACCTACCCGTAAGGGTCTCCCCACCGATAAAAAGCCATACGATAAAAAAAATAAAAAAATAAAAAAGTATTTTATTCTTATTTTATTCATAATTTTTTATTTTATCATTTTTTGTACGATTATTATGATTTGTATTATATTTTTTTACAAGTTCATATTGGAAAATTTTGTATTGTAAAATGTTTTTATAATGGCAATAAAAAAATTGAATTGAATAGATCTTTATTAGATCTAAATAGAATACAGTAGGCTACTTTCTTTACTTTGATTACCGTTACTGTACAATATATTTGACCTGAAATACCTGAGCAATACATTAGAAAATAATACCACAGAGAACAGATTAGACGAAGAGAGTATCGCTTCTCTTTGATAATACCTACTTCAGTAATATTATTTTACTACATACTTACTTTTACTCACTAAGGCTAGGCGTACACCGGTTAGTCAAAAGACAAGACAAGACGAGATTAGTCACATTTAGTCACAGTACTTCATATAGTTGCTTAAGAAGCAACACACATCGATTAGTCGTTGCATCGGTGTGTGCTGCTTTATAAGCTGTGACTAAACGTGACTAATTTCGTCTTGTCTTGTCTTGACTAACCGGTGTACGCCTAGCCTTATACTATATTTAATAATTCTTAATTTCAGTATTATTACTTTATTTACGTTGATAACGACGTATTTGGGCGGAAACACTCAAGCAATACTTCAGAAAATAATACCTATTTCGGTAAAATAAATTTGAATTGAATTGAAATTTATTTCCTAAAAAAACACAATACAATACACAGTACAAACAAAGGAGAAAGAAAACGTCTTTCGTCTTTCGGAGGAGACGTTAAGCCGTTGGTCCTGACTGCCTAAAAAGTAGTCGTCATATCTCATCATCACCCCACTCATTACCCACGCACAAGCCTAGAGCTCATGTGGGCATCATCCTCAGAAAAAAAAGAAAAAAAAACATGAAAAGTACAAAGTACAATGATGTTTGTTATCGGTATATACACTAATGAAAACATGTAAATATTATAGTATGAGAAAATTTACCCGTTACGGTAGACGTTAGGCTATACTCATTCTTGGAAACTCAAATCGCGGAAACTGAGCGACTCGAATATTACACATGTGCTTTCAAATTGTGTCACTCAGGCGATCCTGCAACCGTACTGTCTGAACGTCATCATTTGAAATCACATGTTTGTTATACGAGTCGCTGAGTTTCCGCGATTTGAGTTTCCAAGTGTGAGTAGAGCGTTTAGATTTAATAAAGTAGGCCTATATCACAGAGCTGTAAAGTATATATAGTTATTGAAGTGTGTAATACTTTGGTCTTGTACTTTATGTTGATTGTAAATCAATCCTCAAAATTATCTAAATTATGTAAATTATCTTCAAAATTGAATAACGAAGCATTTTAGGATCTATGTTGAAGACACCATTCTTTACAATTTTGATGAGTACAACAAGCCCTGAATGTATTGTTCCACAAAAGTATAATAAGAGTGTGAAGAGTTGTAGAGCATTTCTATATGCATAAATACACATGAAAATTTCATGAGAAAATATAAAAACTAAGAAAAAGGAATAAAGATTTAGGTCACGGCTGATTGAAGAAACGCGAGCATATGTACACAAACAATAAAATAAATCTTTAATACTATAATATAATTAATTGAATAAAAAAGCTATAAAAATTTATTATCACTCACTTTTGTACTAAGCTCAGATGGATTTGACATCAATTTGAAGTTACATATCTTTGCTACAGAAAACCCAAGATATGAATAGGCGAATCTTAATAATGTATTAATTGGTGAGGCACAATTTTGTTCATTTTCTGACACAGACAACTGCAATCCAATATTTTTAAACTCATGTTTGACTGTACTTGGCTGGAAAGGAGAAACAAAATAGATAAAGGCTAACATAACTTGGATTACCGTATTCAAGACAGCAAAAACTGAAGACAACATAGTAAAATTATTGATAGACATAATTGTCTGAAAGGAAGTCGTTAAGATTATCTATCATCATCACTCTTCTCATCACCCACGCACAAGCCTTGTGAGCATCACCCTCAGAAAACTTGCTTAGTTGAGATTTGAGAATGATGCTCACATAAGCTCTAAGCTTGTGCGAGAGCAAATGGAATGATAATAAGAGATGAATTGTAGTGAAAATTCATGTAGATCAATTTGAGTGGGTTCCGAACTACGGGAAAGTGATTTTGAAGCTGACGACTTATGTTTAGTTGTTTCTAGAGTAGGGAAATTCAATTCTATAGCAGCTATACACTACTGTAACAGTATTGTTAAATAATTATGAATCATATCACATAATTTTTTTAATTGGAAATTATTATTTATCCATTATTTTCGTATACATTAAAGTGATTATTTCTGTTGAAAATTTTTTCATAGTCACAATCAATGCGATGAGTTTGATTTTTTCCTCAATTGAAAATTTTTATCCTGGATGTTCAAAGTTCAACCGCATAATATTCTTGATCAATGTGATGTGCTTATCTTTTAAAGTACTGTGAAGTTAAAAAGTAGCAATAGTTACTTAAGTTACGTTTAAAACAGATTCGCATCAAACTTGAAAGATTTCGAAAAAATACTGCAGCACCTGTGTGATTGATTCATATTTTATATCACTATTTTCCGATCCATGATTTTCAGTGAAATTGTAGGCATCTGTCCTCATCACAAGTAGCAAAGTGTTCAGGCTATCTGAAATAAGATAATAGATTGAAAAAGCAACTTTTTATACTTCAAGTATTGATCAAAAAGCAACATTCAATTTGGCAATAATAGTAAAAATACACAATATGAGAGTATCCAAGTATATAATTATACGTATATAAGCATCCAAGTATATATATAAGACTGTATATTGTATATTCAAATAACTATATTAATAACAATTAAACATTGTTTTCAATAAATAAATATCAAGAGCAAAAAAACAGAATTAAACAAAAACATTGGAATAGATAAGAAAATATAAATTTTAATATATTAGAAAAATATTTGAATAATTTATTGTTGTTTGATGTATTGGTGAGACGTTTTATCAATTACAAAATAACAATAGATGCAAAAATATTATATACAATAAATTCATGTAACAATTTATACAGTAATTTTCAGAGTCTGATGAAGTCCAACATTAGGACGAAACGTTCGTTCAGTATATTGTGAAGTTAGTTTTCTTCTTTAATCAGTGTAAATATGCAACATGTATAATACTGGAATTTCATAAGATTGTTGAAAGTATAAAATAAGAAGTATATAGACCTACTGCAATATTATGAAAAATTTAATGTTAAATTTGAAAATTCACTAGAAACTAGGATCAGATCTTTCAACAAAATCTGTATTATCTTGTATCGTTTCTATCAAACAGCCACCATCATCGAAATCATTTTACCCACCATTTGTGTTGATAAGTGTTCCTCTTATTTGTTTATCAGTCATCTTGAAATCTTCAATTTTGATTGGAATTTGCACTTGAGTTGTTTTAAGTTTTGTCACGCCTGTCCAAGATTCGAGAAACGGATTGTGAATTGAAAATTCCAACTCCTTGACATGCCGAAACCTGAAAACAATATAAAATGATTAGTAACTAGGATAATACCTGTCAAAAATATTTAATGACATTTTTAATTTGAGCAGAAATCTGAAGGAAACCAGGGCCCTATTCCTCCATAGACTCTGCAACTCTTTAGTCTGCACTTTGCACTCTTCAAAATTGTGTTCCACCATTATTAATTTTTTTTTTGCAGAGGCAGAGTAAAGTGCAGAGTTCTGGGTGGAATCATAGAGAAAGCATAGAGCAAGTTTTTGCTTTCTCTATGGTGGAGTCCGGTTATATTAATTTCCCACATCTTGACTTGTGTATGGTTGAAGTTTTTTATTAAATATTCACTATATACGCTCAACCCAATCAATTTGATTTTCAATCAACTTTCAATTATTTGGACTAAAAAATATTTTTAAAAGACGAGCTGGAGTAGATACCACTATACATATCACTTTTAATTCCATAGATATATGATTATAATGAACGGACACTCACACTCGACTTTACCTTGTAAAAAAAGAAAAATTCAAACCACTGTCCATCACTGACTCATTACGAATAATATGATAAAAATATGGAGTGAAATACGAATGCATAACTGTGAATCCATTGTCAGTAATGAATACATTCTCTTTTTCATTCAATGAGCCCAAGCTCTTATGAACAGAGTTTCTCTCGCACTTCAACCGCTTACTATTCTCTGAAACATAATAGAGAGAATATGAGAAAAACATGAGAGAAAAATATGAAATTGACTAATTTCATATCATTTAAAACTGAACACAGTCATTGGATTCTGTGTAGAATGATTATGGGTCTAGTATAAGTTCATGAGCTCGGGATTTAGCCAAGTCCTAGACTAAAACGGGTGGCCACCGTAGCATCGACAAACGTTAGCCTCAACACTATGTACTAATGGCTCTCTATGCTGCTAACCCACTAACCTGTCGAGACAAACGTTTGTCGATGCTACGGTAGCCACCCGTTTTAGTCTAGGACTTGGCTAAATCCCGAACCCATGAACCGGCCCTAAGAATCATTGTAGACAAATTATCAAACAATTATCTATAACATTCTGTTAGGTCTATATTAATTTATTTATTCAGCATTTCAAAGTTGATTTTTTATAGAAGCTCCAACAGGCCCACGCTAAATACTGTTCCATCAAAAGAATATGATTTCAATATTAATTTATTGTGTGGAAATATATTACAGTTCTACAAAATCTAGTAATACTATTGGTAGCAATTGACAAGTCAGAAATTTCAAAATTTAAATTCAACAGTCGTTTTTAATAGCTCATTTATAGATATACACACTACACAGTCATACAGTATTGGAACACGTGGAACATAACTTTACATGGAGAACGAGTCTTGTCTTTAGGATTGAAGTAGTATTGGGAATTAATATTATAATTAATTCATTTTGACGTTTTTGAGAGCCTAGAGTACATTGTTTTCCTTACTAGCTGTTTTTTTGTTCCTTCCATCTTATTCTTTTACAGTTATCTCTTATTTTCTGTATTCCTCTGTCTAGTTTCTGCTCTCTTTTCTTTTGTTTCTCCCACTGTTTTTAATTATTATTTCTTTTTCTTTTTCGTATAGCTTTATATCGGTGGGGAGACCCTTACGGGTAGGTTCCACCTCGCCTTATTTTTGTGTCGCCTACCCATCCGAGAGCAGTCTTGAATGTTTGTTACTTATAACTAATTATTATGAGCTGTTTGTTATGATTTAATTATTGAAAAAGCTTAACTAATTACTCGTTTCAGCAGACAGACAATAAATAATCAATACAAGAATTAATAACTTTGTTAAAAACAGAGAATAAATTATGTATTTGTTTCGATCATGAATTAGTAGACCTATTCGATTTATTTTCAAACTCACCTTTCAAAACAGAATTCGATCTACAGAATAACTCTTCAAATTCCACATCTCCCAAACTCAGAAGTTCCCAAACCTTATCAACCAAACTAGAATTATTTTCAGCGCCATTTGTGAGCCTATGTGACACTCGTTTCATCACATAGCCATATTTTTCAACCAAAATTTCAACATCGCCTTCCATTTTTGACTCTTTGTATTGTTTCAATAGTTGAGGAATCGCGTCCACCGGTATAGTTTCATTGATATGTCTCAGAACATTAGCCAGGAGATATTTGCTCACTCCGTTTAGCTCAATGTAGATCTGAAAAATTTGGAAAGATATTCTTCAAATTACTAGTCATCATACAAAAATAGATCTACTTGAAATATAGTACAGTATTTATGTTCTATCACTTATTATGATAATGTACATTTATTTTACATAATCATAATCATCAATAAACATATTGAAATATTCAACTGGTTAATTCATTCGTGAATAAAGACATCGGGTCTCTATCATTGAATATATTACAGTGGTCGGTAGCCGTGGTGACTAAGGCTAGGCGTACACCGGTTAGTCAAGACAAGACAAGACGACATTAGTCACGTTTAGTCACAGTAATTCACATAGCTGTTTATGTAGCAGCACACACCGATGCAATGACTAATCGGTGGGTGTTGCTTCATAAGCAACTATGTGAAGTACTGTGACTAAACGTGACTAATGTCGTCTTGTCTTGTCTTGACTACGCCTAGCCTTATTGCTTATTGTCTGATAAACCAAATGTTCTCGGATCAATCCCAGTTGACTTGGGATATTTCGGCAATCCTCGGGCCAATCCCGTCTTTCGGAGGAAACTTTAAGCCGTCGGTCCCGTCTGCCTGATGAAAAGCGGTCGTCATCTCTCATCATCAAAATTCTCATTACCCACGCACAAGCCTAGAGCTCACGTGGGCAACACTAGAGACAAGTGTACTGTCTTCTTATATTGATAGATTCTACTTCTACTATCAAATAGTAGATAATTTATAAATTCTATATTTCTATAAACTTTATAGAAGACTTCTATTCTAAGTAGAATTCTACTCCTTTTATATTGATCAAATTATTGTATGTGGCACCACCCTCAAAAATTTGTTTTGAAAAATGAAAATTCATGAAAAATGAAAATTTATTTTTCATGAACGTGAACAACGGGTTGTCCCATCAGTCTCTTCTATAATAATGTTATTAAACGTATCTCACCGAAAAATCATTTCTGACATCCTCCCCATTAAACGAGTTCAACTGAAGATGCAACAAGTGTGGAAGTGACGTCACAGGCTCAGCAATATACTTGATTAGCAATTCTCGACCTCGGTACAATGACGATTTCCCAGGCAAGTTGCTTTGCTGAGAGTAATCATCTCCTGGTAAGGAATACAATCTGACGAAACTAGTAGAAAACGGTTTCAGTGGAGCTATCATGCAGTCTGGTATCCATGTTCTGAAATATTATTATAAAGTGAGGGAGGATATATTCCCAACTATGATATTATTAGGCCTATATATGTATATTTCTTTCATTGTATCGTGCATGATAATAGGCAGAAGGGTTCATTTTATCATTGTATCTCTATATCTATTAATTAATTTTATCTGAATTTTAATGTGTATAATTAAAACTTTATTGTATAAAAATTAATGTATTTTTGTGAATAAAATTGATTGATTAGAAGCTGATAATATTATTAAAGAGCGTTATTATAATGTTAATATATAATGGTCGAAGATCCGTGGCGAAGCGTGGTATACTTATTTGGTCATCGCCGGGTATATTTCCTATAGGAAAATAAGCATACCACGCTTCGCCACTATCAAAGATTGAGATAGAGTGGAACAATAATACAAAAATAAAAAAGTATTTCACTCACAAAATTTCGTTTTGAGGATTACCGCTCCTGGAAAGTTGTTCAATGTACAAACAAAAATAGTTGAAAAGATATAAGGATGATCTGAAATGTTTGATGCAAGGCTGAAGAAGATGGAGTGTTCCATTGAGATGCTGAATTATCACATCCAAGGCAGCTACTCTCAAAACTAGAGGCTCTGTTTCATCCAGCAAAACGGGAGAGAAAACCATAAAAATCTGAAAAAATGAACATCACTGCATGTTACAAAAGGACTTGAAATATATCATTATAAAATTCTCATATAGGTACTTTGTGCTGGTTTTCAGTGCTTTCACGTGTTAATAAATGGAACACTTTTTTTAGAAAATATTCAGAAATGTTTTGGAATGTTGAAAATGTTTTCAGAAATGTAGATAATAAAATACTTGGTCCCAGTTGCACAAGAGGTAAGCTTAATCTCTAATAAATAACCAATGTTTATTCTCACAAGTAGGATTAACGTTTTCATCGGAGATTAACTTTAATCTTCGATATTCCCATAATATAATGGTGTTTCAATAGTTGAAACCGGTTGTACGGAAACCGAAAAATATTTTTACGCTGTTAAATGACGTCATTTTACGAGACCAATATCCGCCGATTCCTTTATTGAAATCTGTCAGACAAAAATAGATAAATTATAGTCTTGTTATTTATTTCATTGCACATGATCTTTCTTTCTGTAAAGCATGAGTTTCTTTTCCGTTTAATAGACAAGGGACTATAGCCTACTCCATAATCTCATATAGATTCTTGGCCTTTGATATTCTGAATTATAATAAATTATCTAATTATTTTTCGTCGTCTTAATTTCAACCAAGGAAACAAATTGTCAGAATGCTTCGCTCTAGCTCTAGAATAATAGTTAGTGCAATGGTTGTATTATGAGAGCCTTTAAACGACGAGTGAGATACCGAGTTTAAAATACGAGCGGCAACGCCGCGAGTTATTTTAAGGTATCTCAAAAGTCGTTTAAAGGCTGAAATACAACAATTGCATACACCATTCTATTTACGACCAACAAAATTCAATAATACCGTATTTAAAATTTAAATTCAAATTATCAATCTAGAGAAACATTGATTCAAAAGCAAACACGCATGAGCAACTACAGTGCTTTTATCAGCTGCGATTTTGCTTTTGTTCCGTTCCAGTGTTTTAAAACTGAAACAGATTGAACTAGGACCCTGTTTTAATTATACAATCTGTACCGTAATGATATCATTACAGTACGCAAGTTTCAAATTCCATTTCGAAAAAGCTAATGTTTTGATATCAGTTATATGAAACTGCTGTAATGATCGCGTTAGAACACGGTCGCAGATAAAATCTTATCAAGTATAATGTTATTTCAATATTTCACCATCATCAAACTTATAATAACTCACTTTTTCGTTATAATTCCAGTTCATAGTAAGCCGACAAGCACTTAGACGTACTTCAGTTGTCATTGATTTATTGTTTATCACTGTGTCATTCAAAAAGTTCAACAGCATCACAGATCCTGCCAAGGCATTCTTCATTACATCCAATGCATTCAATTTTTCTTCTGTCGTCTCAGAATTCTCAAATTCCGCTAAAATCAGATTTAAAATTCTATTACATTATTTCATTTATGTACATGAAAAATCCAAACATTGAAAAGTTATGAATTATATTAGTACATAAACATGAATTGTATTGAAATTGGAAGAAATTAAACCCTTTTAATATTAAAAAATTACATAATAGTTTATTAGTATCATGAAAGCAATGTGTTCTAGATAGAATATCGTAATTATACTGTATATTTTGGATTACATTCCTTTAAAGTAATGATTTTTGATGATAGACGAGATATGTAAAGATTTTGATTACATGGCGAGATATATGTAAAGTTAAGAGAGGAGAATACTGAAAACCGTCTATTCAAAAAGTATTTTTAATACTGGATAAAGATAGACATAAAAAAGAATGAATTTGCGATAATATTCAATAAAGATGGAAGACATTGCAACCATACAGTTGCTGTTAAATCATAATAATTAATTGAACGAATTTCCTTACTAGCTATTAATCTGTTGTCAATATTTTTGCAAATAGCAAAGTCTTCAGAATATTATATGGCATCAATTAGGAATTTCGTTTAATTAATTATTATAATATTCAATAGTTAACCTATGTATTCAATAAATAAAATTAAGATTTTTAGCACACTGTATTATTCAATCAATTATGTAATTACAGGAAAATATTATTACCTATATTATTATGTATGTAGTTACAGGAAATGCTTACCACACAGGTTTTCAATGAACTTTACAAAGAAAGACTTCTGTTGATAAGAGGAATACTCTGGAATTACAGGTGAGGTTTCCAATGTAAACTTGTAAACTTTATTAAATACAATACTGAACGCCAAAAAGAACGCTCTATCAGTTTGGTCTGAGCTCTTGATGTTTTGTTTTGAAGCTATAGCTGATTGATGACAAGTCTGTGAATAGAAATGTAAGTTAAATGAGATAATGACTTACTGATTCGAAAAACACTATTTAAATAAAGGATTAAACGATACTAAAATGAGCTGACTAAGCCTAGGCTTACACCGGTTAGTCAAGACAAGACAAGACGAGAATAGTGGCTTTATAGTCACAGTACTTCACATAGTTGCTTATGAAGCAACACACACCGATTAGTCATTGCATCGGGGTGTGCTGCTGCTTCATAAGCAACTATGTGAATTACTGTGACTAAACGTGAATAA
Organism: Laodelphax striatellus; assembly: GCA_017141395.1. Taxonomy (NCBI): domain Eukaryota; kingdom Metazoa; phylum Arthropoda; class Insecta; order Hemiptera; family Delphacidae; genus Laodelphax; species Laodelphax striatellus. Next base: position 2,527,648 of record CM029531.1, read on the forward strand.
TCTAGTCTTGTCTTGTCTTGACTAACCGGTGTACGCCTAGCCCAACTTTCTGAGATACTTTTACACAGTCTGAAGAGGTGTTGTCGAATTCCTTACAACACTTTCTAACCTTGTTGCCTACAAGATTTGACAAGAATTTTCAAGTTTTGTAAAATATCCAACAAGACTTGGAACAGTTTGAAACTCTATTACTTCATTCCCTCTATGTCAACGCTTTGTCAATTTTGTGTGTAGCTCAAGCATTCCTCATTTGAATGCAAATGCCAAATAAATAAATAATAAATACACATAAGTAGGCTATATTGGTCGCATGCTGTGCAGTACAAAAAATCGACCAAGTATGGACATAGGGATTGAATTGTAGAAACAATTTGACCTTTCGAATACTGATTAAGATTTAAAGATATGAATAAATTTTATGAGATATGAAATAGTTGAAAGTTCTTCCATTTCAATACAAGGAATGAACTAGTCTGTGAATAAATATTATTCTATTGTAGTCTTTAATTGCAAAATATCAATAATTCCCAATGAATGAATTTTAATGTATAATGGATTAATGAATTGTATGAATAATGGATCACGTTCTAATGCTTACATGTATAGTAATATTCATTTAATTTGGTGGATGGCGAATTTCATTTAACATTACAATATAACTATCATTAATATTTGATATTTCTATGGTAACGGGTACTGCAGGTACTGTTGATTTCTTTTATAGATGTGTTTTCTACATGTTATATACAGTACAGCAGGATTCTTTTAAATTGTCAGAAACAGCTGATTGATGAACGCTCGTTTACTATCGTTAAATCAGCTGTTTTCTGACAAGTTAAAAGAATACTGCTATATTTTATGTGAGAAAATTCAACAGAACATCACCTGTTACCATAGAAATTTTAAATGAAAGTTATTCGCCATCCGCCAAGTTAAATTAATATACCCACTGTATACACTATATTTGTAAAATTAGATATATAGTATGATAGGAATAGATGAATAGATATAATATTGTAGATTCTATAATAATGTACCAAGTAATAAATGATTTAACATATGCTATGATAACGTCCTAGAAATCACTTACCAACCAAGCCTTTAGAAATTTCTCAGTGGAGTTCTTGATGTTGAATGGAAATTGCATTAGATATTTATTATACAGTTGGGACTCCAACATTCCATTATGATAGAGTTGGCACATGAAAAGTATTGAGGAATCCGTGTCAGTGTAGGACATTAATGAAAGAAGTATTGATCTGAAAATATAAAGAGATGTATAAATTTTTGGAGTTAATAAAACAGCAAAAATTGAAAAAAATATTGAAAATGGATTTTTTTTCTTATTTTCTCACATAGCCTATGTAGCTACTTTCAGATTGTTGGGAATGTTGGAATCCATTCTTAACAGTCAACAGTACAACAGTCATAAATTATTATAAATTTAATGAGTCGATTTATGGACAAGCACAAACTAAATATTCAACATCGTAGTTTTATGAGTGATAGTCTGTTGTCTATTGTGTAACCAACAAACATTGTTTCTGTTTCCGCTCTCTAAACTCTTGTTTAAAAGTTTAAAATTATTAATAATAAAAATTATTAATTATTATAAATCAATTCAGGCGTCATCCTGCAATATTCTTGAGAAATAAACATTTTGCAAAGGTTGTTTCGAGTTATTCTATATTTTAGAATACCATGGTGGTACTAGTATAACTATTTTCGGGACACTCTGAAGAATTTACATTTCATGATTTACGACTTATGATATAAAAAAGGTTTTTTTTTTCTTAATAATACCTTGCTCTTCTATGGAATACAAGAATAAACCTTGGTCTCTAGAATTATTTCACGGTTGAGCTTACAAATTAAGTAATGATTACCTCTGTTTCAATAAATAATAATCTCAGAGTTTCAGAGTATTATAGGCTAATATTATTACCTATAGCAATTATTAGGATTTTTGTTCAATTAATTATTCTCAATAATAATCACCTTTTCTCTTTGTTGTGCAATTTCGAGTACAATTGCCTGAATCCGTTCAGATCAACATGCTTCATCAAAGTCAATAGTTTTCTAAGACTCCTGCTTTTTTGTAGGCTTGAAGTGTTCAAGTGAAAATAATTGTCATTTATCGAGTATTTGATGACTTTATCAATTTTCATTTGAATCTGAAATATAATATAAGTTATTTCATTACAAGTTTTCATCATGTTAATAACTCTTATAATAGTTAGACTGCTAAGTCGTATGAGAAACAAGTTCAAAGAGTTTCATTAGAATGCAATTCGTCATGGAAAGCAAAATTGAAGAAAATTGAAGAACATAATATTTCCGTTGATATTATAAAAAAATCATAAAAATAATAGAAATATAATATAATATAAAAATAAGAAAATTTTTATCATGACACAATTCAGAAAAAAATGATGTTATACTCACTAAATGAATCAGATGAGTTGAATTGTTCTCGAATCTTTCATAGTCAACAATTCTAGAAACGAATTTGGGAATTTCGAATTCCATAGCATGTTTCACCATTTTCTGAGTAGCATTCCTTTTCTCCATCGAATTGTCTCCATTAAGAGTTTTCGTCGATATCAATTCAAGTGTTTGCCTGTAAATATTGAAAAATACAGTCCGTTCAGTTTGCTAAGGCACCAGGACTGTCAATAAATTACCTCATTACAATAACTTTTCACAACGGTGCTGAAAGTATCATGAAATGCATTCACTGAGATGCAGCCGTATTATTATTGTAAAGTGAATGGAATATTATACAATTTCAAAGTGATAAAACGTTGTAATAGCAAAATAATTAAATACATTAATTGATTTTCAGATGCCTTAGCAAAGAGATGAAATCAACTAGAATCTGAAGATTTATTAATGTTGTTGTTCAAATCATAAATTATTATAGAACATAAAAAAGCTTTATAATGCTTACATTGACACATTGACGCATATATAATATAATTTGGATACATATATGAAGTATCCAAATTATATTAAAGATTCAATTTGTCAATGTAAGCATTATAAAACTTTTCTATGTAGCCTACATTGCTTCTGCTTGCGAACAAATTGTATCAGCTATTTAGCAAGCAGTAACTTATTTTGTTCTATTTATTATTCATCTTATAAGTGAAAGTGTATCTTCTATTGTCTGTAATATTATGTATTTCAATTACTTTGTATTTTTTTTGTAAAAAATAATTCCAAAAGTAGCCTAACTTTCTCAATTTTTTTTATTTCATGCAAGGCCCACTTGTTAGTAAATTACAGTACAATCATTCCAAGGTCTAAAGTTTGTGGGTTGAAAAGTGGTATGCCTCAACTTCACCCACAGCACTTTTGTTATGTAAAAAGTGAAAAATAAAGTCATTTATCTATCTATCTCTATCAATCTAGGTCCACGTTGAAGGAAATGTCTATGATAATTGATAATAATTATAGTAATTATGATTTTTAATTCTAACAAATTTTATGTTCTTTCGCTTTGAATCCATCTTTTTTTCTCTTCATCAAATTGCAGACAATAATTTTAATAACAGGAGAAGTCAAAATAGTACCCATCACATCTGTTTAGCTGTTAAGCATAATATTCAGAACACAGTATAGAGGCTACCAGGCTACAGTGAACTATAGAAGCTACACTAAAGGGCCTACTGGTAGAAGTATAAAGGCTTCTATAGTCGATTTTCTTAGAATGGGGTCTAAATGGCATTTGAATAACACGAGAAAACCCCACTTGCTCACTGTATACAACGTGTGTTTTCATATTGTAAAATTATGCGAAGCATATCTATGAAAAATGTGAATACTATTCTCAACCCAATGTTTTTTGGAGTGCCCAGAATATTCTCTAATAATCATCTCACATTTAGGATAGGCGTACACCGGTTAGTCAAGACAAGACAAGTCGAGGTTAGTCACGTTTAGTCACAGTACTTCACATAGTAGCTTTTATGAAGCAACACACACCGATTAGTCATTGCATCGGTGTGTGCTGCTTCATAAGCAACTATGAGAATTACTGTGACTAAACGTGACTAATCTCGTCTTGTCCTGTCTTGACTAACCGGTGTACGCCTAGCCTTACTACTGGAAGCTACTTACCTGGTTCTGAGATCAATTCCTCGATGTTCCAACCCTACATGCATGTATTTCCCTCTACTTTCTGCTGATGAAAGTATAATTTGGTTATCACCATCCATGGATAATTTGTAGGAGTACTCGGTTTGATACGAGTTTTTCAACTAGGACAATAGGAAAGCTATTAACAACTGGTGGTAGGTAGCTTGGTACATCAACATATTTTACAAGGTAAATAGGATAGGAAAGATTATCACTATACTGTATGATCACTACTTTAATTTGTAATCATCTTGATATATTAAAAAAGAATATTTTGTGTCCAACTTTCGAAAGTTCGTGGAGAAAACTCGATTTTGATGCGGTTTGCGCCAAAATAAACGTTTTGCTGGCTCTATTTGTTTCTCAAAAATAATCATTTTGAATTGCAGATATTTGACAAAAAAGTAAAAAAGTTACCTGTGGCACTATCTGATGGCATAGAATGTACTAAATCATGTATTGAGTTTAGTTTTTCAAATTCCCCTTAGATAGAACTTAGAAGCTATGAGTTGTACAAGGGTTTCAAAAGATTCAATTTGAATTCTTCATATTATTATAATGATATCGAGTAAAACATATGGCAATCATTTTCACGAACTCTTTATAAACTTACTTTGGTTTTTGCATCTTGAAAACATTCATGTTCTTATTGTCAAAATTGAGAAACAAGGCATCCGTCAGTAGATAGAATACTGCTCTTTTTTTTACATAATATGTATTTTTGTCTACGTTTTTATGTATTGACGGATAGATTCAACATAATTATTAGCATAGGCCTGCATACTAGCAACACACAATTTTCTCTTACCAAGCAGCCTATAGTGAAAAAGGAAACTAGAAAATACAATTGTCTATCAGTTCAAACAAAAAGGCCTTACACCAAAAAATCTAAGAATGAGTTAGATATTGCACTTTCATTGTAATTATTAATATATATGCATCTATTGAGTAATATAAAAATTAAAAACTCTGCTTTTTCAATATGGAGTTCACTTTTACTGTAGCAAGGAAACAAAGCTGCGCTTTGCGCTGCACGGGGTAAACTTGTAATTTCTATAATAATGTTTTCCAAGTACACGTTTTAATTTGTATGAATGCATTCTAATGATCTTATTTATTTAATTTTTGTGATCACTCTACAGGTATGATGTTATATAAGATTGTGTATATTTTCTCATACTGGGTTGCAACAATTTAAATCAAATTTAATTCTGGATTAGCCGTATTATACATAGGCCTATCTAATACTATCATATCCATACTATCCTTACAATAATAACCAATAGCTTATGCTCATTTATAATTCATAATTATGACGAGTTAGGAATTATTGAGATAAATTAATTCATGATATTGAAGCAACCAATTCACCTTTGAGAAAGTTTTGTTGAAATGAAAAAACAAATTTTGATTAGGCAACTCTCGATGAGATTATACTTTACTATAATAATTAACACTAATAATGTATGTCTGAAAATAAACCCCCATTATGTATGTGGGCATCATCAGTCAAATTTTGACAATTGCTGTGTGAATCTCAAGTTTTCATATATTATATTGCAGGATTCTTTAAAATTGTCAGAAAACAGCTGATTGATGTACGCTCGTTTACTAACGTTGAATCAGCTGTTTTCTGACAAGTTGAAAGAATCCTGCTATATCTGTGCACCTGTGGTAGAGATTCTTTTGAATGTTTGGTTTCCCTGAATAAAATTTCAAAACTGAGTTCAACATTTCCACGTCTTTTCAATCATTTACCGAAGGAATAATATTATTCACCAAAAACAAGTTTGAAATCACCTCTGGCCTTGGCTGCTTATAGTCAAGGAAACGTGCAATTTCCCTTTTCATATTCCTCGACCAAGTTGTTTCATTTTCGCTGAACATGACATGTTCCTGGAAAAGAAAACATACCAATTACGTCATGAATGTATATATTATTAACATGATAAGAAATTGAGAAATCTAGTGAAGTCACTTATTGTATGAAGGGTGGAGAGAAGAACATAATTATTAGGTATACATTATCACAGACTGAGTTTATTGTCTATATAGTTTGTGACGTACTGTGTCCAGTTTATTTTATTTATCTCCAACTTATGACTTATAGATTAGTAATGAGTTGATACAATTTATCATACTTGATTGAACTTCCTCAAAACTTTCTTTCAATACTTCCAATAATGGCTAAAGAAAGCCAGATCGATCACCAGAAAGCCTATTTATGCTGACTGGGTGAAAAGAAGACAATGATTCAATATATTTTCAGATAGAAAAACAAAATATAAGATTAAAAAGAAAATCCTCATTTTCCCAGGTAGCATGCAACTCCTTTTAAAATTATTTTATTCAGTTTAACATATTTTAAAAATTTAAAATAGAAATTTAAGATAAGATTTTTTTCTTGGACCCTTGAGCTACATAAGAACGGGATTCCACTGTATAAACAATTGATTATGATTCAAATTGATCAAATTATTAAAATTACTTGTACAAATTGATTATAATTGGAGATTTTACATGATTGAAAAAATTAATATTGTCATGCTCTATTCAATGTTGCTCAATTAGCTTATTGAGTTGGTTTTATAAATTCCAAGTCAACAAACTATAGCAGAAAAACAGTTGAAAGATTGCAAATAAAAAAGCCAAGAAAAAGAAGAAAATTGCAAATAGTCAACTACTGGAACAATCTAGTGTTGAGTTCTTGAACTAATTACAGCCATCATTTAGCTTCACCCAGTGTTAAAAGTAGGCGTGACTATCCCCCTACCACCGACCAATCACAGCACAGTATATCTCAATATCAGCTGACAGGCAGCCATTTCAAGTACGGAGCCCTGTTGGTGTCACTACCTAGCGGTGAATTCTTGAACTAAATACAGTCACCATTTAGCTCCGCCTAGCGTTGAAAGAAGGCGTGACTATCCCCCTCCCAATGACCAATCACAACGCAGTATCCAATTATCAGCTGACCGGCAGCCATTTCAAGTTTGGAACCCTGTTGGTGCTACTATACAGCGGTGAATTCTTGAACTAAATGCAGTCACAATTTAGCTCTGCCTAAATTGTGTTGAAAGAAGAAATCAACCAATGTTTGGAATTTAGTAGAATATTGTAGTAGAAACATGCTAAAACCGGATTTCATTATTTCTCTGGAATAACTTATTCTCTTTAAAGATTAAGCTAGGGTAAGGTAAGAACATAAAACTTACAAATTTAGTACAATATTAGTGAAGTAAATGAGGTGAAATAAATTACGTGGCTGAATCATTCTCACCTTGTCGTCTCTTATTAGAGCGAATGGCTTGAAGATTGGATTTTCACCTGTAGAATTATTCCCCTCAAAGGCAGGACAGGCTCCATTGCAACTGGATGATTCCAAATTCATTATCTGTGGGTCATACCAAGATTTATAATCATCAAACAAAGCAAAATTATTAGTGGAATAACTGAAATGAGATTTCGGGGGGGGGGATCAAACACCAGGGTGGTTGGGGTTATTCCATAGCCCTCAACCAGAAAGGGGAGGTCCGGGGGTCCACCCCCGGAAAAGTTTTGGGGTTTTCAACAAAAAATGATAAGCAAATTAGTAATAGACAATCTACAGTTTGGGAGAACGGATTTTGACAATAAAAACGGCCACTCCCGTCTTTCGGAGGAGACGAAAAGCCGTCGGCCCCGACTGCCTTAAAACAGTCGTCATTTCTCACAATCAACCCTCTCATTACCCACGCACAAGCCTAGAGCTCATGTGGGCATCACCCTAAAAAAAATAATAAAAAACTAGGAAAATAGCTTTACAAAATAATAATAATAAAGTGGAAATGATTTAGAGAGTAAAATAATACAGTAGCACAATTAATTGATGTAGCCTACCTGGATTCTTTTCGTTTCGTCCCATTCATTGACACTGAGTATGCCCCTCAGCCAAAATTTGGAAAAGGGTGCTGGCTTCAAATGATCACTATTTGTGAGTTCAATCTCACTTGAATATTGGTAAAACTGTTCAGTGAAGCTACCTGTTAGAATAGATTCATTTTATAAATATTAATCACAAAGGCATTGGAATATCATTATTGTTAACTCATAAAACAAAATAATGACCGCGTATGGAGAAGTCAATTGAACGGTCATGAAACTACATAACAATAATGTAAAGGAAAAATTAAATAATAATACAATATAACATATAAAAATCTAAACAGAAATTATTAGTACATTTGCCAGCACGTCCTCATAGAAGTTCGACTAGTTATATTCATTTTGAAAATTTCAATTTTCCATATTATTGCTATAAATCCTTATACCTGTGGTGTATTATTTCCAAATTTCTATGTAGGCTATACTGTACAAGATAAACATTCAATCAAATTAACGTTTGGTAGTGTTAGTAGGTTTACTATTCAATTTAGTATTACTATTCCTTTTAATACGTTTAATGGAATTCTGTCTAGGAGATCAGGATAACCAGGTAAAATAGGAAGAAAATTGGTAAATTTTAGTAAAATATTGATCTCCAATTAGGTGCTGACTGAAATATAAAAGCATATAGGCTAGATAAAAAATAAAATCAAAAATATTCTCACCTTCACTGTTTATTTCGGGACAGTACAGCAACATCCCTAGAACAGAAACAATAACATTATTATTGATACGAACTTAATATAATTCCCGAATCTAATTTTCCTAAAGAATCTAAATTAAATTTGAAAATTCTCGAACCGAATCTAATTTTGGAAAGTTTCCATTATTTATTATCAAAATTTAAAACCAGTACAATACTATTGTAATTATTTCATTAATACAAATTTTTATATTGTCTATTGGTTAATGGATTTCATTGCTTTTCTAGATAAGAAATCGAAGCATAGGTCGATGATTTTCCATGGTATAAATTATTTGTTGATTAAAGTACCATACATTAGGATCTCGTTGATCCGGCCCTATGTGAGGATTAGTAGGGACAGATTAACGAAAATGCCGGATTGGTGGAAATGCATCAGAAAATGAAGTAGTTTTATAATAAAAACAACATTTTTATTGCTTACAAAAACTATGATATTAAGAATGGTTTGAATTTCTGTACAGTATAGGCCAGGGATTCCAGGATCCACATCTCTAGCTCATAGCAGTCTTTAAAAATAGGAAATCTTCAAGTAATTGAAAATTTAAAAGATAAACAAAAAAAATAGATATAAACCCTATTAAAATTCTATGAAAACTTACCAAAAACTAGAAGATAGGAGAATCGAAGCATTACTGCGCTACGCGGTACACGCACTGAAGTCAAAGAGAGTGCTTCAAGTGAAGCAAATCTCAAACCCCTTTAATAAGTTTTGATGAACGTTGACAGCATAGGATTAATAGGACAGGCGAAGAGGAGATGAGTTGTCAATCACTACTTTTTTCTCTTCCATCCATCTTCTTCTTCTTCTTCTTCTTCTTCTTCTTCTCCTTCTTCTTTTTTTTTCTTCTTCTTCTTCTTCTCCTCCTCCTTCTGCTTCTTCTTCTTCTACTTCTTCTTCTTCTTCTTTTCTTCTGCCTCTTCTTCTTCTTCTGCCTCCTCTTCTTCTTCTTCTTCTTCTTCTTCTTCTTCTTCTTCTTCTTCTTCTTCTTCTTCTTCTTCTTCTTCTTCTTCTTCTTCTTCTTCTTCTTCTTCTTCTTCTCCGGCTTCTTCTGCTCTTCTTCTTACTCTTTTCTTCATCTTCTATTGCTTCTTTCCTCCCCCTTTATCAACATTAAATTGTATCATTTTTTGGACCGATCATTTTTGTATCCTCTTCTGCTCCTTCTCCTCCTCCTTCTCCTCTCCTCATTTTCCCAACTCTCATAAGGTTTGCATGGGAATGATACGCGAATATCACTGTATATCATTACTATCACTGTATATGCTATTTTGAGAGATTCTCTTCCAACCTCCTACAATTTGCCAATTATGGCGCGGTTCCACGATACCAGTAGACGTGTAGGTTACTGGCATACAGGTTGGTCATATATGATCTTCCACTCTATATAAACAAGTAGGGCAATGCACACTGACTGGTGACCAAACTGCTGCCAGTAACCTACACGTCTACTGGTATCGTGAAACCGCGCCATTAGTATCATATGCCAGTGTAAGTTTCCATCATTTTCAGCTTTCAAAGCAATGCAAAGAGTAGAGAGACTATTTTCAAAGTTTGAAGTGTAAGGCTAGGCGTACACCGGTTTGTCAACCAAGACAAGACGAACTTAGTCACGTTTAGTCACAGTATTTCACATAGTTGCTTATGAAGCAACACACACCGATTAGTCATTGCATCAGTGTGTGCTGCTTCATAAGCAACTATGTGAAATACTGTGACTAAACGTGACTAATCTTGTCTTGTCTTGTCTAACTTGTGTACGCCTAGCCTTATGTTTAATGTCGTTTCTCTATCGTTGAAAAATGAGTGAATGGGTTCAAGTTTGCCTGTAATCTCGTATCCGAATTTGATATATTGGCAAAAGTATGGTGGTTGGGGTGCGGAATGTTCCAACACTCTGTTATGGACCATTTCACACCAATGGCCACACTGTGTTTATACAGTCTCTGTGATACAAGCAGGCAGCCAATGCCATCTACCGGCAAACTTGGGAACCAGCTAGACGAATATTCGTTTCGCACTGCTTGCTTGTGATTGGTTGGAGGCGGGGCTTAGTAGGACGACCAATTGTATTGCGAGATGAATTTCATGGCGATCCTCCTATTTATCTTCTGATTGGTTGGATCTCATATCGCTAATATCATGTTGTAGTTCAGCGCAATATTTATTTTTAAATAAATAATAACAAATAAGCGTAATATGAGTGCTTTACGTGAGTAATGGAATTTTTAAAACGTTCAGAATATGTTATAAAAACATATTATATCAATGGTCAATATTATATCAACATATTATAAAATAGATTCTGTTCGAAATAAAATCTTCTACAATATTAGTTATCAGCATTTTTATTTTGGCTGCAATAGGCAGTTGAAAAATTATAAGTACTGTATTGTCAAAACATGGATAGTATTTGAACTAGAAACTCTCTTACTTTTCATTGTAATACTTTCTGTGTTGACAACATGTTTCGTAGTAAGAAAAATGAATGAATCAATTCTTTAATCAGGTGTAACATTTTCGTTCACAAGTAAAACACAAAAATACTTATTAATTTGGAATTTGAAAAGGGGAAAATTCTCAACATTTTGACCCCCAATGCAGGAGAGAAGATAAAAATATTTATGTTTGCCTAAATGCGAGAAAAGGAATGAAAGGGAAATATAATTGTGATGCAATATAATTATTGAAGCAAAAAATTCTCACTATTCGATAATAATGAATTAATATTAACCCGTTCTTGACTCATGTCGCTACTAAGAGGCAATGAAGCAGTTAGTAGGCTATATGATACTGCATTTGTGTGAAGCAAGCAAGCGAGATCGAAAAGCACAAGTCAAATTGAACGAGGCAAGTACAGTAAGTTTCAATTACAATTATTATGGGGTTGAATTGCCTTGCAAAAAATGGTGCAGATTCTCCATTTATAGGACCGGAACCAGGTTGTGGGGTTCCTTTTAGCTATTGTAAAGCTAAAGTCCGAGAATGGGAGGAAAAGAAGAAGGTTTTGATTTGGAATAGGACAGAAGGACTACGACAATCAAAAATGTTGATTGAACCCTCAACAAAGGCTTCCCGCAATGTAATAAGCCTGGAAAAGAGGGAGCTGAGGCAAATAGTAAGCCTCCTGACAGGACACGGCCCATTCAGGTATATGTTACGGAAGAAGGGACTATGTCAGGATGATGAATGCAGATTCTGCATAGAAGAAACAGAATCAGCAGAACACTTGCTGCTGGAATGTCCAGCACTCTTGCAAATGAGGAGGAGACTTCTTGGAAAGGCAACCCTCCTACCAGAGGAGGCAAGAGAACTGGACTTCAAGGCCTTGAGTAAATTTTGCTCTGGCCTTGGATTATGGAACATGGCATAAGCCAAAGAGGGGATGCCACAAAAGATCGAATAGCGGTCGCGGTGGCCAAGGGTTAAAAAGCCCAACCCAATTTAAAAAAAAAAAAAAATGGGGTTGAATTAGGATGCCATAGAAGAATTTTATTTTATCCTGACAACCCTCTATCATTCTTATTATGAGACTACCTGAATAAAGGCTCCAGCAAATGCTCTGAGTTATTGGCACCGATCTCATGTAACCAATTACAGATATTTTTTTTGTAGCTGATTAATTCGGCTAAGGCACCTGAACTGACAATAATTAGTTACCTTAACACAGGTTTTTACAATTTTCAAAATATTAAAAAAAAATCACTCTCTTGAAGCATCAATTTTAATATTCCAGATTCATTATTGTATAGTAGATTTGAATTATAAATGAAATGTGTAATCTACACAATAAATTATAGATAGGATGTGTAGATTATTGTAGATGAATTCTTATAGACTTTGAATTTTGTAAAAATTTGTAATGACATGTAATGTCATTGGGCTTACACCGCCCAATGTCGGCTAGGCGTACACCGGTTAGTCAAGACAAGACAAGACGAGATTAGTCACGTTTAGTCACATTACTTCACATAGTTGCTTATGAAGCAACACACACCGATTAGTCATTGCATCAGTGTGTGCTGCTTCATAAGCAACTATGTGAAATACTGTGACTAAACGTGACTAATCTCGTCTTGTCTTGTCTTGACTAACCGGTGTACGCCTAGCCTAAATATCAACACAAGAGCCTCAGCAAAATGAACCATTCATTATTCACACCTGATCTAAAATGAAGGCTACTAAATTTTCAAAGTACCGTACGTAAAATAGAACAATGGAACAGGCTACACGGTATGGTGCCAGCTATATACTACATACTAATACAGTACTATCATTGACAAACCATAAGTTTTAGTCTGTTGTCTATGTTAGTATACAACAGAATGGAGCCAGCTATATACTATTCTGCGTACTATACAAAACTATAGTGAACGAACCCCTATTCTAAGAAGAAAAGGACGCAGAATAAGTAGTAAAAAGGGGAGAAGAAGAAGAAAAGAAGCACAATGTGTGTGTGCGTGCGTGAGTGCAGCGCGGTTGGCTGAGCGTCCCCTTCTTCTTTTTCTTTCTCTTTGTGTGTCAACGGTTTTAAACCCTCAGCCCTTAACCCTCCCCCCCCCACCCCGCCCGTAAACACAAAGGGGCAGCTGTGCGGTCTGGCCTGGCCGGAACGGTCGATCAATACAACGATGAACAGGAGTGACGTCACAGCCGACGAATTCCAACCGTTGCGTCTCACTGAGCTGCTTTCCATTCCACCCCTCAGTCTGGCGTCGACCGTCGCCCCGTTCACGTTTACGGGAGGCACGTTCTCGTCGCTGCCCTGTCACCAGGAGTCGGAACACAAGTTACCGCGCTAAGGAGCTCGTTGTCTATCGTCTGTACTAGGTTATCGTCGTACTCTTGTCACCAGGAGTCGGAACACAAGTTACCGCGCTAAGGAGTTCGTTGTCTGTACTAGGTTATCGTCGTACTCTTGTCACCAGGAGTCGGAACACAAGTTACCGCGCTAAGGAGTTCGTTGTCTATCGTCTGTACTAGGTTATCGTCGTACTCTTGTCACCAGGAGTCGGATCACAAGTTACCGCGCTAAAGAGTTCGTTGTCTATCGTCTGTAGTAGGTTATCGTCGTACTCTTGTCACCAGGAGTCCGAATTTATCGTCTGCACTGGATTGTTGTACCCTTGTCACCAGGAGTCCGTAGTTGATTGTTTACCGTGACGTCCCACACAGCTTGCCGTCATCCTGCGTCACTAGGAGTCCAGATAATCGACGTGCTCTCTTCACTAGCGGTTCGTTCGAGGTTCTCGTCATACCCCTAGTCACCAGAAATCCCGTTTGTCGTCACACCCTTATCTCCGAGGCTCTCGTTTTACCCCGCGCATAATCGACGTGCTTTCTTCACTAGCGGTTCGTTCGAGGTTCCCGTCGTACCCCAGTCACCAGAAGTCCCGTTTGCCGTTACACCCTCACCTCCGAGGCAGTCTCCAGGATGCCACCTAAAGCTGACGACATAGCGGACGAGAGTCTCATCGAGCTGGTGAAACGTCATTCGGCACTCTACGACTACCATCACAAGGACTTCAAGAATTTGCACGTCAGGGAGGACCTGTGGATTGAGATTGCCGCTATGCTGGACAAGGATGGTGAGAGATTAGATTAGATTACACTAGAGAGAGAGAGAGAGAGAGAGAGAGAAAGAGAGAGAAGAGAGAGAATAGAATAGAATAGAATATTCACTTTATTCATGTAGATTACAGAGTATGTCGCTTAATTCAAGGTCATGATAGTTATTACAATTAACGTCATTTAAAAATAGTATTTACAGTATCGGATTCACTGAACAAAACATGAGAAAAGGGAGATTTTAAATGAAAATATATAATAGGTGTAAGTTTAATTCTAGATTGTTGAAGTCGACTTGAGTTCTAGTTTATGATATATTTTATGCTGAAATGAACGTCATTGAAAATAAAATCAATTGCAACATGGTTTTGCATCTACAAGAAAAGGCGGAGTTTGGAGATATAAATGTCCATTCTTGGAGAAGGATATGCAAGGATATCCTTCCCATTAACACTCAACCGTAAAGATTAGATTAGATTAGATTATTTACTTTATTCATGTAGAATACAACATAATGTCTGCTTAAATTCTATATCAAGATACAGTAGTTGATTCATTGAACGTCCTTTAGTGCAATAAAAGTAATTACAGTATTAATTAAGTAGAAAAGATAAGTTAAGGGAGCTTACTAATAAAATGATAATATACAATGAACGTCATTTAGGATAAAAGTAATTACAGTATTCATGAAGCACAAAAGATAATTTGAGGGAGCTTATTGAATAAAATTTTATTTATACTAGTAAATTTAATTTAGAGCTCGCTAATAAAATGATAATATCCAGGTACATCTATTCAGTTTGGCGGAACGCGAGCAACTTCCACTCAACTGAATTTCTGTATATACTGTATATATCGAGCAAAATAACAGTTATTCGACATCCACCAGACTAAACGAACATCATATATTCAACATTCGAATCGACTAAAGAAAAAATAAACTATGAAAATTTATTTGATGATATGGATTAACAGATATGAGATTCAATATGCTAACGGTATTATGATAGTTTTGTATCTACATGAAACGGCGGAGTTTGGACATATAAATGTCCATTCTTGGAGAAGGATGTACAAGGACATCCTTCCCATCAACACTCAACCGCAGAGAGAGAGAGAGAGAAGTTAACTTTCATTGATTCAATTAGTATGGCCGGTTCATTTTTCTAAAGCACATGGGTCATGAATCACAAAAAATTTGAAGTCCTGTGAATTAGAAACAAGGCTGACACACACTAAACATGAATAGTACAACATACTAAGCAATATAATCCAAGTTCTAGTGTGCGTCCGCCTTTTTCCGGTATTGCAAGTGTTCTAAATTTTTATGAAACAGGACCCAGGACTGACAATGAGCCTACTCATTAGAAATTGTTTTGTAGAAAGTGTATAGGAATTCATCCACTATAATGAAACCAAGATAATTTTGCAGTGATTTTTTATGAGTGAATTTCCACAATTATTGTAATGTAATTTAATAACCAATACAATCTGAGACCCACCTCAAATAAATATCTAATCTATAATACTAACATTGAAAATATCAGAAGACAACTCATATACATAAGCACTAAAATTATAAATAAGTTGCCTGAACAATTTATTAGCTGTGCCAAAATAACAAAGAAAATAAAACAAGACATCAATAGTTGGATTAAAAGGAACTATTTTTTCTACCTATAAGAACTTATCGTAATAGAGGACTCTTCTGATTTGTGTGCTTGCTTGCTCATTTAGTGCAGACGTTTTTCTGATCTGTACTGGACTATCACACCTTCCTCTATCACACCCCTACTCCTTGCATCCTTCCTCAGCTTCCTTGAATTGAAAGCCTTCCTATGACATGGATATCCATAGTTGGGAGAACTTTCGATTCACTACCCTTTTTTCACCACAACTATTCTTCTCTGGATTAACATTCTTTCTATTGTTTCTTTAACTTTTCATGTAATTATTGATGTATGTAATGTTGATGTAATGTTGTTTTAATGTTGTGTGTGAAATAAATAAATTGAATTGAAATTGAATTTACAATTAGTGAATGTTTATGCATTTTTCCATTGTAAAACGTTGTAATGATAATTTTTAATCCCGAGTTTACAAGTCTCACAGAACTGCTGTGGCATAATCAAATTTTATCGGATATTATTATATAATGAGGTGATAACAGTCACATATAATCTATATTAAGATTAAGATTTAATTTTCGTCATTCAGCCGCCTCCCTGCAACTAATTCTACCCGAGACCAACAGCTAACTTGAATTGTGATTTTTTTCTTTTTAATTGACTTTTTCGACATTTCGACAGTGCAAAGCTGCAAAAAACGGTGGCGCGACATCAGAGACAACTACTACAAGATCAGACGCAAGGAGCAGAAGAACTTCTCGTGGGGCTACAAGGTGAAGCAGAGCAAGTGGCGGTTGTACGACCACCTGCAGTTTCTGCCCGTCGTGCAGCGCGCGGCCAGCACGGCCTGCGCCGTCAGCAATTATGCGCACGACGACACGGCCGCCTCGATTGCGTCATCGTCCAACAACGCCGACGAGTCGTCCAATCACGACGAGGATGCCAGGTGCCCGTCACCGGAGGTAAGCACCCAGAAAATTTCTATGTTCACACTTGGTCGATTTATGTGTGCTGCACAGCATGCCGCGTTTTCTTTAAAAAACCCCATCAAAACTAGGGAAATTTTGAAATTTTATTGTTTTTTTCTCGAAAAGGAATATTTAAAATTCGAAAAAGACCACCCCCTAAGAAATAGTATTCCTTTGGGAATAATATTCCTTGAGTCGTAGCCCAAAGCGCCGAGGATGAACATCATTGTTCGAAACCTATCCGCGACTCAAAATAGTGTAAGTACTGTATAGCACGAAGTTATCTTTTATTCGAATAATAGCCTATTCTCTTTCAAATGACACATCAAACGTATTTTTATGTACAAGAATGACGGTGCTATATGTTTGAAAAGATTACAAAAAATAACATTGTTCTCATGAGACATAATCTAATTTGGCCGACTACTACTGCCCCCTCTTAAGCATTGGTAGCGTATGCTGTTTGGACATAGGGTTTGACCCTCGCAGTTCTCTCCTTCTGGTGCTCGGAACATGCTTTCAACTAATTGTTTTTCTCTTTTCAATTTCAAGATAATAGATTACATTTACTTCGCCGTTTTTCTTATTGCTATAGTAATCTTTATTTCATCAATATAATTTTTCTTCTTTTATTTTTTCTCATTATGATGTGATGATACTCCATCACATTACTCGAAATCCTTCAAATCTCTCTAAAGTTATGTACAACTTACGCACAGGCAATTTTTGCCCTCTTCCATTTAGGGCCGGTTCGGGATTCAGCCAAGTCCTAGACTAAAACGGGTGGCTACCGTAGCATCGACAAACGTTTGTCTCGATAGGTTAGTGGGTTAGCAGCATAGAGAGCCCTTATAGTACATAGTGTCGAGGCTAACGTTTGTCGATGCTACGGTAGCCACCCGTTTCAGTCTAGGACTTAGCTAAATCCCGAGCTCATGAACCGGCCTTTTTAGTGTACTATCTAAATTCCTAATATATTAATGCTTCCTACACATTATGAAGTAATATAGGCACTCTCAGTCTGAAGAGTATTCAATATCGAATTATGTTATATAGGTACTAATTTCATTGTATTAGTTCATATTTTTCTTTAATCAATTGTACTATATAAATAAGTAAATCGAATTCCGTACCACAGATTACATTATAATACAGTAGTACTCAGATTAATGAAGTGCTTTGAAAATTCAGTGTAATGATGATGTCATTTGTTGTATCTTAAGAAGGAAAATATAGTAGGATTCATGTAACTTGTCAGAAAACAGCTGATTTAACGTTAGTAAACGAGCTTACATCAATCAGCTGTTTTCTGACAATTTAAAACAATCCTGCTCTAAATGGTTTTTAATTTGAGTTGGTCGTACAAATACAAAGTTGTTAGATATTATATTATAACCCTGGTACAAAGATATGATATATATATATATTGGTACCTAGATGTATCTCTCTAATAGCCCTGTTACAAATAACCAGCAAATACGAGTAGAAAAGTTGTTATTTCACCCAAGTAGCCCAATTGTTATCAAATTTCACTTAAGTATAGCCCAATTGTTATCAATTTTCACCCAAGTAGCCCAATTGTTATAAAATTTCACCCAAGTAGCCCAATTGTTATCAAATTTTACCCAAGTAGCTCGATTGTTATCAAATTTCACTCAAGTAGCCCAATTGTTATCAAATTCCACCCAAAAGTAGCCCAATTGTTATCAAATTTCACCCAAGTATAGCCCAATTGTTATCAAATTTCGGAAGATCTTCAGAACGTTTTAAGTAGCTTCCTTTAAACTTTCGTTTCTCCAATAACTTAATTATCACAAAAAATAAACGTTCCGTGTTTTTTTAGTTACCAAGCCTACTCGTTTTTCAAATCATTTCACTATTTCTGTATACAGGTGATCCTAACACATTCGGACTTTCGTTTCTCCAATAATTACTACAAAAAATGTTCCGTGTTTTCTTTCATCGTTACCTAGCCTACTCGTTTTTCTAATCATTTCACTATTTCTGTATGTACACAGGTGATCCTAACACATTCGGAAGTGACCAGCGACTGGGAACTGTTTGCCAGCGAACAGAAACGTCGCTACGGTCACGACAAAAACTAATAAATTATTCCGTTTTTTTTTAAATCTTTTTAGTTACCTAGCCTACTCGTTTTTCAAATCATTTCACTATTTCTGTATGTATACAGGTTATCCTAACACATTCGGAAGTGACCAGCGACTGGGAACTGTTCGCCAGCGAACAGAAACGTCGCTACGACAAAGACGAACCGCCGCTGCCGAACGGCGAGGAAGACGATTATCCGGCCTGCGAACTGCAGCTGGCGGCAATAAAACGCATGCGAACCGCGGACTGCGGCGGCGGCGATCAGCAGCAACAGGACGACGTCGACCTGTTCATGAGAAGTGTGGCCATCAGTGTCAAAAAACTGCTGCCCCAACAGATAGCCAAGGCTAAAATGGAGATACTGTCAATTGTCACAAGGCTACAGTTCCCTACGGAAAACACTACCTAGGCAAGATTGAGATTAGGTTAGGTTCAAGTGCCATGATCGGATGAAATGTAAATAATAAGTTGCTCTGCTTCATTCATGCCTTGTTTACATGTTGCCAATGGCATATGGATGTTTTGAGTGAAAAACATCGATGCTTAGAAATCTTAGATACATGGTCAACATCGATGTTTTACAGGCTACAGTTTCCTACGGAAAACACTACCTAGGCAAGACGATTGAGATTAGGTTAGGTTCAAGTGCCATGATCGGATGAAATGTAAATAATAAGTTGCTCTGCTTCATTCATGCCCCGTTTACATGTTGCCAATGGCATATGGATGTTTTGAGTGAAAAACATCGATGCTTAGAAATCTTAGATACATGGTCAACATCGATGTTTTACAGGCTACAGTTTCCTACGGAAAACACTACCTAGGCAAGACGATTGAGATTAGGTTAGGTTCAAGTGCCATGATCGGATGAAATGTAAATAATGAGTTGCTCTGCTTCATTATTCATTCCTTGTTTACATATTGCCAATGGCATATATGGATGTTTTGAGTAAAAAACTTCGATGCTTAGAAATCCATGTTTTTGAACCATCGAAGGTAACCATATATGGTCAACATCGATGTTTTCTTAACGATGCTTATCCTTAAGGCTAGGCTAGGCGTATACCGGTTAGTCAAGACAAGACAAGACGAGATTAGTCACGTTTAGTCACAGTACTTCGCATAGTTGCTTATGAAACAACACACACCGATTAGTCATTGCATCAGTGTGTGCTGCTTCATAAGCAACTATGTGAATTATTGTGATTAAACGTGACTAATCCTGTCTTGTGATCATCCTGTCTTGTCTGTCTAGTCACGTTTAGCCACAGTACTTCACATAGTTGCTTATGAAGCAACACACACCGATTAGTCATTGGATCAGTGTGTGCTGCTTCATATAAGCAGATATGTGAATTACTGTGACTAAACAGATAGCCAAGGCTAAAATGGAGATACTCTCAATTGTCACAAGGCTACAGTTTCCTACGGAAAACACTACCTAGGCAAAATTGAGATTAGGTTAGGTTCAAGTGCCATGATCGGATGAAATGTAAATAATAAGTTGCTCTGCTTCATTATTCATTCCTTGTTTACATATTGCAAATGGCATAATATGGATGTTTTGAATAAAAAACATCGATGCTTAGAAATCGATGTTTGTGAACCATCGAAGGTAACCATAATTATATGGTCAACATCGATGTTTTCTTAACGATGCTTATCCTTAAGGCTAGGCATACACCGGTTAGTCAAGACAAGACGAGATTAGTCACAGTACTTCGCATAGTTGCTTATGAAGCAGTACACACCGATGCAATGACTAATCGGTGTGTGTTGCTTCATAAGCTTCTATGTGAAGTACTGTGACTAATCTCGTCTTGTCTTGTCTTGACCAACCAGTGTACGCCTAGCCTTAGTTTTCCAAGTGTGGACAAGGATTAATCAGCATGATAATGATGGTTTCCAATCGCTTGTCCTGTATGCCACTGGCAATGTGTAAACAAGGCATAACGACAGTACTAATCTCTAGTATAATAGTATACTATTAATCCTGTATTAATTGAATATTATCGCTACTATCAAATGCTTCCAAAATCTTCAATTAATCATGTGAAAAATGTAGATTTCCACATTATCAGTTCAGTCTCAGTTACGGCACAGTTCAGTCAGGCCCAGTGTTCTGTGATTGGTACGTCGTCATTGACGCATGCGCAGACCGAGCTGAACTGAAACTGAACTGATAAGTGGGAACAGACCATAAGTTTCTTCTTGTACTTCTAACAATAATTTTCTGTATAGATAGCCTACTGATTTCATTTTTTCTGATCTTTTATCACAAAAACAAATTATAGTCCGATTCACGTCAAGAAGTCAGCATTGTTTATATGAGCAGCATTGATTGTAAGCATCATTTTTTGCTGTGAGTTCATAGAACGTACAGCACCAGGTAGAAGGATTATTGGGGGGTCCCCTTTGTACACCTAGATGTTGTTTGGCTCCTTCAATGTACCTTTGCGGCGCAAACAGAGATTCGTCGAGTCTCGAATAAATTCCAACACGTGCATCATTGCCAATCTAATCACAATTACCAATATTTTCCCCCACCCAGCGATTTATAAGGACCCACAAGAGTGAGAGTAACTCATATATTGTGTCCTGGCAGATGTTGTTGCCTGTCCGCTGTGGCTACATCAACTACTTTCATATGAAAAAGGAAATGAAAAGAGAAAAATAAGCCCCTTGTCCCCTGGTAGTTGTGAGGGGGGGGCTTGAAAAAAACAAGAGTTTGGCAGAGAGATGCCAGATAGAAAGATATAAAGAAGAGATAAAAGAAAGAATGGAACACAGCATAGTCAATAGAAATATTACCATTCTAGATCTAAAGTGCCAGAGCAAAAAGAAGAAAAAGAAGGATATAGTGGGAAGAAGGGCTCTGACTTGGGAAAGAAGAGTTTCGCAGTGGATGTTCTGTGTGATGAGATTTTGTTTGTCACACTCTGCTGACTGTGGCACTTGATGTTGAGACAGGCCAAGATATACATCCACCACTTGCTGGGGCCCCCGGGGTCGCCACACCCGTTAACTTCCATTAAGAAAGTCCCCCTGAGGGATAACTTATGTACATGAGGATTTTATGTACAGGCCACCTCCCAAAAGAGTTTAAACAGGCCAAGGTTGTTGGCATAAAGAAGCCAGGGAAATCTGGCAATGATGCTTCAGACTTCAGGCCAATATCCCTCCTCAGTGTGACCTACAAACTTTTTGAGCGGCTTCTGTACAACCGTATTTCACCACTGGTCGAGGATGTACTACCCAGGGAGCAAGCTGGGTTCAGACCTGACCGATCATGCTGTGACCAAGTAATGGCTCTGACATCTTACATTGAATGTGGATTTCAAAAATGTCAGAAAACAGCTGCTGTATTTTTAGATTTATCATCAGCCTATGATACGGTTTGGAGAGAGGGACTATTGCTCAAGCTGTCACAAGTGATCCCCTGCAAAAGGCTGGTTCATCTCTTTGACTCAATCTTGTCTGACAGAAGGTTCAGAGTACACTTGAATGGGAAACATAGCCGCTGGCAGACTGTACATAATGGCCTCCCACAGGGTTCAGTATTAGCCCCATTGCTTTTCAACCTGTATGTCCATGACATAACCCCATTAGAAAGTCGCATTTTCCAGTATGCAGATGACATTGCAATAGCATGTCAGAGCAAGAACCTTGATAACTGTGAGGATGTCATCAATGGGGATCTGGCTGCATTGGAGGTATATTTCAGGAAGTGGAGGCTGGTACCAAATCCCAACAAAACAGAATGTGCCCTCTTCCATCTCAACACCCATATGGCACAAGCTCAGATTAAGGTTGACTTCTGTGGGCAAGCAGTACCCTTCAAATGTAACCCTAAGTACTTGGGAGTAGTCCTGGATAGGACATTGTCATACAAGACCCATATCCAAAAGGTATGTTGCAAGGTGCGCAGCAGAGTCAACCTGATACGAAAGCTGGCCGGCACTAGTTGGGGAGCGGGAGTTGAGTGCCTTCGAATATCATCCCTGGCACTAGTTTTTTCAACAGCTGAATATTGCTCACCAGTTTGGCTCTACAGCTCGCATACAAAGAAACTGGACTCCCAGATCAATAGTGCTCTAAGAATAATTTCAGGAACTTTAAAGTCAACTCCTCTTCCATGGCTTCCAGTTTTAGCCAACATAGCGCCGGCACAGCTCCGCAGAAGGAGCATCTGAAAAGAGAATGGAAGTAGTGTCTACACAACTCAAAACAACTCTGCATGATGACATTCCACTCTTTCCTCCTAGTACGCTCAGATCAAGAAATCCTCCATGGAAAAAGTACCCTGAGATAATAGAACATGGCAACATAGGAGAGAGATGGAGAGCTAGGTGGGCACAAGATGCACCCACAAATAACCATCTCATCACTGATCCAACAAAACGGGTACATGGATTTGATCTCAAAAGGAAGGAGTGGTGTGCTCTCAATAGGATTCGTGTTGGTAAAGGACGTTGTGCCTATGAGAAAAAGAGATGGGGCCTCCAGGAGTCAGATTTGTGTGACTGTGGATCAATACAAACTATGTGCCACATAACCCAGGAGTGCCCCATTCATTCCTTCGAGGGAGACCTCAGAGAGCTACATGAAGCCACAGACACAGCAGTTGATTGGTTGAGACAGCTGAGAATAGATTTGTGATAGGGTCTCTTGTTGATTAACTGAAATGTTCGCTAATCTGTACGTACTATTTCATAGTAAGTTTTAATTTTAAATGTTTTATAACTTTTTTTTTTCTCACGTGTTATTTAAAGTTTATTCTTAATATTTTAAGTTTTATAGACAAGGGTCTGAGACCTGATTTTGATAAAACTAGGCTGAATCAAGCATCATACAAAAACCAAACGAATGAATGAAATGAATTAATTAATGGATGAATGCAGCATTGATGCCAAGTTTCATTGAGAGAGAAAGAGAAAACTGCACCAAACGTGTTTGTTGGGACTGTGTGCGACAACAATGCACAGTGCGAATAGGATAGAGACATCAGCAACTTCCTTGTGCTGAACAAGGATAGCTAACTCCTATCTAAGCAATGCTGACTTCTTGACGTGAATCGCACTAAAGAAACTTCACCAAGTTTCAACTTATCTTTTAAATACGATGTAAGATTCTATCAACAGTGCTAAATTAAAACTATGAACACTAAAAGACAATTCTATTGTTTTGAATATTAAATCAAAACCAAAACTCATCGTCGTCAGGGTTTTCATATAGTCTTGTAACTTTAGTTAAAACGTGATTGGCTATTTTATATTTAATTGAATAAAAATTGATCTCATTTTGTTTCTCCATGTATTGTTTCATTCCATTCTCAAACCTTGTTTTATAAAATTAACAATGAACCTTCAATCAGTTGACTGTTCACAGTGCAAGAGATAAATCTGTTGAAATAGAATGAATCATTCAATGGGGCTCCAAAGCTATAAAAACTGATTTCTTTATATTTTAGCAAATCCAGCATATTTATTATAATATATTATACTATACCAATAAATAAATACCACATTTTCAAGATAAGAAATTCATCGAGGACAGACAGCTCTAATAGGGACTACGTTCAACATAGTCGTCTAATTGCTATGTAATTACATTACTTCAAATAAATTACAATAATTGTTATCATAACAATGATTCGAATTACATCTATAATAATAATTTACAATACAATAATATAAGTGAGTTATGTCACATTACAATATTTACTTAACTAGTTGACTTTGATAATAAATAAAATAAATAAAAAACAAAGTAAACACTTCTCCTATTTACAATAATTATATTGTTGGCACTAAGTAATTGCAATTTTCATACAGTACCTGTGGTGATTTGTTAGTTTAAAGCATTTGTAAATGAGAGATTCATCAGCTCGACAATATTCACAGGAATTTTCAGGGCGAATTTGTGGTAAACTCAAGTCTACCAATTACGATAGAAATAATTATGTTAACACATATTGCCTTAAGAAAAATAATTCAGGTTGAAACAGTTTTTAATAGGCTAAGGCCTACTGTAAGCTTCAATTCAAACATTTTGAATTGACAACATTTTTGTTTAATATGTATCTTATACACTCATCCCTACCATTGAACACGATCTATAGAATAACCTTGAAAAGAACTGCTGATTAGTTGAGGTACATACACACTAGACATGGGCTGTTCTAACGAAGCCAACCATTATATGGATGTCCAGTGTGTGAGTGACTTACCTACTTAGCTGTTCGCTTGAAGGTCATTAAATACAAAATTTAATGGAGTACATACGACTTTACTGGTGAAAACTGATATTACTGGAAAGCAATTTGCTCACGTACGAACCCTCCAAGTATCTTTTACAAGGAAATTGTACAGTTAGTGGAAAACAGATCGACCTACAGAAATCACAGTGTGGCCATTGGATGTGACACTCTTGATTGGTTAGCTCGGTCAAATCCACCATACTTTTGTCAGCTCCCATACGACTTGCATTGAGAAGATTAGATAATCATATAGCAGGATCATTTTAACTTGTCAGAAATCAGCTGTTTCGGTAATAATTAAACAGTGATTTCGACACAATAATCAGACGCCTTTTAAGTCTTTAAAAGACCTTTTTAAAGAAGACCTTTCAAAGAATAACTTTTTGAAAGACCTTTTCAAGACCCAGCATTAATTGTAGATTAAGTATTGTGATATTGCTCTTTGAAACATATGTTTTCTGACAAGTTAAAAGGATCCTGTTATACGTTATAATAAGTGACACACTTCTAACCTACATTGTTTCTATGTCAGTGTTAGATTCCATAATTATTAAAGCAATACTTGAACAGGAGAGACTATTTTCAATGTTAGAAAAGTGATTTTTGATGTAGTTCTTTTGAAGAAGGTTCGCCTGTAAGCCCATACCATAATTCAAAATATTAACAGAAGTATGGTGGTGACTATTAACAATTGTTATCAACCCTTCACATAAAATAAATAAAGGCAGCCAATCAATCAATGGCCACAAGGTGATAATACAGTCTCTGTAGCTCAATCTCCGCCGTTTGGAGGAATAAGGCACTACTCACACGTGTATACTCAAATCGCTGATAATCAGCGAGTCAAATAAAAACATGTTTTTAAATGATGACGCTCACACGAGTCTGGAATCGTCTCGTCTGAACATCATCATTTAAAAACAGATGTTTTTATTCGAGTCGCTGATTACATCAGCGATTTGAGTATCCGCGTGTGAGTAGTGCCTAATTTTTCACCCTGTATTTGGTCATTTATAAGACCAACTCAATCAGCTGGTTAAATACAAATGACCGAATTCAAGTTATTAACAAACGGTCGAGCTATTTCTTACAAGAACAGTAACTTGTTATTGCCAAGTAATTTGAATGAGACAGGGATTCGTGTCAACGGTGCTAGCTAACCAATCAGAAGCAAGACACCCAATGCCCACAATGTGATCATACAGTCTAGGGATGAGCATCGATAACCGATGTTTGCAAAACATCGATGTTTTTGCCATCGATGTTAGGTGGTCGATATTTTTTACCATCGATGTTTTTCGTCTATCGATGTTTTCCAACTACTGATTAAAATATTTTTATTGTTATAACAGGGAATTTTACATATTTTCAAATACTATAATAATTGAACTAAACTTTGAGGTGGGACAATAAATTAAGGTTATGTTCGAACCGGGCTTAAAATGTAAATTTCTAAAAGTTCGATGTTTTGAGTAAAAAACATCGATGCTTAGAAATCGATGTTTTTGAACCATCAAAGGTAACCATATATGGTCAACATCGATGTTTTCTTAACGATGCTCATCCCTAAGGCTAGGCGTACACCGGTTAGTCAAGACAAGACAAGACGACATTAGTCACGTTTAGTCACAGTACTTTACATAGCTGCTTATGAAGCGGAACACAACGATACAATGACTAATCGGTGTGTGTTGCTTCATAAGCAACTATGTGAAATACTGTGACTAATGCAATGATAAGGCTAGGCGTACACCGGTTAGTCAAGACAAGACAAGACAAGATTAGTCACAGTAATTCACATAGTTGCTTATGAAGCAACACACACCGATTAGTCATTGCATCAGTGTGTGCTGCTTCATAAGCAACAATGTGAATTATTGTGACTAAACATGACTAATGTTGTCTTGTCTTGACTAACCGGTGTACGCCTAGCCTTAGTCATCAATGTGACGATGCAATGACTAATCGGTGCGTGTTGCTTCATAAGCAACTATGTGGAGTACTGTGACTAAACGTGACTAATCTCGTCTTGTCTTGACTTGACTAACCGGTGAACGCCTAGCCTAATACAGTCTCTGTAGATCGACCTATAGTCATTGGAATAACAACTCTACATCCTATATATTTAGATGGAAGGTAATGAGACATTGCAACTATACAGTTGCTGTTAAATCATAATAATTAATTGAACAAAATTCCTAATTATATGGCATTAATTAGGAATTTCGTTCAATTAATTATTATCCTATATATTTCATCATTCGTACGATCAAGTGAAAATGACCGGATGAAAAGTAGTTACTTCTCATCTACCAAACGGTCAAGCTATTTCTCAGTTACTTGTTATTGCCAAATCATACGAATAACACAGGGGTTTGTCTCAGCCTATCGGAAGGGGGCTACTTGCGCTGCTGCGAGTGCAGGGGCGGGGGGTCCTTGCGCTGTGCGGGCGGCACGTACACCTGTTGGGCGCCCCGGAACCGCCGATTGCCGCCTCCGCCACCGCCTCCGCCCCCGCCTCCGTCCGACTTCACAAACGGCCTTGTGCCGCCTCGCCGGAACTCTATGCTGCCTGCAACACAGTAATACACCAATTTTATTCATTTTTATTTATTCAAGAATGCACAATCTACTCATAGGATGAAAACACAACAACAAAGTACATCTCCAAATTTCTATGGATAATTCGAATGAAGGTTATGTTTATAATCACAATTTTTTTGAGGGTGATGCCCACATGAGCTCTAGGCTTAAGCGTGGGTAATGAGAGGGGTGATGACGAGAGATGACGACTGTTTTTAGGCAGTCGGGACCGACGGCTTTTCGTCTCCTCCGAAAGACGGGAGTGGCCGTTTCTGTCAAAATCCGTTCCGGCAACTGTATTCGATCTTGGAACCTTTCAAATTCCTCTCACTCCTAAACTTTCAAATTATCAAAACAATGAACTATCAATTTATTATTAAAAAGATCGTTATACAAGCCAAACAAGCGTAAACAATGTGAGTAAAATGATTTGAGAATTTATTTATTTGCTGACAAAATACTGCACAATATGTGTGAAGAAATAACAGGCATAGCCCAAAACTACTTCAATCCCAAATTTGGATTAAATGTTCTAGACTCTAGACTCTCTAGAGGTTATGTATTTATATTCATATTATGAGTCTTTTTCCACAGATACATAATATTACAAATACAGATACAAATACAAATTCACAAAACAATTAATATAAAACTATTAAAGAATATATTATATATATGAGAATATAAAATTTCCCTTCAATTTCAATAGTCTACATCAAGAATTATCAAATACATTGAAGAATACATGACCAATCGAAAATTGAACCAACACTTATCATTCTATTGAACCAAAAATTAATAAAAAATCGTATATTATTGTTTCTGCTATGGCGTTAAGCACTCGGCTTGTGCGTGAGTAAACAGTAATTCTACTTTATGGTCTTTGACTATAATCATAGTCATAGAAGCTAAACTTTTCAGATTATTTCAAATTCAAATAAAACATGATTATCGAGTAAACAAGCTACAATAATCAGCTGTTTTCTGCTTTAATAAAAATATTATTGTTATTTTATAGATCTGTTTAACTTGAAACAGCTGATTGATGTACGCTTGTTGCTAACGTTAAATCAGCTGTTTTATTATAATTTAAACTTAGCCTGAAAAGTTTGAACAAAGTTTGAACTGGTTCCATTATAAATCATACTTATAAAAAAACTATCGATTCAAATCTCATTAGAAAACATTGTTGAAGTTGTTTGCTCATGACTTCAAAAAGACGTTGTCACATTGAAGGCCGCGGCCTTGTAGTTTGAAGGGGGCTATGATATGACACATATAATATAAAGTTTGCTATACAATATCTAAAAAAAAAAATGCTTTCGATCCCAAAATACGGATTAGTTACATTTATAAGGAAGAAATGTTAATTAGTAATTGATATCTCTTTGCCTCATGTAACTAATCAAATTTTGATGGATTTACTTGTTTTTATAAGATTCTCTATAGAGAACACAATCGGCCTACTCTTCCGTTTAATTTTCAAGAAGATATTTCAACGATTTTGTTGAAAACACTTTCAGCAAAATCCTGCAGATACAGATAATTCCATGCTCTCTTCATTAGTGCCTATGAATTATGATTAATTACCTACATCAATACAATAATAGATACCATATTATATTCTAATTAATACACGCATGTACAAACAGATTCATTTAATTTTACGCTTGGCTTGGCATTAGATAGATTGATATACGAGTAGATAAAGAGATATCATTTCTTGACGTTGCTGATGACCGTAGAGTAAAGAAATAATATCTATCTATCTAATATGAATTATGATTAATTACCTATATCAATATAATAATAGATACCATATTATAATATTATAATTAATATGTACAATCAAATTCATTTAATTTGACGCTTGGCTTTAGATTGATAGATAAATATTAGAGAGATATTATTTCTTGACGTTGTTGATGATCGTAGAGTACGATGACAAAGAAATAATATCTATCTAATGCCAAGCGTCAAATTAAATGAATCTGATTACTATATTAGATCACTCACCAGAAAAGTGATTACTATTTGACTGTTGAGTTTGATGTATAGGATTAAATGCAGGCTGCTCGAGGGGCGGATGACTTCTCCCCTCCTGTAATGGGAAAACAAAATTTCAAAATTATCAATGCTGGTGAAAACACTTGTTGAAGTTACGGCCAACTGCAGGGAGCCAATCTAATTTTACTGTCGTAACCTGACGTCATTTGACGGACCAACACAACAAAATCACTATTGAGCTTCGTCAAATGACGTCACTTAACATTGGTTAAATTTTAATTGTTTTCGGCAGTTTGTGGCAACTTCTTCAGTTACTAGTCTATTAGGGATTGAGATTTTTCAAGCTACATGGTTTTAAAAATAGTAAGCAATAAGGTAAGTAGGTGATAGTAAGTAAGATAGTAGGTAAGTAAGTGATAGTAAATAGTAGGGTTGAATTGAATCTTCATTCGTCACATAAGATTATACAACAAGTATAGTTCGTGAGATACATCACCACAATTTATTATATTATAGTAGTTTATGCAATGGTTGTTTATGAAAGCCTTTAAACGACAAGTGATATACCGTGTTTAAAATACGAGCGACAACGCCGCGAGTTATTTCAAGGTATCTCAATAGTCGTTTAAAGGCTAAAATACAACCATTGCATACATCATTAATTTCATCTACGACCAACAAAAACCAATAATATCTACATTAACAATCTAGACTAACCTTGATTTGAACGAGCATTGTTCTATTTTCAATGTTTAACTTATAGTTTAGGAAGCTGCTAGGAGCACACAGGCATGAGCAACTACAGTGCTTCTATCAGCTTCGATTGTGTTTTGTTCCTTTCCAGTGTTTTAAAACTGGAACAGATTGAACTAGAACCGTTTCATAAAGTCGTCATTACGATACAAGTATCAAATTACATTAATTCAAAAAAGCAACTGTTTCGATTCAAATTATTAAACTGTAATGATTGCGTTAAAACATGATCGTCGATCAACTATATTGAAAAATAAAGGAATTATATGAAATCCGAAATTACTTTAACAGTCAATAAGGTTTACTTCGGTCTATTTTATAATGAATTGAATAAACTGTGTGGTGTACATTCCAATAACCATCAAACTCAGTAAGTTTAGTGAATTCAAATTATTTTTTATTTTAAATTATTATCAATATTATTTTTAATTTTCAATTTTTTTTAAATTAAAATATATCTATAAAATGATAATAGTTATGAACGCCGCAATTTTTTTATTGTTTTGTTACTAGAATAACAAGCTAAAACGATTAAATCTAGTAATTTGAAGTCATCATCATCATCATCATTTTATTTATAAAGACAACAAATTGCACTTTATAAGTTGAAGTCAACAAACAAGCATCGTGGAGTGAAATTTAGCTAAATAATAATAATAATCAGTGTTGATGAAACATACCTCGAGAAGAGGAATACAATCGTCTTGTAGAACTTCTTCGTAGTTTCCATAGTCAAGGAACTTCACCACACACGTATTTTTCGACAGACCCGTCACCTCGGCATTATAATACTGTGGACAAAACACAATCAACATTTTTGAATTTCTTCGATAATCAACACTACAGAGAGAGTCACAGTGTGGCCATTTGTAAGAAGCACTCCATAAAAATAAGTGGAGATCATATTTTTTTCCGCCGCCGCCATACTTTTGCCAAATTTTTGAATTTTGATATGGGATTACAGGCAAACATGAACACATTCACTCATTTGTCAAACTTGTTCTATGAGAAACAACATAAAAAAATTGTCCAACATTAAAAATAGTCTCTCTACTCTTGAAATTGCTTTAAAAACTTAAAATAATGAAAACTAATACTGGCAAAGGCAAAATGTAGGTTAGAAAAGAATTTTATATCATAAAATATGATCTGCTTTTCATTCCACTGCAAATCTTATGGCAATTGGCAAAAGTATCGCGGATTCGTCGGAGCTAACCAATCAAAAGTATGACATGTAATGTCCACACTGTGACTATAAACTCTCTGTAATCAACACTATAAGACGTAAATTTTATCTACTATACGAAAAATAACAAGAAAAACATTATGATGGTGTTAGAGTTGAAAGAACATGAACTATTCGCTGTTTGCACGTAGATGGTGGGGATATCAAAATTCACCCCAGCGCTCACGGTGGATTGTTTGTGCAACAAATTCTGTACATTTAACATGGGAAAGGATAGGGCATAAGCATTTATTCAAAGTATTGTCGCATTCCTAATTGTATAAATACTGTTCATAATAGTGAATTTCTTCTATTCCTTTCATATTTCCAAACGTAAAATAATTCAACAAAGGAATCGGATCTCAGTTTTGAATTAAGTGAAAAATCCAGTTCAAAAGCATATTATTGATTTGAAGTTCTGCGTTCATAATGCATTTTCAAATAACCAATGAGAATGAACTCAGCTGTGAATAAACTCCCATCGTCTGCTATATCAGTATGAAACATAAGGCTAGGCGTTCACCGGTTAGTCAAGACAAGACAAGACGAAATTAGTCACGTTTAGTCACAGTAATTCACATAGCTGTTTATGAAGCAGCACACACTGATGCAATGACTAATCGGTGTGTGTTGCTTCATAAGCAACTATGTGTAGTACTGTGACTAAACGTGACTAATCTCGTCTAGTCTTGTCTTGACTAACCGGTGTACGCCTAGCCTTATATTTGATGAATGTCTGACTAATGACAAACACCTATTCGATGACTTACTTTAGCCTAATGGCTTCCACCGTGATATACTCCAACATTTGATGATAATTTATTGAACATTAATTTATTTAATATCTATTCAATTTATGTATTCTGTATTCTATTTATGTAAATATCTGATCAATTTTCTCACCCGATTATTCTCCCAATACTTGGCCATGCACTTGTCGCCAATCTTCCACTGATAGGATATGATCTGGTCGGGAGGGTTGGGCGGATGGGGGCCGTACTGCGTGGGGGCGGCGCTCGGAGGCGGCACTATTGCGGCCGGGGGCGGCGGCGGAGGCGGACCTTGTTGCTGCAGAGGCGGCTGGTTAGTGCTGTTGCTCAGGAAACCGCTCGCTGTGTAGAAACCTAAACACAAAATTGTTGTCAACTCACGTAAGGCAGCTCTTACACCGGAGCAATAAGCAATAGGCAATTAGCAACATTTGGATCATATGATCGTCTTCTCTACAGAAACAGATAGTCCAATGCACACCTAAAGCAGCTGTTTCAGTGTGCATTGAACCATTGGTTTGTATAGAGTAGACAATCATATGATCCATATGTTGCTAGTTGCCTATTGCTTATTGCTCCAGTGTACGACCGGGGTAAAGTTCTACCTAAAGTTTATTGGGACCGATACCAAAGTGGAGATGAAGATATTGAGAGCGAGACTTGAGATACTGGCGTGCTCTAGTGAGAGAAGAGTGAACGATCGGCAGGGAATTGAAACTAGGCTATCATTGAATGAAATTTAAAAATGCCTGTTTTCAAGCCAATAATATTTGTTTAATATTCATCTAAAATATCACAATAACTAATTAAATTCAGGCTATGATGATTTAGGCTAGGCGTACACCGGTTAGTCAAGACAAGACAGGACGAGATTAGTCACGTTTAGTCACAATAATTCACATAGTTGCTAATGAAGCAGCACACACTGATGCAATGACTAATCGGTGTGCGTTGCTTCATAAGCAACTATGTGAAGTACTGTGACTAGTCTTGTCTTGACTAACCGGTGTACGCCTAGCCTTAGATCACTTCAATAGTCACTGAAAGACAAAACAAACAATGATCTATCACAGTAATAGATCACTTCCTTCTCTGTGGATCTATTCAATTAGATCAAAACTAATGACTTTCAGAGGACGAGAAATATATTCACTATAAATAACATGTAAATAAAATGTGAATGAAATATTGAACGTAATCATTTGAAATATAGGAAATATAAGGTGTAAGGTATATGATGTAATGATTCACTGAAATATTATTTAGGTGGTGAGCTGATTCACGAAAATACATTATGCATGATAATACTGTATTTCAATGTAAGGCTAGGCGTACACCGGTTCGATTTAGATTTATTACTTTATTCATATAGATAACAAATATGACTGCTTAAATTCTAGATTATCATAATATATACAATTAATTATTCGTCAAATTTACATTGGCTTATAACTTAAGTCATGAGTTAAGCAAAAAATATACTGATGATTTAATAATTGTGAGTTATCCGAATGAAAAGGCGAAATTTGGACATATGAATGTCCATTCTTGGAAAAGGAGATACATAGAAATCCTTTTCATCAACACTTGACCTTGGAAGTTAAGTCAAGACAAGACGAGAATAGTCACGTTTAGTCACAGTAATTCACATAGTTGCTTATGAAGCAGCACACACCGATGCAATGACTAATCGGTGTGTGTTGCTTCATAAGCAACTATGTGAAGTACTGTGACTAATCTTGTCTTGTCTTGACTAACCGGTGTACGCCTAGCCTTAGATCACTTCAATAGTCACTGAAAGACAAAACAAACAATGATCTATCACAGTGATAGATCACTTCCTCCTCTGTGGATCTATTCAATTAGATCAAAACTAATGACTTCCAGAGGACAGGAAATATATTCACTATAAATAACATGTGAATAAAATGTGAATGAAATATTGAACGTAATCATTTGAAATATAGGAAATATAAGGTGTAGATATGATGTAATGATTCACTGAAATATTATTTAGGTGGTGAGCTGATTCACAAAAATACATAATGCATGATAATACTGTATTTCAATGTAAAACTAGGCGTACACCGATTAGTCAAGATAAGACGAGATTAGTCACAGTAATTCACATAGCTGCTTATGAAGCAGCACACACTGATGCAATGACTAATCAGTGTGTGTTGCTTCATAAGCAACTATGTGAAGTACTGTGACTAATCTTGCCTTGTCTTGTCTTGACTAACCGGTGTACGACTAGCCTAAGCATCTTCGATTGGATTTGATCGTCTGAAACTCAACTACTAATTATAATCATTGAGAATAGTTAGAATAGGCCTATAATTATTCAGATTGAGATTTTATTGTATTCAGAAGAAGAATAGGATATTTGTAAAATAATATTCAATAGCTTGACCTCAAACTGAGCAAGTCACCAGCAGCATAACTGGAAATGATCTATTTCTGGCTGTTCTGCTCGAAAAAACCCCAATGTATGTAATCAGATTAATTTAATTTGACGCTTGGCTTTAGATAGATAAATAGTAGAGAGATATTATTTATTGACTTTGCTGATGACCGTAGAGTACAAAGAAATAGTACCTCTCTATCTATCTAATGCCACGCGTCAAATTAAATGAATCTGATTATATTAATAATAATTTTAATGAATAATTGTGTTTTTGTTGAATGAATAAATGGCAAGTCGGCGAACCAGGTACAGAGCGTGCCATCCAAATTGGCGTCTAGGGGAGGCTGTGCGAGAGAGATGGAAAATCTCTCCCACCACGCTTCCCCTCCAGCCGCTAAGGCTAGTACAGTCAGTGAAGCAAATAAAATCATGGTAGTGCTAGGTAACCGAAGTGAATATGAATTTTTTTATAAAGCTGAGTTTGCCAGATGAATGAACTTTTGAAATTTACTGTACCGCGAGTCAGCAGGCACTGTAGTGGGAGAAAGCGATCAACGCGCATGCTCCAGTGCGACGCCAATTTGGATGGCACGCTCTGTACCTCTCTAACTGTATTTCTTACAGAACAATGTATGGCGAAATAAAATCTTGAATTTCATCAGTACAAAAAATCTTTAAATTACGATAATAATAGAAATGAGAAAAATATTTAGGGAATCAGCTCCTTACCAGCACTCATAAGGGGTTGAATAGACGAGGCGTCCTTGTAGGGGAATTCGGGAATTTCGGGCATCCCGGCATCCATTAATTGCTGGCTATAGTTCTCGTTATTACCGGTCGACCTATAGTTACTAACATCTGCAAAATACAATTTCAAACATAATAAATCATTCAATTTTACCAAACACAATGTACCGACAGCTATAGCAGGATCATTTCAACTTGTCAGAAAACATATGTTTCGACGAGCAATATCACAATACTTAACCTACAAATGCTGAATCTCGAAGATTATTGAAAAGGTCTTTTAAAAAGTTATTCTTTGAAAGGTCTTCTTTAGAAAGGTCTTCAAGACTTTTAAGCCTTTTGATTATTGTGTCAAAACCATTGTTTACTTATTACCGAAACAGGTGTTTTCTGACAAGTTAAAATAATCCTGCTATACATGAAAGCAATGACTGACCGTTGTGAGGTCTACGCTTCAACTTGGCTGGATTATTCCTCTCGTCTTTTAAGCCTGGTTTTCATTAGTAGAGTTAGTGGTTGAGTTCCCTGGGCGAGTACTAACTATCTTGTGAACTCTCCCAATGAAAACGTTCATAGAAGAGTAGAGTGACGGTAGAGTACTTGTTTTTAAGTACCAAGTAAGTAGAGTTAGTACGGTAGATTTAGTATGCTAGTTACTCTACCACTAACTCTACTAATGAAAACCAGGCTTCAATCTGTAAGGCTAAAGCCACACTACTAGGAGCTTCGCTCGGTGCTAAGAGCCAAGTGACTCGCATAGTGACTGATCCTAGTGAACGAACGCATTGCATACTATTGCAGTTGGCAACACTGTGAGCGACGTGCTAGAAGCTACAGTCCGATTCACGTCAAGAAGTCAACATTGTCTATATGAGGAGCATTGATGCCAAGTTTTATTGAGAGAGAAAGAGACATCAGCAACTGCCGCAGGGGGGCAGAATTTATTCTGTCCGGGGTGTGGCAATCCTCCGGGTTCCTGATGCAAGTGGTAGATGTAGGCTGGTTGGCAACTAACACCGTTGCGTCCCAGCTTAAGTAGGGTGTTCAAGTAGGAACACCTGAAGCATCAACTGCGCAAGCCAAGCCAACATATGGTGGAACAGCATACGCCGACGGCTGCATGGTCAGGGGAGTGCCTGACATGAGTATGCGAACTCTGGATACCAGGCGACCTCCAGTTTCAAAAGCCTTTCCTGGGTGAACGCGGAGCTCTGCCCAGGGTGACTGAATAAGTCTCCAGCTACTCGTGGGAACAGGTTTCAGAGTTATTGCTGACTCAAACCTGCCGGGAAACGGTACATGCAGAGGAAGGCACTACAACTGAAGATTCCGCAATGGAATCTGAGGAGTGTGCAGGCCCATCCTGATAGAAGTTGAACAGCTGCGGAAGGGTTGGTCCATAACTAAAATCAGCATCACATTTTCTGCTCGAATGTCCAGCACTCTTTCAAATGTGGAGGATACTTCTTAGAGAGATATCCTTCCTACCAGAGGAGACAAGAGAACTGGACTTCAAGGCCCTGAGTAAATTCTGCTCTGGCCTTGGGTTATGGAACATGGCGAAAGCCAAAGTGGGAGTGCTACTAATGATCGAATAGCGGTCGAGGTGGATAAGGATTACAAAGCCCAACCCAATTAAAAAAAAAAAAAACTGCCTTGTGCTGAACAAGGATAGCAAACTCCCATCTAAGCAATGCTGACTTCTTGACGTGAATCGGACTACAGTCACCAAGCGAGTCGCGTCGCCTGCAGTGTGGCCATCTGCAATAGTACGCAATGCGTTCGTTCACTAGGATCAGTCACTAGGCGAGTCACTTGGCTCTTAGCACCAAGCAAAGCTCTTTGCTTGTAGTGTGACTTTAGCCTAAGGCATTTAATGCCAAACTTGTAGCATTCAAACTTGTCCAAATGCTTTCAATACCTACAATAACCTATTCACTAGACTTACATCTTGCGAACACCAATTTGTCTTTCTATTGCTATAGAATAATAAATGGTTTACCTGAAAAATTCATTCTAAATAGAATTACCAAGTGTTTAATTTATGAAATAAGAGAGTGGGTATGTAGAAAAGTTTACTTGAGAATTCAGAAGATTAATTGGCTTTTTGTTCTAGTGTTTACATTTTTATATTGTATATACATTTATATTCTAGTGTTTATATTGCATATTTTTTCTTCTGGTACTAATTAAATTGTCTCAAACATCCATCCAAATTACCTTAAACATTATTTTGAACTCTCTTCCAGAGCTCAAGCATTAGCTTTTCTGGGAGAGCCCGTTACTTCAATATTAAAATAATATAAAACGTTCGTTGAATATGTTTTTTAAATTCTATAAAGATCAAATTAGTTTCTAAGAATGTTTTTGTTTCACTTGTGTGTGAAAAAAGAATGGCAATAAATTGATTTTGATTGATTTAATTTATTTGTCCTAGCTAACAAATCAACTGTGTGAAATTCAATGTCCACACTGTGATAATACAGTCTCTGTATTATCACTATTCAATATCTACAAGAACAATTTATTATTTTATTTTATTGCCAAAATCAAAAGTACATACAAACAGCAATATCCGTAACCTAGAATTAAAACATAAAAAAACTAAGTACAATATGTGTGTTTATAAAACATTCAATTAAGAATTAAAACATGTGTGTTATAAGTTAATTCTAACTCATAATCAAAGGATATTATAAATCAAAACAAAAAAAATTCTAACAAAGAGCAATTTGGCAGATACTAGCATAAGATAAACTTGTTCGCTAGTGCCGGTTGCATCAAGACAAAATAACCAAAAATAAATACAAAAGACAGCAAGACAGCAAGACAGTGCTGACCCATCTTCAACCAACATCATACCAAAACAATAAATCCAAAATCAACAATCCATAATATCGTACTATGCACCAATGAGCAAAGACTTTTAAGTAAATAGAACAAGAACAGCACTTACTCGTATTACTATTGTAGCGCCTGCGATACTGGTCACCGTACTGGCCATACTGACTGCTCCCCCCACCCCCACCACCACCACTAGTCGCCTGCTGTCTTTGTCTACCGCCATACTGTCCCGTTTCACTGTAATCGTCATAGCCTCTCTGCGCGGCCGCCATTTTACCACCGTAATGGCCGCCATTGAAACTATCATAACCCGCACTATAACCTTCACCACTATAACTACTACTACTAGTAGGCCAACTGTTGCTATCGTTGTGCTGCTGAAACCGCTGCTGTTGCTGGTTTTGAAAGCGGGGCGGTTTCTGATTTTGGATGCGCTCTTCGCCGCCCCCGCGACTCCTCGGCGGCGGTTCCGCGTTGGATGCGCCGCGACGGTTGCCGCCCCCGCGGTTGTAGCCGCCCCCGCGACTGCCGCCTCCGCCGCTTGATGAGTGATGGCGGCTGGTCTGATGATCACGCTGCTGCTGATGATGATGATGTCCTGAACTGCCAGAATTGTGATGGTGTTGTTGATCGTGGTTATCCACTTCTTTTCCTGCAATAAAACAAAAATTTTAAAATCTATTAATTAATAAAATAATTAAATATAATTAAAATAATTAAACTGCGTTCAGTCTTGCCTGTCAAAGTTATGAAAATAGTGTATTATGCGCTGGCACAATCCTTGCTTCAATATGGTATTGTAGGTTGGGGAGGTTCATAAAAAAATATTTTAAAACCAGTAAAAACAATACACAATTCAATATTAAAGGTCATACTAAAAAATAATACAATGTATTCAACTAGTTTTTAGTTTGCATTTAAAAAAGTATCTTGTTGACGCTCATGGCTGGGATAGGGCTGAGCGATTCTGGAATACAATAGGTTAGTATTTATGTTATACTTTTTTTTCATCTAACTATATGTCAGTTCTATTCATTTATCTTGATATTTATAAACACTCTTATTATATTTAAATTCTGCATGATGATGACACTGTTATTCATTGAAGTCTCTAATATTGAAAAAAATCTGCACATTATAATATCTTACTTTCACATCTCCGTAAAAAATTTTTTCTAGTATTCTGATATTATAAAAGTAACTAGATAATATTATAATGATCTAATTCATTCATCATATTTTATTATTACAAAATTTATGTATTACTATATGATTATAATATTAAGAATTGAATGAATGGCTTACTATATTATTACTGATTTTATATGTTTCGTAGAAGGATATAGTTTTTAGTTGCTATTGTAGCACGGCTGCTCCTTCCCCAAGCTCGAGCTTGCTCTTTTGGGGAAGTAGTTTCTTATGTTCTTTTGTATAATAATGTATTCTGATTGATTCATGTTTGCAGTTTGTTTGCAAAGTTGTATTTGTAATTTTATGAGAAATAAATAAAAATAAAATCTATAGTTGAGGGCACCAGGAAGTACACCCTATTATTGCCCTCATAAGACAAACACAGTATTTAGAAGGTGAATCACCAACTCAAGAGTGGGCGGTAGTAGTCGGCCATGTTGGATTCATGTCCCATAAGATCAATGTAATTTCAAGCTAAAACAAGCATTTTTCTGTAACACATCACGTCAAAAATTTATTTAATAAATTATTAAATGTTACAGGGGCATGTCTTTTTCAAATTTCAAATAATTCTTCCAAAAAACCTCCAAAAATATTCAAACTTGAAAAAGTTTATTTTTGCCGTAATTATTGCAGTAATTTTCGAATTTAAAAAGAAAAGTTTGAAGTACTCTCGAGTCCCCAGAGATATCGCCACCAGCACGCGCTTTTCCGACGATCACAATAGGGATAAATCATCGACTTGCGTTTGCTTTCTCTATGGTTCTATTGAGTGTAAATTCAAGTTGAAAATAATTACGACCAACAGAGTTATAAAATATTGCATTATAAACTCAGACAATAACTAAATAAACAGACTCTAATTGAATGATTCAAATTGACTGCCAGTCAATACGATTGTTAGCCAGCCGGGGGGATGCTCTATACGACAATACAAAAGAATACTACAGAGTCGGCTATTTACATTAAGTGATGCTGAGTGTAGTCAGGTCATGAGATCCATCTACGTCTGACCATTACATCTCCAGGCTGACGTTTATTATTTTTCCTCCTTCATTAATAATTATTAATATTTGATGTGTTGTGCGAGTGAGTGTGTTGTGAGTTTGTGCGTGTGTTCGTGTACGGGTGTGCTGGAGTGTGTGACTTTCTTTCCCTTCCCGGTATGAGTGAGTCGAATGAATGTGTATTCTTGAATCTTTGAATTTAGTAAATATATTATAATTCATTTCTCATTAATTTTTACTACTCAAATATATATTTCATTTAATTATTTGAATATATATTATGTACCTATAGCCTACTCTCTTCTCAAGAACTTTCAATTAAGTTACAATCTATAAGTTATTTATTAAGACCTCAAACAACTCACGAACAGACCTGCGTGTCCATGTGAGTGTTATTTCATAATTTTGTCCATAATATTGTATATATGTGATACATTGCTGGAAATAAATGAATTTGACTCAGATAATAACTAAATAAACAACCGGAAAACTCAGAAAAAACAACCAGAATTAGAAAATAAAATGAATTTATCATCAACTTAGTGATTGAAAATCGCATAGGATAGTATTTAGGTAACTGACCGTTCTGCGAGGGCAGTTTGTCTTCGAGAAAATCGAACAGCGACACCTTCCCGGACGGCTTTGGACCGCCGCCGCCGCCTCCCCCGCCCCCTCCACCGTCATCCTCCTTGTCTCCTCCTCCTCTTCTTCGTCCTCTTCCACCTCCTCCTCTACCTTCCGAACCACCTCCACCCCCACTATTGCCACTGTTCACTTCTTTTTTCTGTGAAAACATAAATTATTGAATTGCACTTGAAATCAGATCGATGAAGAAGACATCAATAATATTGTAATTTGGAAAGATGGAAGGAAATGAGATATTGCAACACTATACAGTTGCTGTTAAATCATAATAAGTCTTCAGAATATTATATGGCATTAATTAGGAATTTCGTTCAATTATTTATTATAATTTGGAAAGGTTTAGGTTAGGACAACTGCTAGCCAAACACACGCAGGAGGTATAGCAGGATCCAATTAAGTTGTCATAAATCAGCTGATCCAGTAATAATTAAACAGTGATTTCGACACAATAATCAAAAGGCTTGAAAGTCTTAAAGACCTTTCTAAAGAAGACCTTTCAAAGAATAACTTTTTAAAAGACCTTTTCAATAATCTGCGAGATTCAGCATTTGTAGGTTAAGTATTGTGATCATATGCTCGTCGATCAGCTGATTTATAACAAGTTAATTGGATCCTGCTATAATACACAGTGCTATTATCAGCTGCGATTACGTTTTGTTTCGTTCCAGTGTTTTAAAACTGGAACAGATTGAACTACAGGGTGATTTTTCAGTCCTGTTAGCCCCTGCGCCCACTAAGCAACTGATATCTGATTCAAGTCAGCAATCCAGCGTTGCCAGATGACTTTGGCTGAAAGGTTTAGATTACCGAAAAGGTAAGGCTGAAAGGTTAGATTACCCGAAAAACAGCCAAATGTCATCTGGCAACATTGGGTTGCTGACTGAAATCAGATAGCAGTTGCGAAGTGGGCGCTGTTGAGAATAATTTTCAATGTGTAATCAATTTTATTGTGATGGCACTGCAAGTGTAAAATATGTAGAACATATGATTTGATGGAATAAGAAATTCTTATTAACTGTTTAGTTTAAAGATGAACGTTGTCATGAGAACATTGAAATATGGCGTTGTTGAATAGTAAAAGTTGTGTTACTGAAGGGATTGTAAAAATAAAAGATATGTAAAAAGTGCGCGTTATCTTCATTCACACTTCACACCTCTTATTAAAATAAAAACTTCGACAGGTTATGGGCCCAGTCCCAGTCCCCAGAAAGTGTGAATGAAATAAAACTAATGTTCGTGTAAAGAATGTGACGTGATCGGTAGCGACATTAGAGGAAACCTCTAGGCTTGAGCAGCGTAAGAACCAAAGTAAAAACAACAGTAAAAATGACGGAATTGGAAAATGTTGAAAAACTTAAAAACGTTGAAAATTTTAGTGTTTGGAAATTTCAAGTAAAAATTATTTTAAAATCTCAAGACTTGTGGACAATAGTGGATGGCAGTGAGACGCTAGATGCAGTAAAAACCAACGACAAAGACAAACTTTTATGGATAAAACGAGATGCTAAGGCACAGAAACTTATCATTACAACTATTGAGAAAGGACCCCTAATGCATGTAATAAATTGTGATGACTCTAAATCTATGTTTGAAAAACTTTGCAAAATCTTCGAAAGAGATAGCGAGCAGCAAAAATATAATCTTTTACAAGAATTTTTCAATTTTTCGTTTGATAAGAAGTTGGACATTGCTTCTAATATTAGTAATCTGGAAAATCTTTCGTACAGATTGAAGTCTATTAACAATGAAATAACCGAGGATATGATGATTTCTAAAATATTGTGCATGATACCG
This sequence comes from Laodelphax striatellus, assembly GCA_017141395.1. Classification (NCBI taxonomy): domain Eukaryota; kingdom Metazoa; phylum Arthropoda; class Insecta; order Hemiptera; family Delphacidae; genus Laodelphax; species Laodelphax striatellus. The sequence continues at coordinate 2,570,921 of CM029531.1, forward strand.
GAACATTTTAAACACTTCATTAGTGCTTGGGAATCGATGCCAGATGAAAAGAAAACACTATCGACTCTAACATCAAGGCTAATTGCAGAAGAATGCAGAAATGAAGGAACGACAAACAGTACCGAGTGTGTGGCCTTTAAAACGGAAATTGAATGCTTCAGGTGTAGAAAATATGGTCATTTAGCCAAAGATTGTAAGAACTCTAGACCAGAGGTAAGAGGTAATATTAATAATAATTCTAAGAGATGCTTCAACTGTAACGGAATTGGACACATAGCTTCACAATGTAATAAGAAAAAATCTTGTTCAATTTGCAAGAAAAACAATCATCTTGAGAAAGATTGCTTCTTCAGAAAGAAACAAAGTAAGTCAGGTCATGTATCTTTTTTGACTTCACAAAACAGAAACACCAATCAATCCGCTCTGAAGAATAAGTCAATGATTGAGTTTGTTATTGACTTAGGTGCAACGTCGCATATGGTTAATAATAAAGAAATATTAAGTGATATTAAAAAACAAAATGTAGAGATAGGTGTAGCAAAAACCTCTCAATCAATGTTTTCGGAATGCAAAGGTGGTATTGTAACTCATGAATGTAAATTGAATGATGTATTATATGTTCCCGACCTAAGTAAAAACTTGCTCTCAGTAAGTGCTATTACATCAAAAGGAGGATCAGTACGTTTCATTGAAGATAAGGTTCAGATTGAAAAAGGTGACAAAATTATTATTGAAGGTCAGAGACAGGATAATAACCTATTTTCTGTAAAACTAACAATGGATGATCAACAAAGTAAAATACAATCTGAAGTCAGTAATGAGAGTAAAGTTCAAGTTAAAAAAATTGAAGAAATTCCTGATTGTGACAACACTGATGATTCCTTAATTGGAGTAATTGAGAATGTAAGAGAAAATAGTGAAAATGTAAATAATGATCAAGTAGAAAACATTATGCCAGGAAATGTAAATCAGAACAATGTTCAAAGACCACAGAGGAATAGGAGAATTCCTGTGAGATATCCTGTTAATGATTATGTAATGCTCACATATGAAGAAGCTGTAACAGGCAATGATAAAGACTTATGGAAACAAGCTATTGAAGAAGAAAAGTCGTCTCTATTGAAAAATAATACTTGGGAGTGTGTTAGAGAAAATGATCCTATTAATTCTAAAATAATTAATAACAAATGGGTATTCACAATCAAAGACAGAGGGAGGTATAAAGCTAGACTTGTTGCTAGAGGATTTGAACAGGAAAAGGGGATAAATGTAGTTATGTAGTTTTTCTATTTTTGTGCAGTTGTTTACCTTGTTTAATATGTGTTTTTTTCTTTTAATTGGAATTTATGTTATTTGACTAAAATGAAAGTTGTGAAGGTATTTTGATGTAATAATGTAACATGTTATACTATGTAATATGAATTGAAAATTAAGGGAAGGTGTTGAGAATAATTTTCAATGTGTAATCAATTTTATTGTGATGGCACTGCAAGTGTAAAATATGTAGAACATATGATTTGATGGAATAAGAAATTCTTATTAACTGTTTAGTTTAAAGATGAACGTTGTCATGAGAACATTGAAATATGGCGTTGTTGAATAGTAAAAGTTGTGTTACTGAAGGGATTGTAAAAATAAAAGATATGTAAAAAGTGCGCGTTATCTTCATTCACACTTCACACCACTTATTAAAATAAAAACTTCGACAGGCGCAGGGGCTTACCCTATGTTAATTACCCTAAGTGTGTGGTAATTTATTTCTAATGAAGAGAAATTTGGCTTTGTCACACGAATTTGGTAGTGTCAATCGGTATACACACGGCAGTGTGAGTTGATTAACCTTGAGCTGTGTAACATTCTGTGTGGATTTCAGTCATCTTATCTCTTATGAACAGAATGTCTTTTACCATAGAACAACGGATTTTCTACAAGAGTTCTTTGGTGGTCGAATAATAAGCAAGGGTTCATGACTTCCAAGGCGTCAGACTAAGGCCTGATTAAGTCAGAGGTCTTCAAAAACAATCCTCACAATATTGATGAACTTAAAGCCAATATTACAGACTTAATCACAAATGTTTCCAGTGCAAATCTCAAAAAGGTTTCTGTTAATATGGTGTATGGTTCCATGGTAAAAGTCATAATTATGGTGTAATAAGAGTCAGAGCATGTATAACCTCAATGAGTGGACATTTTGAGCATATTATTTAAAAATCTTTAGTAATAACTAATAAATGTGAGTAATAAAATATTAAATTTCTCTTGTATATAACAACTATACATTTTTATTACAACTAAATTTCCGTTTTATAAATTACATTAAAAATTGGGCAACAGGACTAAAAAATCACCCTGTAGAACAGTTTCATAATATAAAATTAGTATTGTAATGAGGCCATTACGATACAAGTTTCAAATTTCATTTCGAAAAAGCAACTGTTTCGATTTCAATTATGAAACAGAAATGGTTGCGTTAAAACACGGTCGTAGATAAATGATACTATACTATACAATACATCTTACAACAGGGAAACAATTCTTTAAAGAAGATTGAGCTATGACGATATACAAATATATGTATTGCATTACAGAGAGTGTATAGTCACAGTGTGGCCATTTGTGTGAAGCACTCCATAGAAATAAGTGGGGATCATATTTTTTCCCGCCGCCGCCATACTTTTGCCAAATTTTTGAATTTTGATATGGGATTATAGGCAAACATAAACCCATTCACTCATTTCTCAAACTCATTTTCAGAGAAACAACATCAAGACTAACTTTTCTACCATTAAAAATAGTCTCTCTACTCTTGGTATTGCTTTAAAAACTTAAAATGATTGAAACTAATACTGGCAAAGGCAAAATGTAGGTTAGAAGTGTATCTTATATCAAAACATATGATCAGCTTTTCATTCCAATGCAAATATTATGGGAATTGGCAAAAGTATGGCTGATTTGTCGGAGCTAACCAATCAAAAGTATGACATGTAATGTCCACACTGTGACTATAAACTCTCTGTATATTGTATTATACAGGGTGTCCCAAAAAATAGTGATGCCAGTACTACCACGGTATACACGGTATACTGGTATACACGGTATACACGGTATTCTACAAGTCAAAACAAACAGAAAATGTCGTTGGAAAAATGCTGATTTCTCCTTAGTTTACCTGCAAAATGAATGCAAAACATATGTTTGCCTATCTTGAGCGTTCTCAAATTTACTACTGTATCATATTTTCACATTCATGAAATTCATCAATTGGTTGTTCCATCCAATATTAAATTGAGAACGTTCGAGTGACAAAGATAGGCAAACATATGTTTTGCATTCATAAATTTATTCTCATGTCTCACTGCTGAAGAAATGAAGAAACACAGAAGTGGTTATCTTCAAATAGCCATATCTCGGTTATTTATTATCCGATTCTTTACAATTATATACCATTATATTTAGAATAAAATTCTCTACATTTTTGTATTTGAAAGTTTTATCGTAAAAAGCAATATTTCTCCAGTAAAATCGAATTAAAAAGTTTAGTCGGTCGCCATTTTAAAAAAAAAAACAGATATTGAAATTTATTGATATATGTATTTTGTAAACCACACTTTTAATTATACCCCTACCAAATTTCATGAGAAAAACTTGTTTTTTCAACGAGATATGATGAAAAATATTAAAAACACAAAATGGCGGATTACAGGTAAACTAAGGAGAAATCGGCATTTTGCCAACGACATTTTCTGTTTGTTTTGACTTGTAGAATACCGTGGTAGTACTGGCATCACTATTTTTTGGGACACCCTGTATTGTACCGGGTTATCATAAAAGAATGGTGCGGTTTCAAGAGAATTGGTGCGTTTTTCTGACAAACATTTGACGCGAATCAGTTCATGATTCCTGTCAAATTTAGGTTGTTTGGCTTGAACACTGGTTTCTGTAAAAATTCAATCTTCGCACCATTCAGATAACCCTGTATTATATTCTGTGTTGAATGAATAGATTTATCATATTATCTAGGTGTCTGCCGAACCACAGCACTGACCTGCAGCATCCTGAGGGCGCGAGCCACATTGTTCTTGTTGGCATGCAACGCCTGTTCGGCCTGCTGCGCAGTGAAGCCCTGCTCAACGATCTGCTTCACATTCTTGTCGACCAGAGTGCGCGCGTTGCCGCCGCCAAACACCTTGCGCGCGCCGCCCCCCGCGCCGCCCCGCACCGCCTCCGCTATCGCGCCCTGGCGCTGCGCCTCGAACTCTGCGTTCTCCTTGTTGTCGCTGCCGCCGCCTCCGCCTCTGCTTTCGTCTAGCGACTGACACAAAATGAAAAAGAATTGAATTATTTATTTCATAGCAGTATAATAGTTGGTCAATAAGGAGATTTGAAATGTTTGTCTGTATTTTCATTGCAGTGTAAATATGAATATTGAGAAGAGATAATAATAACATGAATTATTCATTGCTCAAATATAATCAAATACAGGTGGAAAAGTTGTTATTCTGGTCACTCATTGCTATTCTTCCCCAACTGTAATGGTTTGGTTTCACGATTCCAGTAGACATTCAGGTTACTGGAGGCAGGTTACCTGCCTGGAGGCAGAGGCAGGTTACCTGAAATATATCCAAAATATACTGTCCGAATAAATAATTTTATAATAAATCCCGAAATATAGTGTCAAAATGACAGAAGATATTATTTCGCATGATTTTAACCAAATTTTTAAAATAATGTAACTTTTTTGCAACGATCACCAGCGGGCAAAGTTTTCTTTTTGCTAGTGATGCCATTATATGATATTAATTATTATTACATTATACACATTTTTTAAGAAATATACGTACACGTACACATGATGATATTTCGTTGATATTGATATCAACGAATATTTGAAGATCAACTAGAATATTATTCTGATTTCTAGATGATTATAGACTTAAAGGAATTTCTTTAAAGAGTTTACGGGAAAATTTGATTATTAAATAGTTAAAACAACTAATATGGATATATTTCATCAAATTTAAGATATTTTTCATCAACGTCTCTTAATTATTCAACAAGTTTATTACCAATACTTACTCATCAATTGCTACAATTTGCTGCAATTTAATAACTCACTTTGAAATTGCGATCGGCCAAATTGGTGCGGGCAATTTTCTGACCGAACGGAATCCAGGGCGGGGGTCCGCCTTCCTCGCCTATTCTGCCCCTTGTGTGTTTGGCTAAACTCTGCAAACAACAACAACAATAACATTCAAATAAATAATCGATACTGTGACAAAAAGCACCTCAAACCTCAAAGATAAATATGTTGTTCTCTAAACTGAATTTTAGTTAACTTGCTTCAATTTATTCAATCATCAAAATTCTATACACTAGTATAGATCCATACAAACTATTGTTTTTGCTGATACAGCAGCAAGGTTGCTCGGTTAGGCTACGCGTACACCGGTTAGTCAAGACAAGAAAAGACGAGATTAGTTTCGTTTAGCCACAGTAATTCACATATTTTCTTATGAAGCAACACATACCAATTAGTCATTGCATCGGTGTGTGCTGCTTCATAAGCATCTATGTGAATTACTGTGACTAAACGTGACTAATCTCGTCTTGTCTTGTCTTGACCAGTATCAGCTGATCTGTCACTTTTTCTATTGCAAAAGCGGGCAAAGCACTAGGTGACCAAAAAAGTTTACCAACACGTCCGTTCCCTATGCGACTAGCTTGGTGACTAACGAAGCTCCTAGCTTGGCACGTCGCTTGTAGTTTGGCCATCTGCAATAGTACGCAATGCGTCTGTTCACTAGGATCAGTCACTATGCGAGTCACATGGCTCTTAGCATCACGCAAAGCTTCCTGTAGTGTGGCCTTAAGCCCGGTCTAGACGCTACGATAAGTTTGTCAAACTTATCAGGATTATTTTAAATTGTCGGAAAACTGCTGACTTAACGTCAGTAAACAATCGTACATCAATCAGCTGTTTTCTGACAAGTTAAATGGATCCTGATATATAGCAGGATAATTTTAAATAGTCAGAAAACAGCTGATTGAAGTAAGCTCGTTTACTGACGTTAAATCAGCTGTTTTATGACACTTTAAAATAATCCTGATAAGGTTGACAAACTTATCGTAGCGTCTAGACCGGGCTTAAGCCTAATACATTTACAGGGGATATTTTTTTACATTGAACAAGTAAACATTCAATGCCATCTTTTTATCGAGAGGCAAGAGGGAATGAGAGAGAGATAACAGACCCGATTGAGTTCCCACTTTTCGACCAGGTGAGTGACCCTCCCCCCGAGCACCTCGACCCCACTCTGCTGCAGAAGAATCATGCCTGTTTGAGGCGCAGCTTCGTACCAGGCGGCGTATTCAAACTGCAACCAAAAAAACAATCACAGTTACATCACCATCAAATCACAAAGACAACATCCATTCGCTGTGAGCATCTACGGTGTTGTCCTCTTGTCAGATAGTTAGCGTTTTTCAAGAAATTCTACATTTTAAGCATTTGCTGTGTGCACCATGGGGCTAAAGTTTTGTCTAAAGATGGCCATGCTGTGTCTCGATCTCATTGGCCGAATACACTCTGGACCGATGTCGGCCATTATTATTGGACCTAATTTTGGCGCTGTATTTGAATTGAGAGCCATTATGTGACATTTAATTTTCATGAAGAGTTTTGAAAGTTTATGGTATCTTTTGCGGTATAAATCAAAGCTGTTGAGAGAATATAGTTAATATTAGCGGCAAAATACAACATTTTTGTCGGATTTTGTGTTTTTTAGGCTGATTTGAGTACAAGTTGATGTAGATGTTGTCAAATAAAGCGCCAAAATTAGGTCCAATAATAATGGCCGACATCCTACTCCCCTGATTTCTCTTACTTCCACTCTATTAGAAAATGAGGTTATGTTTGTCAGCTCCCTGGTGTGCACGTAGGTGGTGGGGGATATCGAAATTCACCCCAGCGCTCACGGTGGATTTTTTGTACGAAAAATTCAGTACAATTAACATGGGAAAGGATAGGGCATAAGCATTCAAAGTATTGTCGCATTCCTAATTGTATAAATACCGTTCATTGCAACATTCAAAACTGTTGGGAGAATATGGTTATTATTCACGCGTAAAATACAACATTTTTGTTAGATTTTGTGTTTTTAGGTTGGTTTGGGTTGAAGTAGGTTTACTTGGTTTTGGAATAATGGCCGACATATCGTACTACGCCTCATTTCCCTATCCTCTACTCCCCTACCTATAAGGTTATATTCGTAACTCCATTGATAACACACATTTATCAATATGAAGAAACATATATATTGGCATACAATAAATTATTTTCAAAACGTTATATAATATTTTTCAGTTGTTTAATTACAAATTACCATAATATAATATTGAACTAAGTTATATTTATATCAATGATTGAGAAGGGTCGCTTTCCCCAACACTGCTTAAGCGCAACAGCTGATCCTCAATATTTTTTTCTATAGCAGGATCCAATTAACTTGTCAGAAGTCAGCTGTTCCAGTAATAATTAAACAGTGATTTCGACACAATAATCAAAAGGCTTGAAAGTCTTAAGGACCTTTAAAGTCTTTAAAAGACCTTTTCAAAGAAGACCTTTCAAAGAATAACTTTTTAAAATACCTTTTCAATAATCTGCGAGATTCAGCATTTGTAGGTTAAGTATTGTGATATTGCTCTTTGGAACAGCTGACTTCTGACAAGTTGAATTGGATTCTGCTATATACTTTTCCTATTCTCCGAATGAGGCTAGATGAAAGGTTAGTACACCGGTCAGTCTTGTAACAAGAGATTAGTCACGTTTAGTCCCAGTAGGCTACTGCACATAATTGCTTATGAAGCAACACACACTGATTAGTCATTGCATCAGTGTGTGCTGCTTGATAAGAAAATATGTGAATTACTGTGGCTAAACGAAACTAATCTCGTCTTGTCTTGTCTTGACTAACCGGTGTACGCCTAGCTGCTTATGAAGCAACACACACTGATTAGTCATTGCATCAGTGTGTGCTGCTTCATAAGAAAATATGTGAATTACTGTGGCTAAACGAAACTAATCTCGTCTTGTCTTGTCTTGACTAACCGGTGTACGCCTAGCTGCTTATGAAGCAACACACACTGATTAGTCATTGCATCAGTGTGTGCTGCTTCATAAGAAAATATGTGAATTACTGTGGCTAAACGAAACTAATCTCGTCTTGTCTTGACTAACCGGTGTACGCCTAGTTGTTATGAAGCAACCCACACTGATTAGTCATTGCATCAGTGTGTGCTGCTTTATAAGAAAAAATGTGAATTACTTTGGTTAAACGAAACTAATCTCGTCTTGTCTTGTCTTGACTAACCGGTGTACGCCTAGCTGCTTATGAAGCAACACACACTGATTAGTCATTGCATCAGTGTGTGCTGCTTGATAAGAAAATATGTGAATTACTGTGGCTAAACGAAACTAATCTCGTCTTGTCTTGTCTTGACTAACCGGTGTACGCCTTTGCTTATGAAGCAACACACACTGATTAGTCATTGCATCAGTGTGTGCTGCTTCATAAGAAAATATGTGAATTACTGTGGCTAAACGAAACTAATCTCGTCTTGTCTTGTCTTGTCTTGACTAACCGGTGTACGCCTAGCTGCTTATGAAGCAACCCACACTGATTAGTCATTGCATCAGTGTGTGCTGCTTCATAAGAAAATATGTGAATTACTTTGGCTAAACGAAACTAATCTCGTCTTGTCTTGTCTTGACTAACCGGTGTACGCCTAGCTGCTTATGAAGCAACACACACTGATTAGTCATTGCATCAGTGTGTGCTGCTTCATAAGAAAATATGTGAATTACTGTGGCTAAACGAAACTAATCTCGTCTTGTCTTGTCTTGACTAACCGGTGTACGCCTAGCTGCTTATGAAGCAACCCACACTGATTAGTCATTGCATCAGTGTGTGCTGCTTGATAAGAAAATATGTGAATTACTGTGGCTAAACGAAACTAATCTCGTCTTGTCTTGACTAACCGGTGTACGCCTAGCTGCTTATGAAGCAACCCACACTGATTAGTCATTGCATCAGTGTGTGCTGCTTCATAAGAAAGTATGTGAGTTACTGTGGCTAAACGAAACTAATCTCGTCTTGTCTTGTCTTGACTAACCGGTGTACGCCTAGCTGCTTATGAAGCAACCCACACTGATTAGTCATTGCATCAGTGTGTGCTGCTTGATAAGAAAATATGTGAATTACTGTGGCTAAAACGAAACTAATCTCGTCTTGTCTTGACTAACCGGTGTACGTTTGTTGCTTATGAAGCAGCACACACTGATTAGTCATTGCATCAGTGTGTGCTGCTTCATAAGAAAGTATGTGAATTACTGTGGCTAAACGAAACTAATCTCGTCTTGTCTTGTCTTGACTAACCGGTGTACGCCTTTGTTAAGCAAACCCACACTGATTAGTCATTGCATCAGTGTGTGCTGCTTCATAAGAAAATATGTGAATTACTGTGGCTAAACGAAACTAATCTCGTCTTGTCTTGTCTTGACTAACCGGTGTACGTTTGTTATGAAGCAACACACACTGATTAGTCATTGCATCAGTGTGTGCTGCTTCATAAGAAAATATGTGAATTACTGTGGCTAAACGAAACTAATCTCGTCTTGTCTTGTCTTGACTAACCGGTGTACGTTTGTTGTTATGAAGCAACACACACTGATTAGTCATTGCATCAGTGTGTGCTGCTTCATAAGAAAATATGTGAATTACTGTGGCTAAACGAAACTAATCTCGTCTTGTCTTGTCTTGTCTTGACTAACCGGTGTACGCCTTGCTGCTTATGAAGCAACCCACACTGATTAGTCATTGCATCAGTGTGTGCTGCTTCATAAGAAAATATGTGAATTACTGTGGCTAAACGAAACTAATCTCGTCTTGTCTTGTCTTGACTAACCGGTGTACGCCTTTGTTATGAAGAAGAAGCAACACACTGATTAGTCATTGCATCAGTGTGTGCTGCTTCATAAGAAAATATGTGAATTACTTTGGCTAAACGAAACTAATCTTGTCTTGTCTTGTCTGACTAACCGGTGTACGTTTGTTGATGAAGCAACACACACTGATTAGTCATTGCATCAGTGTGTGCTGCTTCATAAGAAAATATGTGAATTACTGTGGCTAAACGAAACTAATCTCGTCTTGTCTTGTCTTGACTAACCGGTGTACGCCTAGCCGCGTTGGGGAAAGCGGCCCTCAGTCAACATAACCTACAATATCAATCCTTTTCGTCGACAACAGCTGGTTCAAATAACATTTTGAACAGAGCAACCGAGCGTTGGTCAGCGATCGGTGTGCTTACCTGAGGGCGGCAATCTGTTCGACTTCAATAGCCTGACAGACGGTGTGACCGTCGGTGAGGGCGATTTTGAGCATGCGCGGAGCCGCGTGCGACTCCTCGTTCACTTTCGGCGCCGACAAGTTCCTCACCTTCTGCACTTGCACCACTATGTTGCCCGCAATCTGAAATACAAACACACATAATTTGTTTTTTCATTTAGCGTATGGCTTCTAATAGTGGGGAGACCCGAGTAGGGTTGTTCCACTTCACCAACATAGCCAAAATCATATCCCTTGATAGGAAACATGGTGACAGTTTGTTTAAACTAAAATAAATAGGACTCGTGGAATATTATATTACTACATCTATTGCTTGTTTTCATTAATGTACAGTATTAATCGAATTGAAACGTTTTTCCCACGAAGAAGAAGAAGAATAAGAATAAGAATAAGAAGAAGAAGAAGAAGAAGAAGAAGAAGAAGAAGAAGAAGAAGAAGAAGAAGAAGAAGAAGAAGAAGAAGAAGAAGAAGAAGAAGAAGAAGAATAAGAATAAGAATAAGAATAAGAATAAGAATAAGAATAAGAAGAAGAAGAAGAAGAAGAATAAGAATAAGAATAAGAAGAAGAAGAAGAAGAAGAAGAAGAAGAAGAAGAAGAAGAAGAAGAAGAAGAAGAAGAAGAATAAGAATAAGAATAAGAATAAGAATAAGAAGAAGAAGAAGAAGAAGAAGAAGAAGAAGAAGAAGAAGAAGAAGAAGAAGAAGAAGAAGAAGAAGAAGAAGAAGAAGAAGAAGAAGAAGGAGGAGGAGGAGGAGGAGGAGGAGGAGGAGGAGGAGGAGGAGGAGGAGGAGGAGGAGGAGGAGGAGGAGGAGGAGAAGAAGAAATTCGTCGTTTCTCACTCTATCTCTCTCTTTCACGTTCAAGTGTTAATGTCAAGGAAATCTTTGTACCTCCTTTTCCAATAATAGACATTTATATAATATGTTAAAACTCCACCGTTTCAAAGCTCAATCGTATAATTTAGTATTATTTAAATGTTACATTTTTATAATCAAATAAATTGTTAACGCCTTATGCTTTGTTCAAGCAATCTTATACTGAAAGTTTACAGTTTTGCCAACTGCAACAATAGATTTACAATATACATGTCATTTTAGATTTATTTGATTGGTGGGTTTCGATCATTTAAAGCTTCAAGTTTTTACCACCGTAAATTCTGGATTATGATGAAAATAAAATAAATTAAAAGAATGTAATAAGAATGTTAATTTAAGAAATTATTCAATGGATTAAGCAAAGCATAAAAATCATAAGAAGTTAAAATTCAAAACGCTTACAATTGGGATTGTTTTTGCTGTGTATGATGCCCACATAAGCTCTAGGCTTGTGCGTGGGTAATGGGAAAGATGATGATGATGATGAGAGATTAATGGAACTACAGTTTTAGGTGGGTTCCGAACCACATTTATCTAGCCTACATGAAACGACGGAGTTCAAACATATAATGTCCATTCTTTGAGAAGGAAAGCGTACATTCTACCGAATGGAATGGAGAGAACAGATACATATTATGTTATCATGCTTTTTTTTCTAATTACAAAAATAATCGGAGAATTAGCTTTTGTAGATTTAAAAATGAACTATTATTTTTATTATTGAAAGCGAATATTGAGCAAACAAGAGTTGTTATTTTTGTAATTTAAAATTTAATTTTTGGCGTTTTTTTTTTTTTTTTTATTTACATACCGATTCCAGTTTTCCTTTCAGTATATCCTCAGGAAACGCTGGTGCACCAATCTCCCGCAGATCCAACTGCAACGATAAACAAAATGTTGCTAAAACTAGACAGTCATTTGATAAATGGATAAATAACAACTGAATAACAACTTTTGAACAGATGAAAAGCTAGGGAAAGGAGCACAAAAAGGACCATATCAGGATAAAAAGTGAATATGAGGTTCATAAAACATGAATATAAGGTTAAAAATGAACACAAATAAGAACATAAACAACAATGGAAGGTTGAAGAAAACTGCAACTCTCAAATGAATGAAAATAGAAGAATATTTAAACACAGAAGAAGAGGGTAAGACATAACATTAAGAACACTTGAATCTAATGTAAAACGTAAACACAAATTAAATGAAATTACAACTCTAAAACAAATCTATTCAAATTTGAATAAAAAAAGTATGTAAACAAAACAATTAAAAATAGAAAATGCACAGAATATACAATTTCACCAACTCAAAAAAAACAGGGGTTTCTTGTCAAGTTTTTAACAAATTGAAAAGAATAATATGCAAACTATAGACATTTGACATTTGAGAAATACATTTTATCTCATAGCTCCCATTAGCAACTTAAGAACTTATACAGGTACCATCCTCAGCAAAAAGTGGCAATTGCTTCAATAATTCATATTCAAGATCATTGTAAATATATTCAATTTCCCCCTCTTTCCGACATCATCAGGATTGATGGGAATACTCACATCTATTGCTTTCTGCTGGAGTGTTCTGATGTTCGTAATACTGTTGTTATCACTGATTTGTTGAACGGCATCATTCAGTAGGTACCTACAAGAAAAAAAATAGAAGAACAGATTTTGTGGAATCTTTCCATATTGGACAATTTCTTCTCAAATAGAATAGTACAGTAAGCAGTACTTCTAATCTAATCAGTAACATGGATTTAGATTGATTGATTGATTGATTGCACAAGCATATGTGTTGTCAAGTTGTCGAGTGCGGTGCTATCAACCTGACAACCCTCAGCTCAGGATTGTCAAGTTGTCAGGTTGACAACTTGACGCGAGTATGTCAGTTGTAAGATTGTCGAGTAGGCTACGGCAACTGTTCAGAAGTTGTCAGGTTGACAGCTTGACGGCATCGGTTTATTTTTACAAGTTGTCAGGTTGTCACCCGTGAGCAGAATGCTGATTTGTCAAGTTGTCTCCTAGACGGTGACCCGAACTATTGGCATATTTGGAAAACTATGAACGGTTACCAAGGCCTTCAAAGGAATCTGAGTGTCTAAGCAAGTACTGTATCTAAATAAAAAATCTTGAATGCACTCTACTACTGTTCTCACAAAATTTCTCCTATTCGCTTCATGAAGTGCGGAAGCTAGAATAGAAATTGAAGTTATTTATACTTATTCACTTGGTACAGGCGCAACACCAAGTTACTCTTGGTACAGTAGGCTACAGTCTTACTAATCCAGACTTAAGGGGAACAAACTCGGTCCTGAATACAAAAAACCCGGATTAGATAGTAGAAGACTGGTAAATGTGTGTACAAGTGAACTATTATAATTATTGGGGTTTTGGCGATAAAGTAATAAGGCATGTATTTTATTGCTTATTTAATATATGATTGTAACTAGACATTTTTAGAAATTGATTGAACATTTTTGTAGGGCCGTACAAATCATTAAAACCGGATTAGTGAGACTAAACTTGAATAACCTCTACACATCCGATCCATTTTAGTCTAGTGCTCAAGGCGACTTTGACGTGGCCTCAATTTTATCAATGAGTCAATGACGACGGATTAATTACAGAGCACTGGGCCTCATACGTGGGTGTTTTAACCAATATTCGGAATGAGCAGATCAATATTTATTATTAATAGAACACTAACTTATGGTAGGTAAGTTATGGGTTCTAGGGACAAATATCAACTTGATATTGTCAGAGTGCTCTTCATGGTAATCTACATTATAACCAACTTCCAAGACAGATATTAAATAAACAGTATGCTGGACTATTTTACAAATAGGCCTAGAGGAATGACGATTTCGGCCTTTCCGAGGCCTCCCAATACACATTGCCACCAAGTTGAACGTTCAAGAAGTGAATGCCAGTGGATTGGTTGTTGGTTCCATCTTAAATTGTTGAGGAGATTGATTGGGTAAATAATTTTCAATTGTAGCAGAAAATAATCAAATGTCTAGACTTTTTATACAAGCTAGATCAATGAAGAAAGTTGGGTTATATACGTACTGTGAAGAATAATACGTTTATTTTACTGCAAAGCTTCATGACCAACAAGTTTTGAAATTTGTTAAAGAATCAATTCAGTAACTTACCAGCCCTTCTCCTTCAAAGATTGAAGCAAATCCATTTTATTAAATATTAACAAAAATTGTTGTTAAATTCACAAAATATATAGCCGATAGCCTACAGGCTGAGCTGAGAGGCTAGCCATCAAAGGAGACAGCAGGCAGGCTGTTAAACCTGTAAAGTTTACAATCATAATATCTTTTTTGATGATAGATTATCCAAGCTTAAATACAGCATATCGTATTGATTAATGAAAATACATTAGTGGAAAGCCAATATCTTGATAACTTTATTGAGCAAGACAATTGAGTATATTACCAACTTCGTCAAGCCGACGAAATCACGAAACGCGTGAATTAGATGGTAAAGGCAATGGATAAAGGGCGCCGTTTTCAAACTTATTTTGAAATTTATTATTGAAATCGGTCATGTGCCTGAATGATCTTAACCCTTTATACGAGTTTACCCCGTATATAGATATTAATAGTAATTGTTTATACTATTTATACGAGTTTACCCCGTGCAGCGCAAACCACCGCTTGCTTGCTCAGCACTGTATCGTTTGGCAATACAGAAGACCTATCATTGTAAAAGACTTGTATCAGTCTGAGTTTCCTCAAGATTTCACTTCCTCAAATCTCGCAGTGGTAAAAGCAATGTAGAAAGTAATGCGCCAAACGGGTTTTTTTATATAATAGATATAATATTAGAACTATCATTTTTCAGCAATATCACAAACAATCATATTCTCCAGACACAGAGCAATTAGAATTCTTTAGATGACATGAGAGCGGCGCGCAGAACTCAACAGATACAGTACTTGTCTGACTGCAATCCTCATGCTTAACAACTTATTTTTATATTTTTGGGATATCGCCCTCGCATTTTCTTGCTATCTTTCAAAATTTATCAGGCAAGGCTTGTTGAATTCATTTCAAAATAATATTATAAAAACAGCGCTTAGTAGATAGTTTATAGTAAAGTAAAGCTTCTCTAAAACCTGCCCTGCAGCATATTTGATAAAACGCTTTCTCAGCTTTACAACGTTTGCTTTTCACCACTCTCCTATATGGTGGTTGAAGTATGCTTTGAAATGTGAAACACAATCATGGATACTACGGTACCGGTACCTTGAAAACTATATTCTATATTTATACCATTCTACATTTTCTATTTCTATCTCACTCTTCCCGCTTTTTAGGGCCGGTTTCTCCAACGAAGTTAAACCAAATTTTATTTTTTTCATATGTTTAAAAACATATGAAAAAAATAGAACTTGGTTCAACTTCGTTGGAGAAACCGGCCCTTAGACAATTAATGCCATTTCGTGTATTATATTATTATTAACTGAAGAGTTTTCGATCTCAATGAATATTTCTAGGAATGCTAGCCTATTTTTTCAAATATTTATGAACCAAGGAATGTGGTGTGAATTAAATTGACTGCCACACCCCACCCGTTGAAGCTAATACAGTATAAGTAACATTTTGTTATTAATTTTATGAATAACAAGCTGTCCCGGCGAACTTCGTATCGCACTCTCCCCCCCCCCCCCAAAATGTCCCCCCTCTTCTCCCCACAAATTTCCCCCCTTCATGCCACCCCCAAAAAATGTCATCCCACAAATGCCCCCCTCCATTCCCCCCAAATGTCACCCCCACATATCCCTCTTCATGTCAACCCCCTCTTTCCCATCAAATGTCACCCCCCTCCTCCCACCAATTATTTTTTTCATATTTATTTATTTCTTTCTTTTTAATTTTTTTATTTTTTTGAATTAATTTTTTTTTAGTTTATATTTTTTTAATTTTATTTCCGTTCTTCAATTTTTTATCAGTCCTATTCTAATTAAAAGAATTTTTTTCATATTTATTTATTTTTAATTTTTTCATTTTAATTTAGCCTATTTGTTTTTTTAATTTTTTTTTTAATTCTATTTCCGTTCTTCAATTTTTTATCAGTCCTATTCTAATTAAATGAATTTCTTTTCATATTTATTTCTTTCTTTTTAATTTTTTTTATTTTAATTCATTTATTTTTTTTATTCCCGTTCTTCAATTTTATTATTAGAAACAATAAAAAATGCATAATACGAACGATAACACATTCTTAATAATTGATGATTGTAGCGTAAAAAATAATTAGAGTAGAAAACCTATAGCAAAAAGAAATGGTCCAGAGCGGGGTTTGAACCCGCAACCTCTAGGTTATCACGCAGAGACATTTGCACTGAGCCACGGAGACTTAGGATATCTTTGCTAATTAATCTGATCTTAAATTGCGATCATCTTTCCGTTGTAGGTACACGTTCGTGCCGGCAAGTTTGAACGTAGCTCTATGAAATATTTGATAGGTTATGTCATTAATGTAATAACTATTTATTAATTATAAAGGGATTTTCTTATATTTTAATAGATATTATGTTAACCAGTGCTTTAAAAATTCAAACGAATCCAAAATCATCTAAATCGGTTCAGCCGTTCTCGAGTTATAAGCGAGCGTACAGACACCAACTCTCTTTTATTAATATATAGATAGATAGATAGATAGAAGATATAGTGTCAAAATGGTACCATTATTTAATGAGAATATTATAAACAAAACCAGTGTTTTCTTAAGTATAATACATCTTTAACATCATTATGTAACATAAATAAAACACTTATCCAACGCTAGGATTAATCAGGGAATAACATTAGATTCACTATAATATTATACAGTCATATGAGCAGAAGGGAACGCGTCACCTTCAGCCTATGACATAGCCTGCCACCGGCAAGACTCGCCTACGGCAACCTCTACCTTCGACAACAGCCGACGGCGTCAACTCGAGACTCTTCTCAAAGAGGTTGCTTTTGGCGCGAGCATCAGGCGACAAAAGCAACCTCTCAAACATCCACCCAGCCACGTCATACTCACCACCCGTCAAAGTCTACCTCTTCTACTTCTTGGACGGACTGTACCCGCTACTATTCACATTGTTCCATTGTCAGCTCAAAGACAACGGTCTCTCCCATTGCCGTTCGATGGATTCTCCCCTTTGTATTCTTTCGTAAATAGGTTATTCTTTTTGGATAGGTATTCTTTCTTGAATAGCATTCTTATTTCATTAATAAGAAAAGTACCTACTCGGAAATATATACGTTATTATTCCATAGTTATAATTATATAGGCCTATTTGGAATGAATATTCTTTTGAAAAATATGTCTTACTCTGTGAACTTGATAACAAATTAAAAAATAAAAAATTACTATTCCTATTTTTGCTCACCTAGATTACCACAGGATCAACTACATTACTATTATCAATATTGTTATTGTGAGTGTTATTCCGTAAAATTATCCATTGAACATGCTGAACGGTCCAGTAATTTTATTGGACCAGTAAAAGGGCAATAATTCCTTATTTCGGCATTGAAAATGTACAAAATAAAATACTTTAAAAAATAACCACTCGATAAATTACTCAAGAACATGGATTATCTACTTTTAGAAAAATTGAGAAATTATCTCACGAATTACTTTGAAGTACACATGAATCAAACTTTTGGTGTCTGTAAAGCATTTACTGTCATACGTGATGATAGATTTTCATTAGATTTGGCAGCAATATTCCTTTTTGAATGCGCAGCGATGTATATATACAAGCATACAAGGTGTATTTTCTTTGGGTACTTTCCTGTTAACACGTACCTTGTAATATCAAACATATTTTTATTATCAATGTTCATCAGCTGGTATCTAATTCAGAGACTGTATCAAAATTATAACTATTCTTAAATATTTTTTTATGTATGTTTTTGGGTGGACTATTGGAAATATTTTTGTTGTTTGAGAGTATGGAAAATTCGCTATACCCATACTGTATTGCATTAGCCTACTGGTTATTGTTGTTTTTCATGTGTCTTAAAATTGTATCGCTTTTATTTGCTTTGTGTTGAGTGTGTTGATAAATAAAATCTATAATGGAATTAAACTGATAGTACACAGATAGCACACAAATAAAAACTTATCTTGATTGAGAATGTTGCCGTACTGATATCTATTATTATACAAGATTGGAGATTTAAAATTATTGACCTTTAGATATGTTGATCTCATCCAGTTTTCAACCCAAAATCCCAAGTTGTAATAAACATGAAATAATTGAAACTTCATTGGTCGAGTGGCTCATGAAGAAGCTGGGAAAGTGTTCATGACTATCGTAACTTAGTGATACTTTTTTAAAACCACTTTCAATACAGTTTTATGTAGCTCAGTGGTTTTTGAAGAAGCTGAAATAAGAAGCCACTGAGTGTTGATAATGACATAAATGACTACTCTGATACGATATTGGTAGTTTTTAAATTCGATTTAATTTTATTTTCAGAAAACTGACGTTTTTAAATTCGAAAATTCTGACAAAATTTTACTAAAGGACGAGCTAATTAATTTTGATCAGGTTTTGGATGAATCCAATGAATGAATGTCGAGATAAATGACATACATTTTGGTAAATTTAGAATCGATGGTCACTGATGACCTCGAGGGAATACTTGGATTCTACAATTCATTTTTATGCCAATCCACTGGCGTAACTAACGCCAATGCAACCAATGCGGTGCATAGGGGCGCAGGCCTTCAGTGGGCGCAGGCCTTAGGGGGGCGCAAAAAACAGATATTCTGGAAAATGTTTAGGAAAAAATACGTTGAAGCAAAACTCCCTGTAGCTACCGAAAATAAATGTAAAAAAATATTCGTGGCACAGTTGTCTCGGTTTTACGTGGCTACCCTAGAATGAGTTTTATAAATTTTAAAGCAAAAGCAACACGCACTAACTAACGACTCAATTTTTTTGAAGAAATTTCCATAGTGACTATGAGTTAAGTAATCTTGCTTTAAAGTTAAGGTATTTTTGAGAGCTGTTGATATTTTTATTTCTCAGTTAAACGAAAGGTTTAAATCTATGCTATGTATAACTGACACATTTCAAACAGTTTTTTAAACCCAGATAATTTAATACGGTTTACTGACGAACAACTTGTGAAGTCAGCCTCTGAATTTTGTAACAAATATGATTCTGATGTGACTCATGCTTCGGTTAATAAGTAATTTGCTTTAGAAATGTAGTCAAAGACGATATCAAAAGTACTAAAGTGTTGTCACTATGAGCTGTAGCATAGCCTCCTCTAATACTGTATTAGAGGAGGCTATGGCTGTAGGCAGCTCTTTGACTGTAAGAATGCATTATCTAGTAAAATTGATCAGATTTTGAGCAAAGGAACATGAACATTATATTGCAGCTTGCGATATCAATATCATGTACACTGTATAGGACACTGAATAAATGTAAAATGTTAAGTAAAGTAAGAAGTAGTCTATTTTTTATCGTCCTAAAAAGTACAATAATTAATTGTAAGTATGTAATGTGATCCTTACGTCAGTTATGTTAATGGTGTTTGGAAATGTTTAGTAACTTAATTTCACTTACAATTAATTTTTTTAATAATAATTTTTTTTTAAATAAATTAACTTTAAAATTACTGTAAGGTACATAATAGATTATATTACTTTGAATAATCTTTCTCTAATAATTGGATATAGCTTGCACAATGTCGTGTAGTCAGTAGGTAGTTTGTGCTGCAGTTCGGCGGCATCATTTGTGTGTGGATGTGAATGATGACCATTTCAAAAACCCAAAGTGATATGTTTAAGTTGGACTTTAAGCTACACTTTCACCAAAGATGGGAAAACTGCATCAATTAGTTTGCAAGTTATGGACTTTTAAACAGTGGATTCATTTTTTTTGGACCACTCTGTAGTATCCAGGAATCCAGGAAGTGTAAAAGTACGGTGAAATGTCATTAGTTTCGTTGGTGGTAATGGGGGGGGGGAGATGAGTCTAGAGTCTAAGAATAGGGGCGCACGGGGAGTACTTGCATTGGGGCGCAGTCAGACTAGTTACGCCACTGTGCCAATCCATAGCTCTGTAGATATATAATGGAAAGTCACCAGTGAAATTTTACGATGAAAATAAAGGTTTCTGAGGGGTAAAATAAAGGTATAGCCTATATTATTCAAGAGGGGTGGAGAAGCGATTATTTTGATTCTCAGTTTTTGAATTTCGCGCCATGTGGGACGATGGTTTTCTCGTTTATTTCGGTTCTGTTATCAAAATAATAAAGTTTATCTTTTTAATATGATTACTAGATGTCTAATATGATTAATACGAATATGTTCATCAAAGAACTGGTGCAACTGGATCAATAAAAAGTGTGTCATACTAGTGAAGTTCAGATACTTTTGTGTTAGTAATAGTTGAGAAAGTTTTCCAGGGCAGAGATCTTCTTGATTTAACTAACAAAAAAACATTCCTTTTAAATTTAAGGTATGAAAAATACAAGTCGGTTCAATTGAAAAAGAGCAATATACATAAATAGTCAATTCCAGATAAATGTATATTGAATTCTATTTATAATTGTAAATTTAGGCTACATAAAATCGCGATGACATTCCAACAGCAAATCATATTGAATCAACATTATATTCAATTCAGCTAATTAATGTTGAAATATTGGCGAATATGTCATTCTTCTGTTTTTCGGGGAGAATCAATCATAAAGAATGAGGAAGAGGGGATGAGGAAGATAAAGGATGAAAAATAGAGATGACATTCCAACAGCAAATCATATTGAATCAACATTATATTCAATTCATCTAATTAATGTTGAAATATTGGCGAATATGTCATTCTTCTGTTTTTCGGGAGAATCAATCATAAAGAATGAGGAAGAGGGGATGAGGAAGATGAAGGGGGAGGAATAGAGGAATGGAAAAATTGAGGAAGAGTTAAGACGGGCAAAGGAGTGTTTGAAGGAGAAGGGATGAGGAAGAACCAAAGAAGAAGAACAAGAAGAAGAAGAAGAAGAAGGAAGAGGATGTGGAGGGTATGAGAAGGAGAGTAGAGAAGGATTAGGAAATGTAGGGAAGGATGTGGAGTGAGCAAGAATTAATGATAAAAAAAGGAGAGAGGAAAAAGGGAATAAGGAAAATGTATGAGAAGGAACAAAAAAGGAGATGATGGAAGATGAGATTGGAATATTATCATTTAATTGTAACATGGTATAAATTTCGTGCCCTGAATCGCCAGACAAAGTTCAGTATTGGTTTTGTGTTGTGTTTCGGTTTTATAGATTGGAATCAAAAACGATTTTTTCAAAATTGCTCTAACTTCATAATCTCATTATGAATTATTGTTTTGTACTAGATTATTGAGTTACTCATTTTTAAATTTTTTTTTTTTGACTAAATAAATTGAATTGAAACGAAACTGAGTCTATAAAATCTTATTCAAATAAGATTATTTATAAGCTAGGCAGTGGCGTAACGTTTGCCAACTGGGCCCCCCCCCGCAAAAAAATAATTCCGGGCCCCTCCTTCTAAAATCTCACGCCCCTCTCTTAGCCCCTTTTCCCTGAACCGCAACCATTAAACTCATTAATGAGATTATACCTCATTAGTGAATAACATATACATGTAATAAAATAAAACATGCTCTTGATTGAATTCTACAATAATTGTAATAATTATTAGTGATTTATAATAATTCATAAAAAACTGGTTACTAGATTAAAGAAGCCTGGTGTGACATATTATTACGAACAGACACGCAGACAACACTCATTTTGAAAGCTAGCAAAATATTTTTGTTCACTCGAAAGAAAGAAAGATAGTAAAGACGGAATAATTGAAAATCGAACATCATAATACAGTAGAACTCCAATTATCCGAACTCCGACTATCCGAATCGCAGATTATCCGAATCACTTTCAGAAAAAAATTTGTCTAAAAAATGTCTAAGTGTTTGCGAAGCCAGTGTTTGCGCGTTCGCTCACTATTGTTTTTATTTTATATTTAAAACATGTGAAAATATCATGTTTCTTTCATTGAATTCAATAAAAAAATAGTGCAATATCAAAACGTAGCTTTTTTTCTCTCCAATGGACGTCCTTCAAGATTGGAAAAGTCCCATACAATGTAGCCACTTTGAGCATTCAATGCGATGTTGCCAATTCGTTTGTTTGCCAATGGAAAATGAAGAAAGAAGAATGTATAACCAACACCTGTGAGTGTCATTGTCCCGATTCCCACCCCCTTGTCTATCCATTGTTCCAACCCTCCGATGATGTAGGCCTACTTCTGGAGACTTTCTCTTCTTGCTTTAGAAGTGGCTTCTAGTCTTCTAGTTGACAGCACAAAGTAGAAAGGAAAATTCCTTCCTACTTTGTGTTGACAGCTAGCAGTCGTTGCAAACCCTGTTTTTCTGTGTCATGAAGATTTCAAGCACATTTTGTTATTGTAGTGTAAGCTATTTATGCTTGATGAAATTTGAAATATTCAATAGAATAATAGATGGCTTCGACTTCCAGTGGTGGACCATCTTCATTGAGTGATCCCGGACAGTGTTTCATCTGCGGAATAAATTTATCAGGTGAGTGGTAACTTAGTCCACACAATTTTTACTTTTACTTTTCATTCGGTTCATAGAGTGAATGAAAATTCAAAACATCCGATAGTTTAGTCAAATGGTGTTTATAAAGGGCTTGAAGTGGAAAGTTTTGGTGTAATTGTTTTTTATGGCTTGTTTCATGTTTTCGAGGTCGCTAAACACGAATCTGATGTTTGCCAACAAAAACTTTTCGGCAAATGGCGGAGGGGGGGTTAGAAGTTACAATTTTAAGGCTTTTCAATAATATCTCGATAAATATCGATCTTGAAGTAAAAGCTTTGTATACAAATTGAAGTAAACTAAATTTACTATAACTTCGTAATTTATAGTTTTTTCGCAAGTTTGATAGTTTCCGAGTTACGCGCCGCTGAAAATCGATTATTTTCTAAAATCCTCTCCACCACACTTTTTTCACTCATTATTTGCTTCTAGTAGGTCTCATGATGGAGTTACAGCAAAGTCGTAAAGAAGAAAGTTGTAGAGAATTTAATTATCTTTAATTTGAATAACCACAATCTATATTCTACTCCACATGGACGTGAAAAAACGTCCATCAAAGTGCGATGTGCACGATCTCGAATCGCTCGGCGGCTGAGCCAATGCTTATACAGAGTGATTCAAAAAGATCGAATACCACAACTTTAAAACTTTGTTATTTTGAAAGAAATGTAATAGAACCTTCTGTTATACATATGTTTTTAAAACATATCAATCCATCAATATCCATCCACCATTGATGATTTGAAACAAGAAATAACAGCTAAGATGTATAACAGAAGGTTCTATGATGTTTTTTTCATAACATACAACATTTTAAAGTTGTGGTATTCTTTTTGAATCACCCGGTATTAAACAGGTGGTTTCGTGAAAATAGTCCAGTCATTGAAGGTTTGACGCGAGTAATTTTTGCATACAAATGCTGATATCTTGGAAGTCCTTTATGATAGTGAATCGTGATTGGTTTCAAATTGAGACTGGTTCAGTGCATCCTGGGCTTGCGGCTGAAGTCTGCTACAACAATGCAACAGTCTCCGTCTGCTTTGTATGTTATTTTTTAAGCGATTTTAGATTATTTTGTGTGAATTTTAAAGACAGTAAAAAGGAGTGCAAGTAGCCTCCAGCGGTCACCTATCACTGAAGCTGCCATATCTCAGTCAATATTGGTCCAATCTCAACAAATAAGGTTCCAATCGATTTGTAATTACATTTACTAAAACAAGTTATTTCTGTAAAATTTTCGTAATATCAACGGTTTCCGAGGTATTCAAGAAACAAAATCTCAAATGGCCGCCATTCTGTTTTTTTCGAATTTGAAAATTGTCATAATTTTTGTAGCTTTGTCTAGTTGTCATAAATGTTGGTGCAAAGTTTCAATTCCATATGTATCACTATTATTGAGATAAAAATAATGAGTGAAAAACAAAATGGCAGCTGTGTGAGTAACTAAGGACTTCTGGACTAGCTATTAATATGTTGACAATATTTGCAGTACCAGAAGTCCTCAGAACATTATATGGCATTAATTAGGAATTTCGTTCAATTAATTATTATGATTTAACAGCAACTGTATAGTTGCAATGTCTCATTACCTTCCATCTTTATATTATCTGGCTAAATTGGCTAAGTCAAAAATGAACGCTGCTGTACAGAAGATCTCCGGTGGTCGAGTGGATAAGGCGCTGGTCATGAATACCAGAGGTGCTGGGTTCGATTCCCGCCCTGGGATGAAGTTTTTTGTACAGTAGCGTTCATCGAATTTCCTTACTAGCTATTAATCTGTTGTCAATATTTGCAGAAGCAGAAGTCTTCAGAATATTATATGGCATTAATTAGGAATTTCGTTCAATTAATTATTAAGACAATTTTTTTCTGAGGGTGATGCCCACATGAGCTCTAGGCTTGTGCGTGGGTGATGAGAGGGGTGACGATGAGAGATGACGACTGTTTTTAGGCAGTCGGGACCGACGGCTTTTCGTCTCCTCCGAAAGACGGGAGTGGACGTTTCTGTCAAAATCCGTTCCGGCAACTGTATTCGATCTTGGAACCTTTGGATTATCAGACAGGCGCTTATTGCCCTCGGCTACGGACCACTCCAATACCCTACAGAGGCACTCTTTAATTATTCTCGATTACTGACTGTCAAGCAAATACAGTATATATAAAAATGTTCTTGTGTTCACGTACAGAAATAGGGATTGTATTGCCACAGGTGTAACACATAACTACAATACTAGAAGCTCTGCAAATGTGGGTTTACAGGTTCCCAGAATTGTCAAATCAATTAATCGCTCAATCCCACTTCATTTCTCCAACATTTTATCAAGGAAAGCACCGACCAGAGAAATTATAGAGCCCACCTACAAAAAAAATTATCTGTAATTGGTTACATGAGATCGGTGCCAATAACTCAGAGCATAGACTAACTATTTTTATATGTTGTATAACACCATACGTGTTGTCTATGCTCAGAGCATTTAATGGGTCCTTTATTCAGCTAGTCTCATAATAAGAATGATAGTGAGTTATCAGTATAAAATGAAATTCTCCTATGGCATCCTAATTGAACCCCATAATTGTAATTGAAGCTTACTGTACTTGCCTCGTGCAATTTGACTTGTGCTTTTTGATCTCGCTTGCTTGCTTCACACAAATGCAGTATCATATACTAACTGCTTCATTGCCTCTTAGTCTCGACATGAGTCAAGAACGGGTTAATATTAATTTATTATTATCGAATAGTGAAATTTTTTTGGTTCAATAATTATATTGCGTCTCAATTATATTCCCTTTCATTCCTTTTCTCGCATTCAGGCATACACATAAATATTTTATCTTCTCTTCTGCATTGTTGGTCAAAATGTAGAGAATTCTCCCTCTTCAAACTCCAATTAATAAGTACTTTTATGACTCACTCGTGAGTGAAAATGTTAAACCTTATTAAAGAATTGATCATCCATCATTTTCGACTATGAAACATGAAACATTTTGAACTTACAGAATCAATCGTTTCTGTCATGTAAAATGAATATTTATAAAATGTCCAATAGGAATGAAAGAAGAAATCGCGATCTACAATTTGAAACCAATCACGATTTACTATCATAAAGAACTTCCAAGATATCAGCATTTGTATGCAAAATGTCTTGTGTCAAAACTTCAATGACTGGACTAATTTCACGAAACCGCCTGTTGATGACAGCAAGTGAGAGAGACAAACTGAGGCAGAGAGAGTTAGAAAGAGAGAGATTGAGAGAAAGACAGAGAGTAGGCCCGCCGCAGTAATCCACGAACGTGGAAGTAGCCACGCCGTGGATGTGGCCGTGAGCCCACGGAGCAACTGTTATCTGACTTCAGTCAAACCGCAGTGTTGCCAGACAACATTTGGCTGTTTTCGGGTAATCGTGTAATTTAACCTATCAGCCAAATGTTATCTGGCAACACTGCGGGTTGCTGACTGAAGTCAGCAGTTGCTCAATGGGCTAACGGTCTTACATCCACGGCGTGGCTACTTCCGCGTTCGTGGATTACTTTGCGGTGGGCCTAAGTGCTTGTCTGTGTGAGTGAGGCAGAGTGAGAAAACTCGATGAAAAGACTGAAGCAAGTGAAAAGCAGAATTTACATTCCGTTGCAAGTCTCAACATTCCAGCTAATAATCATTTGGAGAAAATTTGCAATGATAAAAGTTTACTTGTGATGCGATTCTCAGAAGCAAGAAAAAATTGGAATTCACTGGCACCTACATCCAGACGCTGAATCATCGATGATCTCGATGTAGGCCTACAAAAAAACAAAACATCTCAGAAAAATATAAATAATATTTGCTTAGTTCATAATTTCTAGTGACACACACATGCATATTCCCAAGAAAATCACGTAGTTACCTCATTCATTCACATTCCCATTATTTTCATTCAATGGCAATGCTTTGTGCCCTGCTTGTTTCAGTTTCAAGAAAGGTTTATATTTCATCAGTTCCGAAAGATAATCAAGCTACATTTCCATTATATCCCAGGGGGCCCCCCCTAGAGCGCATGACGCACTAATCCCCAAAACCATTACCTCCCCCCCCAAAACCCTTAACCCCAACTCCGCAAACCAAAAAGGAAGTAGTGGTGAGTTTACTAAATTTGCATGGTATATCTCAAGTTACTGGAATATTTTGGCTAAATATTTTTCAAATACGATTGGTTTGAAAACAGGCATTTGACTCAATGATAATCCAGCTTCAATCCCTCCCGGCTGTTCTCTCTGTCTCTCACTTGAGCGCGCTGATGCCAATCAAATAAAGCAGGATTCTTTTAAAATGTCAGAAAACATCTGATTGATGTTCGCTCGTTTACTAATGTTGAATCAGCTGTTCTCTGACAAGTTAAAAGAATCCTGCTATAGATACATTATTCCACCCAATTTTGATTCTAGATTTAAGAAAATAGTTTTCAATTATTTTTCGTTTCACATACATTAAATTTATAATAGAATTGTAATAAATTATCCTTTGTTAATTGTAAAACGGTAATCAGCTGACTGTCAGTCATCTGATTTTTAAGGTTGGCCATTCTTAAATGCCATTTCAGCCATTTCAGCCATTTCTGCGATTACAGCCTTTATAGTTCATACGTTCATACTGCTTGCGTTACCGTTCGGCGTTCACCTGCGTTCTTTGAGAACATTGATTTAATATTCTTTATTGAATTCCTTTCAAGTTATTCATTTCAAGTATTCAGTACGGTTCTGTATAATATTCATAATAATGGAACGCGGCGAGTTTTTAAGGTAAGCATCATTCATTAGAAACATTAGGCTACCATGTTCTCAATCAGGCTTCTAATCTATTAATTAATTATTTTCAATAGCAATAAAGGTCTATCAAGGGGGAATTGTGACTAACAATACCTATTCTTATTATGAGATATCAAAAATATTAACCTCAAATTTACTCTGTGCGTCAGAAGCCGGCGCAAGCATTTGCTTATGGCGAGTGGTTATTAATTCAATAATATCAGCTTCAGCTATGATCGAATTAGATTATCTTTGTCATCGATAAAGTCTACAATTATGAAATTATCCCTTCAGTATATTGCGTTTCCATCATCACATACATCAGCCATTATGAAAAATTATCTGTTTTATGGTTATTCTGCTTTGCATAAGTAGGCCTCTAAATATACTTCATTACTATATAATACCCAATATTCAAGTTTTCTTATTAGCTACACAACTAGAAACCAACTTACGTGCTTCATTTATCAAATTACTCCTTCCAGGTGAATTCACTATTTACTTAACTTACCAGAAATTGAAAACAACAAGCAAAATATTCCTCACTCACCGTTGAAAAGTTGATAACATTATATTTTCCGTTAATTCACTTTGAACTATGTTGAAATGAACTTGAATATTGATGCCGAGTTTCACCAAGAATGGTCATATATTCAACTATGTTCAATAACTTGTTAATAATGTTTAATAATCAACAGGTGAAAATTACTGCAAGAATTTGACCGTTAATTTTTCAGTTGCCACAAATAATTTATCTGTCTGCATTGGTGCATTTCTATAATATTATAATAGCATCTTATCCGACTGTTTATGTACCCTATGAGAATACCAATCACTTGAAATTCATTATAAAAGATCAGCTGGAGTTTCCGTTCCTTTGCAACAACTTTTTTGTCATGGCCTTTTTTTGAAGATCGTCAAATTCTATTTGACCAACAGACCAAGGTTGTTGAAACCCAGCATCAGTCACTTTCAGAATATATTCTCCGCGCACTCACTTGTTTTACCAACACGTTCAAATTCGAGATCATAATAATATATGTAGACATGCTCTCGCGCTGATGTCCTATTTGAAACTGATTTTCTATTCTATTTAAACTTGCATTGTTTTCACTTTCCTACTCCAGTTGAGT